>VZTF01007561.1:1458290-1577786 GCA_013397755.1 Cnemophilus loriae | reverse complement strand
GGCCCCGCCGCCCCCCGCAGCGCCCGGCTGCCGCGGGCGCCTCCCCCTATGGAGCAGCCTCGCCATGGAGCCCCTCACCGAGCTCAGCCAGGAGGGCGCGGGCGGCGGGGAGCCGCCGGGCGACGGGCCGCTCTGGACCGCTGTCTTCGAATACGAGGCGTGCGGCGAGGACGAGCTGAGCCTACGGCCGGGGGACGTGGTGCAGGTGCTGTCCCGGGACTCGCACGTGTCCGGCGACGAGGGCTGGTGGACGGGCAAGATCGACCAGCGCGTCGGCATCTTCCCCAGCAACTACGTGAGCAGCGGCGTGCAGGGGGGCGGCCCGGAGCTGCGCGCCCGATACCCGCCGCCCCCCGCCATACAGCGTAAGGGGGCCCGGACCCGGGGCGGGCGGCTCGGCGCGGCCCCTCCGCCGGGAGGGAGGGAGCCAGGGGAGAGGCCCGGGCCTGCCCCGCTATCGTGGGCTTGGGGTGGGTATGGGAGGGAGGACGGGACCGGCGGAACTGCCGGGGTTGTGGAGGGAGCCGACGCTTGGCTCTCCCGTTGTCCCTAGGGGGAGGCCTGGCCCGGTCCGACTGGCCCGGCTCTTCCGTGGGTCCTGTTGGAAGCCGGAGCCGCCGCGGAGGGGGAAGGGAAGGCCCATCCCGGTGGCGAGCGGCCGTGGGAGGCCGCGGGCCCAGCCGGCGGCGGGGGCGGCCCGCGGTGGCCTTCGGCGGGGAGCGGAGGGACTACGGCGTCTCAGCCCCTCCTGCCCTGGGGCTGCTCCATGCCCCCGCTCTGTTCCCTTCCCCACCCGCGGAGATATTCCTGCTGCTCCAGTGCCCTTCCGTCTTCCAGGCTAGCGCGCCGCTCTCGGGGAGGCAGAGCCTCGCTCAGTGTGTTGTTAGCGTTTCACCGACGCCGGGAGCAGTTTCCCATTGTTAAGACCTGTCTTTCCAGGGGCTGATAAATTTTCATCAAGCGACAGAATCCTGGCGGCTTGGCAGTGGTGGAGTCACCAGGGCTCTCGTCATTCTCCTTTTAAGAATATTCTTAAAGAAAGGTTGCTGGAAGGGAAGCAGTTGTTTTCTGAAGTGTTGATTCACTGCTAATACTTGTTCAGTATCATCCCACTTACTAACCAAAAGCTAATTATTTCTGACTGAAAAATTCCTAAGTTGACTTGTGTTACCAGATTCCTCTGCCCTCTTACAAATTCTGTCCTAAAATACCTGTGAATGAGTTATATCCACGTTTGGATATCTGGGCCTGCCTGAGGGTCGCTTGACTATGTTGTGATGCTGAAGGGACGGAGGGATTGGTTTGTTTCTGTGAATTTCAGTGCAGTTTTGAAGCCTTTGTTGGAGACAGAGAATAGGGCTGTTTCATCTCTACATTTTTTTAGTCACTATGTACAATTGTGGAAAGAGAAACAGCATGAAATGACTGTTTCTAGATCCTGTTTATCTATCACCATTGACAATTCAGGCAAGGATAATGCTTTTTTTTTGGAGGGGCAGAGAAAAATCTTCAGACTAGTAGGCTTTTCTAGAAAGAAAAGAAGTGAAAAGATGCTTTGTCCTATCTAGGCCGTACCTCCAAGGAATACAACTAATAGCTTTTTTTCTTACTCTGTATTCTGTTTGAAAGCGTTTAGGTAAAACTCAGTAGTTTGTAGCATTGCCCTTGGCCTTATGGAGGGACTAGGTGCTGTTCCTTTCTTTCATGCTGCAACAGCATTGGTAAGTTAATTTTTTTCCCCACACACAGAAAAAGCTGTGAATGAATGCTTATTAGGTTTTGCTTTTGAGATACTTAAAGAGAACCATTTCTATAGAACTTTTTGAACCCTCAGCTCCCATCCTGTTTTGAGTGTTCAAGTTCAGGCTTTGTAACTGTGGATTCTCCTGTCTTGCTGCCTCTTCTATGGTTTGATAATTCACAAACAGTTGTGGAGTTATACCTTCCCCCTTCGTCTTTGCCTTACTCTTCCCGTGCCACAACAGGGCTACGCTACTTCTGTCAAGTCACCAACCATATGTTAATGACAAAGTAGGATTTATTGCCCTCCAGTAGGTTTGTATAATGCCTAAGGAGTATGGGGTTTTTTTTTAAATAAACAATGCAGTTTGAGCAGGGGTTGAAGTTGGTTGCCACTGAATTGGATTTTCAAGTCGAATATTAGAAATCCCTTGCAAAGAATGCTATCCACTTTTAGAGCTGCTGATGTTAGTTTGATAGCTGTTTGGAATAGGAATCACAGTCTACTGTTTAGTACTTCATAGTCTAGTAAGTCAAGTTTTGCAGGAGTGATGCAAAGTGTCTTTCTGGACATGCACCTCAGCACAGAACCTATTTTTACTTGCTTTCCTAAAGTTTATCTTCATATTTAATGAGAATTTGGGAGTATAAGTCCTAGAGATTCTGCTTCTACTGGGAGCTGTACTAGTTTAGCTGGTAATTTTAGCCATCAGTGTAGTGTGCTTGAATCTTGCCATGGTGAGGATACCATGAATGATAAAAGTGGCCTGCAGAGGCTGTCAGCAGTGGGCCAACTTGAGGGACTCTCAGCTGCGCTGTGGGCTCTTACACACTTCAGACTGAGTTAAATAGCTTAATCATATGGTCTAATAAGGGCTGATTAAACAGCACCTGCTCTGCAGTTATCAACATGGCCACTGGCTCATGGTGTACAGGCTCTGTAATTCCTTACTGGCCCACGGAGGAATGATAGCACTTCAGTTCTTGAATTCTGTGCAGTCCTGTACAAAACATCTGCCAGATTACAGTGGAGTTTAGAGATGGAGTTAGTGTGTTTAGAAGTGTGAAGAAAAACAAGTATTTTGTGCCCTAATGTAGCTGTATAACTCAAACTATGAAAATAAATAAACGAATTCAGCAGAAAATACCTTTTAAAAACCCCAAACAAAACATTTTTTTAAAATGAGGGTTTTTTTCTGAAGAAGCTACCCACGAGGGTGAGCTGGCCAGTTTGCCTTATAGAAATAGACATTTTCAAACTAAACCTAAGGTCGTACTTCCCGATAAAAGAACATTCAATGTCACGCATTAGATTTCATGTGGAAGCTGAAGTCTCTCGGTTTTACATTCCACCCCTATTAATTTGTGCCTCCAGCGGGGATGTGCTTTTTCTGATGGAAAGTTGATGGCGGCACATGAAGTGTTCTACTTTCCGGCCCTTCGGTTTCCTTTGCCCATCTCGTTCTCCTGCCTGCCGCCTTCCTGTCGCGCTTCTCCCCAGCACCGGGGAGGGGGGGAAAAGTGGAGGCCGCGGGGCTGCCCCGTCCCGTCCCGTCCCGCCCCGTCCCGTCCCGTCCCGTCCCGTCCCGTCCCGTCCCGGGTGCTGCCGGAGCTGTCCCTTCAGCACCTGCGGGCCCGCGGGCGGCTCGCTCAGCGCCTCGTTGGTGTCCTCTCAATCCGGGCAATGCCCGAGCAGAACACCCGCTGTGAGCAGCACCTGAGCGCTGCGTGTCCGGAGTTGGCGGGGCAGGCAGTCACCCTGGTGGTGTGGAGTGCGTGTTTGTTCATTTTCAGTCTTTTAACTGACCTTGTCCCTAGGAGCAGGTTAATCGAGGGTTCTACCACTGCTGAAATTCTATTGACTGAAGAGATAGGATTAAACATCTGATTTCTGTAGGTCCTTTATTAGTGAGAAATACAAGAGTGACTCTTTGTGTATTCTCAGTGACAGGGTAGTCTCACATCTGGAGTTATTGTCATTACAGACTTGTTCTAGAATTTCAGTGTTTCTGGTCAGAATCTATTCCTTTCATGTTTTCTAGTAATCTCTGTCTCAAGCATTTGAACACCAAGGTTGCAACTGTAGAACTGAAATCTTCTTTGTTGTGCAAATCCTTGAAGCTCAGAGTGTTACCCAAAATATGTATGCACAGTAGCAGAAAATTAAGTTCTCTTTGTGTTCTGGACTGGAAGAGACCTTTTCTCCTTCTGGCAGACTTTCCTGATCAGTTTTCTATCTTGTTTCCCATTAATCTTTTGTTCATGGAACACTAGCAAAAGCAGCACAGGCATCCTTATTAAAATAACTCACAGGTTTGACTAACTTAAAAAAGTTTCTAAAAAACATGTTCAGGTAAGGTAGAGCTCAGACAAAATAAAAGCCTGCAGCTGTGAACAGAAGATTTTTTTATTAACTCCATACAGTTTTGTGACAAAGTCTTGTACTATAGGCTTATATATAGGAAAGACATTTGATTGGAATAAGGAATATAGTTTACTTAAGTGGGATTTAACCTGCTCCCTTACAAACTTCATTTCCTTTCTACTAGACAAAGCAGGGGAACCATTTGGCATTTCAAATGCAGGAAAGTATTAAAAGTCTTGGTGGCTTTCTGTTTAAATCTTGCATGATAGTACTCTTCCTTTAAAACTTTTTAAAATTTCATTGACCATAATTGGTAACCACGCAAATATGAGACAGAGTAGCATCAGTGGTAGCCTACCACTGCTGTAAATTAAGCTGTGTCAACACGCTTTCACTGGTCAGTATGTGGAATTTTCATTCTACGTTAGTCAGTGCTGGATGGGTTCTTTTGGCCACCCATATAACCTGTGTTTAGTGTCCAGTTGTACAGGATACATTTTCTCATTGCTTTTGCTCCAGGTGCAATTTGTGTGCTGAACTGAGACATTTGCATCTGTAGATTTTTTTTCCTATACGATGCCAATTAGCCACCAGTCACTGTGTCAGCCTGTAAAGTATAGCTGTCAGTGTATGGGAATAGGAGGTTTCTGTAACAAAAATGCAGTATGCATTAATCAAAAAATGTTTTTCTTATTGGTTGCTCTGCACTCTCAGTATGTGGTTGGATCCATCTGTTTGTCACACTGTTGTTGGTAACGTCAGAACTGGTTAACAGATCTCTTGTGGGGAACAAATCTGCAAAGCCTGGAGAGGTGTGGAAGAATAAGTGTAATTTGAGAAGGACTAAAAGACATTTAAATAAGGGACCAATGGAGAAGCAGATGCATTTTGTGTTGAGCTTTAGCTATTTTACATTAAACACTGTATTGTGAACACAGTGAAGATCAGTTGGCGAGTGTGTTTTTCGTTTTTGGAGTCTTGTACTGTCACTGAGAGTTTATCCTTAAGGAGGGCAGGGGCAGAGGCATTGGCATCAGTATTATAAGGGTTTAAGTGTGGTAAGAGGCGGCTATTTTATTGTTTTACCATTTACAGTAAGTACTTCATACAGGTTTTTTGACACTGCAAGGTCTGTTTTACTATACTATTTGGCACGAAAAGGTTGTCAGAAAGGCCTACTGCTTTCCTTTGTGTTGTTTTGGAGTGAAAATTGGCCCTTCCTCCAAGGATAAGGGTGAGGTTGGCCGGTGTGGATCTTCAGCTGATGTACAGGCTGCATAGTTGCTAAATGCTTACATCTTTTTTTTCCTCTTTCCCTAGTCCTAGAGATCGACTTCTCAGAGCTTGTTCTGGAAGAAATCATTGGCATAGGGGGCTTCGGAAAAGTGTATCGAGCTGTATGGATAGGAGATGAGGTTGCTGTCAAGGCAGCTCGCTATGACCCTGATGAGGATATCAGCCAGACCATTGAGAATGTCCGCCAAGAGGCCAAGCTCTTTGCGATGTTAAAGCATCCCAACATCATTGCCCTCAGGGGCGTGTGTTTGAAGGAACCTAATCTTTGCCTGATCATGGAGTTTGCCCGCGGAGGATCGCTCAATAGGGTGTTGTCTGGTAAAAGGATACCTCCTGACATACTGGTGAACTGGGCAGTGCAGATTGCCAGGGGAATGAACTACCTGCACGAGGAAGCAATTGTTCCCATAATTCACCGTGACCTCAAGTCCAGCAACAGTAAGTGCTACACACTGAACAGTCATGGTGCTGGGATATAGTTTTGGGGGGAAAATCATACAAAGAAAAGAGGGGAGTAATGTTAATTTAGTGATCCTTTCTTGTGAACCACTGTATCCTCTAATTCAATCCCAGAAGGGTTTATTTTTATACAGTACGGTGCTACAGATCACAGGAAACGTGTAAATGCTTTCACTCTGTAGAAGCAACTTAAATAATTGGATGCAAAAGCAACTGTAAATGAAACATGCTTTGCTAGTTGTTCGTATTCATATAGTGTCTAGGTTTTATTGGCATTTCAGCAGACTTCTGTATGTTAAAAAGCATTATTGAACTTAAAATGTGTATTATTCTTCCACTTCTTGGAAGGATAAATGCTTCTTTGTAAAGGTAAATGCTTCTTAGCTTTCATTTTACTTGCTAGATTTTGCTGTATAGATGAGAAGCAAGCCTGTCTTCCTTATGGGAGATGTAATCCATACAAGCTGAATTGGATCTTCAGAGCTGGTGTTGACAGAAACATTAACTCTTGTGAATAAAATGTCCTTGTACACCCAGGACTTCAGCTGATATTTGTGGTGCTTTACATGATACAGCTCACCCACTAGAGAGCAGGGAGACTGAACTTCGGTAGTTAGGATTGTGGAAATTATAGTGTTTTCAGCTGCTCTGTAATACTGACAACATTACTGTCTGTTGCATGGGTGTTGTTCTGGTAGTGTGTCTCTTTTCACAAACTTAAAACTTCTTGAAGTCAAAAACACGCATAGAACATCGTTTATGGGTGTGGGAGCAAAGTGCTGCAGTGGTTTAAAGATCATCATCTCCTTTCCTGATGCCTGTATGCTGCTATTTAGCCTTTGTCTTTGCTTGTCTGTGTCTAGATGGCAAGAGCAAACATGGAGACCTGCGTGTTGACTGTGGAGGTTTACATTGGTGTGTTAGTGTGAAATTGTCATTTATGGCTTGAGTTAATAAGAAGCTCTATGAACTGGGTGGCTGGGATGCAGGCATATGTTCCTTTTTGCTTTGAGGGCAGGGACATTAGCAAAGAGGTCTGACACATGGGAATTTTAATATCTTAAATAGATTCACGAGCACTAGCATTAACCATTGCAATGCTGTAAATTTCAAGGCCTTGCAGCATCTTCCTATGTTTTTTTGGCCTCAAATGTTGTGGCAGTGAATTTATTTAATTGGTTGTGAAAGAGTAAAAAAAATATTATTAGTTCTTGTTAGTGAGTTTACAGATAGGAACTATGAGAGCTTTCAGATTAGTTTCTGCAGTATTGTTTTTACAGTAATAATGTTTCCCATTTTGTTAGAGTAAGACAATCTTAATGTTGATAAAGATTTCCTGATATCTAAACCTGTCCCTTATGCATGGCAGTATATATGGGCATGTTGATAAATGCTGTAAAATTAAGGAATGATTTGCTTAGTTAATGGATGACTGGCTGCATCTGCGAATAAGAAATAATTGCCTTTCAGTTTTTGTGCCCTTCCTCCTTGCCTAAGAAAATATTTACTTGCTTATTTTGCTAACAGGCCGTTAAGACTTTCTTGCTAAGTGCTAGTTGAACATTTTTGAGGTTTAGAATGAAAGTTATTTCTAAGATAAAAAGCTGTTAGCTTCTGATATTTCACTGTTATTCAGACCACCGACTTCTAGTTGTAAAAGGGAAAAGCATCAGCAAGAGAACCAGCCCAGCCAGAGGGACACCAGTGTAACCAACCAAACAGATATGGATGCTAGAAAACATCTGGACTGTCAGCAGCAAGAGTAAATGTCTCTTGTCACAGTGAATCAGCAGAGTGTAATTGTGCTGCTCTGTAAATGGTCGGTGAGAAGTTGCTACATGTATTACTGTAATTTCCCTCATTTGGGAGGAAGCAATAGTAAAGAAAGAGGAAGAATGAGTGAGAATGCCTCTGAAAGGATTCAGAGTTGTTCTGTGTTTGAAGGGGAAAGGTAGAGAATTTACATGGTGGTCGTGACCAAGATAACATCAGATCTAGTAGAGAAATGATGGGTGTAGGAAAATTCTATCCCAAATAAGGCTGGAGTAAGCAGTATTACATTTGGGAAAACTAAACAAATGTAGGAGCTGGTACTGGAGGGAAGGACTTGAGATATTTTAAGGAAAAGTTATTGGTTTGTTTCTCTCTCTTGAAATAAGATAAATTAGTAACCTCGGGTATGGGCTTGACATATTACAGCAGCTGTTTATTAAACAAAATTGAGTTCTTCATTCTGTGCTGTGTGGTTGAACAAAAGTTAAAAAAAATATGTTATTAAACATTTGAAATACATGTTCTTTTCTGAGAGTATCTACAGAGCAAGCATCATGAATATTAGATTATGACAACGGTGGAGCTTTTTTGTGGGGATGAGGGATTGTAGGATAAACAACTTTGGACTGCCTAAGTCACGTCTTTCTTGATTATTCTGTCACTGCATTGCCGAAATTCCTTTTCTCTTATATGTAATAAGCATCTTAGAAATTGCTCTGCTCTGTTTTCTGTGGGAAGCTTTTTACTAGTTTTGTAAAGATTAGTGGGCTAAGTATATTATTGCATCCTGATTAATATATAACTTGCATTTTGTCTGTTTTTCTGATGAACTTAGTTTTCTCAATTACTGTGGATAATGGAGAGCGGGTTATCTCGTTAGCTTTGTGCCTGTAGAAATAGAAGCTTATAGCGTTGTCTTTGTACAAGGTACCACCCACCAGGTGACAGGCAGTGATGTGTCTGTGGTGAGGGAAGAGCTTCTGCTTGCAGGAACTTGGAAAGGATTCTTGCAGATGCATTTCTTACATGTACTAAACATCTACAAGCGCTGTTGAGCTGTCATGGGAGCATCAGCTGTATTGATCTACTGATTGGTACTGCCTATGTTGAGTAATAGATTGTGATTCTCCTACATCTCATCTTGCCTTCAAGCACCAGCTGGGATGTACACTGTGCATCTGAAGCTGCAGGATGGGTTAGTTTGGGAGTTAGGGAACAAGATGAGGGAGTGGGAAAGGACAGAGTTGCCTTATTTAAAATCAGTTTTTCTACTTGAATAGAAGAAAATCGGAGAATGCCTTGCTGTCAGACGTCTGCTTGTATTTAGGCAGGCACACAATGCATAAGGACAGTGTTTCATGATGAATCTTTTAAGCAGGTCACATTACATTTTGAGCGTGTCAAGTGGGCACCCTAATAGAAGTCTGAGAAATTACCCCATTATATAAGGATTTGGAAAAAAAATCCCTTTTGATTTAAACTATTGCAGCTTTGTGGACTCAGATAGTATATCCCAAAACAATGCTCAGAATAGTTGTCAACGTTTCTGGTAGTGTAATAAAGAACATAGGGTTTTGATTACTTTGGGAGGTAACTTCAGTTTAGTTCATCTGAACTGAACTTCAGATGATTATTTGAAGATTCAAGGAGGTGTCTCTTTCTTGAGATACTCCTCATCAAAAAGCACTCCAAATCAATTGTCTGTTATCCATCTTTTTTGGTTAAAAGAAGGAAATTTTTTCTGTTCTATAGTTTTCTTTAATTTTTTTTCTTCTTTACATTTTCGTAACTTTATATTTGATGCTAATATATTTAGAGTGTAGGAAAAGTGCTCTGTACGTTTAGTACCATGTTTGTTTGAGGAAAATTTGTTGTAAATCTTGGAGGTTCTGACGGCTGCCTGTTTCATTGCTTTGGGGATGCAACCAGGAAGTGAGTACAGAAAGGTCTTTACAGAATAAATTGCACACCTGTGATTTAGAGACCCTGAAATTATTTTGTTGAGTCTGAGTTCAGCTGGCAGTAAGTCTGGTAGACATCTGTTCCAGTGGCATTACCAACTCATATGTCAGTCGTATAACTATGTGAGAGAAAAAAGATAATTTAGGAAACTATTTGGGTGTGCTGTGTGAGGAGATAAGTATTTCTCTTTTTATTTTGGGCATTTGATTTAAGGGATTCAAGTTATTCCATATGAAAATTAATCTTATTAATATGACAGAATCCTCAGTGGCTGCTGCTGCTTCTCTTCATCTGGTGGTATTTCTACCCTTTCCTTCTTCAGCTGCACGTTGGTGAGCCATTGAGCGTATGTTATGGAATCCTTAGTAGGCCTTTCCCAATGTAAAAGTACCTAGATAATCTAAATGCTGAGCTATAGAAAAAAGCAGCTAGAAATGCCCACCGAAGTAACATCACTGCACTTAGAACAGCTCTTAAGAGTTTCCCTTTCTTTTCTCTCTCATCTGTGATTCAAGTCTTATTTCTGGCCAGAGAAAAGTGCCTAGCATATAATGCTTAGGATCAAAAAGGGACAGTCCTGTCGGTTTTAGTGAAGTATTGTAAATTACCAAGTTTGTCCTGTTTGTTTCTGTTTGTCTGTCAATGTTAGATATGCCAGCATTGCTATAGGAATAAAGCCAGTTACCTAATACTGTGGAGAACTAGCAAAAGCATATTTGCTCTTCTTTTTGACTGTCTCAGCAAAACATGTTTGTTATTTGTACTACACTGAAAGATTTTGCTGAGGGTGTTCATGCCAGCTGGCAAAGTGCTTTTTAAAAGTCACCATTGTTCTTCCACAAACATGGAAGATTAGCAGCAAAGTGTCATTGCCAAGGTCAAAGAAACAGGAAAGGGCAGAGGTCAAAATAAACCCCAACAATTCTGATCCAGGCAAGTCGGTAGTTCTTCCCTTCAAGTTATTTGAAGTCTTTACCTCTCCTACTTTTTGGACCACCAGTGTAAGTGTGTGGTGTCCTGAGATTCAAAGCTCTAGCTTTCTAGCTTTCCAAACTCTGCTATAGCTTTGCTTATTTAATGTAGTTAAGCCTTTAGCTGTTCGTAAAGATGCCAGTAGAGCTGACTTTCCACATGGTCTATGGATAGTTGTTCCTAGGACTTAAAATATTTCTTGGTTTTTTTATTTTAATCCAATCATAGCTGACACTCTTCTGTTGATCTTTTCAGAGAAGGAAAAGTACTTGTAAACCTCTTCCTCTGTCTGGTAGAGGTGTGGAGGAGAACTCTTCCAGGGTCTGCTGAACTTATATTGGCAGAGCAGTTTGGAAATCTGTGCTGTTATTATTGCTGCTTCTGGTACCCCAGTGTGATTTGCTGACTAACTCTTCAGTGTTGTACCTTCTATCAGAATGGATTTCCTTTGTCAGTGCAATTAAATGACTGTGAGTAATACTTCATGTAAAATATAGTGAAGCTATTTCAGTGATATCTGAATGCTTTTCCCTGGGTGAATAATTGATCTGGCCTTAGTTAGGTAGTCTATTGCCCTCTAAGAGGAAGGTGGTAAAAAGGTGAATTTTTGGAGGGGTGAGTGGTGGTATGAAAGACGACAGCTGGGAGATGAATTTTCAGGGAGCAAAAATCAGTAAAACTCCTTTTTTTTTCTTTCTTTTTTTCTAAGTTTAAAAATTGTGTATGGTAGAAATCAGGACTTTCAAACAGCCTGCATATACTCCTAAGGCTGATGAAAGATGAGTTCAGGTTCTGCCCTTATGCAATTATCTGATTCTAGCAACAAGCTATAAGATATTGCTGATGGTGCATAACTCCTAGTTCTAGTTACTCTGCTTATATTTCTCTCTCTTCCCGGAGTATCGTCATTTGTGCTGATATCCTGGTCAATTATAGTTAAAAAAAATTCCGAATACCCATAATTTTTTGCATGTGGTAATATGATGAGGAAATTAACGCCATTAATACTACACATTTTCATTGAAAAGACTGAAAAAAAAATTTATGTACTATTAGTGCAGAAGATGTAAATTATGCTTGAAAGTGTTGCTACTTTTTAAGATGTTAAAATACCAGGAATTTACAGAAGTAAGGTGAGAGTTTGTATGCCGTACTTTGGTACTTGGGCTTTTTCTTCATTAGCTTTTGTAAATTAGTGCAGGTATTTTCCTCTCAGAGAGATTTGACAGATGCTTTCATGTTGCAGTCTTATTTTTATGTCTTAGTAGATTTCTGAGAATTCCAAAATGAAATACATCTTCTGTAAATGGTTTGTTTTAGTTGAATATGGATTGATACCTTCACTGTTAATTGCACATCAAAAATATGAAGTCTTTATGAAATAAGTTTGATGTCCACAAGAACACTTTGGTATCTTCCCACCCACACTAAGTAGTAAAAAGGCAACTTCACAGATGGAATCTGTTACCTTAATAGACAAATATGGAAGCAGTATCTCTTATTTTTAAGAAATTAAATTGGGTCTATTACATTTGAAAACCTAACTAATATCCTTTTCATGTAATTGAGTCACTGTGTACATTTTTTGCAGAGTTCTCTCTGCTCCTAAGAAAAAATAACTTAAAGTTGTGGCGTTAAGGACTTTATTCAAATTGTGCATATGGAAGCATGGAACAGACCTAAGCACTGTCGTGCAGCAGGTGCCTGTAGGCATCCCCCGAGTTCACCATCTGAACATCTGTGACAGAGCTGGAAAAGATCTGTGTTCTTCTGAAATTTCTAAGGAGCCAGTCAAGAGTGAGAACAGCCTTCTGATATTTCTGGGAAGCTAAAATAATTCCTTGATNTTTTTTTTTTTTTGGTGTATCTTCCACATCAATAAGCTTAATTTGAATTTTGACTGACTTCTGTCAGCAGCTGCATTTTTGCTTTTCTTATCAAACAATTTCATTCAGAATTTCAACATATCTGAAACAAACTCACTCTTGAAGCATTAGACATTAAACAGAGTCTTCCTCTTTGAAGTGATGATTCATCACTCAAGAAGATTCTTTAATTTTAAGTAATATCCCATTTTGAAGACTGTGTATATTTCCTTATGATGGGACAAGGGAAACCTTAAGCTGTTTGAAAGAATACAGAACACCAGAATACATAGCACATGGTTTTAAGTAGCTGCTTTTTGGTACGTGTTTGCTTTCTGATTCTAGGATAGTTTGTTATTTTGGTGTGACTTTGATTGCCAGAAGGTTGCCGAAGTTGACTGGCATGTCTGCTAATTGCTTGTTAATTGTCCAACTGCTAATGGAAAGTCTTCCTCAGACCTGAGCTTTTTGCAGACATGAAAAAGAAATAGTAACAGAACCTCATGTACTAAGAAAAGAAACTATTCCAATGCATAACAATTCAGAATTATGTTGTTTGGTTTCATCACTGTTTCTTGAGATCAGAAAGAAGAGCTCTTGCCCACAGAACAGTAAATCTTTGTGTCCCAGTCTGTAGAACAGTCATGGTGGTAATGGCAGTGTGATGCAGCATCACTTAGGGTCCTCTTGGGAAGGCAGTAGCCAGAGGACACACAGCCTTCCTATGAACCGTTTGTATTACTGCCACGCAACCTTTCCACTTTGCTTTCTAGAAGCATTGTTGTATTGCTCACGCATTTATTATAACACCATTTTTTATTAAAAACAAAAATACCCTCCCAAATTAGCAAGCATTATCTAGTGCACGTATGGATTCCAAATTGTCTCTGAAATTCTGTATGTGTTTTGAATGCTGTATGTCTTATGTCTCGGATAATTTTTACAGCTACAAGCCAAGCTCCTAGTTTTCCATACATCCATCTCTGATGCGTTGTCAAACAGGCTCCTGGAATTTGCTTTGGCTGTTGAGAAATACTAAGGTCTGCTGTTTGTATTACAACTGGAAACATCTAAAATGCAAGCATGGCTTCCTCCTTGCCTATGTATAGAGTAATTATTGAGAAGTGTAGCAAATGGTACTCAGTGTGCCAGCAGCTCCAGTTACTAGTAACAGGTAAATACTTTTACCCCTAAGATTTTGTTTGTCGCAACAATTTCTGTGCTTAAATTGAGGATTCCTAGGAGGCTCCTGGTATACGATAAAGAAATGCTAGTATGGATAATGGCTGTAAGGATGGTACATATAAGGGTGGTGGGATGTATGAGAACCAGGCCATGTGTCCACCTACCACAAAAGCATTGCATTTCCTGTCGTTTCTCCTTTATGAGTATGGGCCTGTGGAAAGATGTTAGAGAATAATCTTTAGCTGCTTTTATCTTTGCCATTGTTCAAGGATCCTGAGAATAAGAAAAATCCCATAACTTTGATTAATAGAACTTGATATGCCTAATTCTGCTTGTTGAAATGCTGTCAATCTTGCCCTGGGTTTATTGATTTGCTTTTTCTTGTTTGATGTAATCAGTCACATAATGTGTGGTTTTGATATGATTATGATCCTCTGGTAACCAGAGAATATTGCTAATGCTTCATCAGGTTACTGTGTAGTCAGAATCTTTGATCACAGGGTAAGCTGGGTCAGAAAAACCTGACAGAAATGTAGCACATCAAAAAGTGAACAGCTTTTTGGTAGCCCTGTTGCATGAATTGTTATCTCATATGGACTTTCATGTACAGCAATGCAGGAATGCCCTGTTTCTCAGCAGCTGGCAATTTGTTCTGCTCACCTTAAGGTCAAACTCTGCAGTATTCAAGAAACTCTTGAGTTTTACTGTTGTCAGCTGTTGCTTGATGTGTATTGTGCATCTAAGAGCATTTTAACATTTGTTCTGATGAATGAAAATATGCCTCTCTACTTTTTAAAATTTTTTAAAATTAAATCTGATTTTAAAAACCCCATAAAACACCCCAGCTTCTGGTGTGGATCGTGCTGCTACCTGTGAAGCTCTTATGTCTTTCTTACCTACTAGATTTTGGAGTACCAGCTTATTCCATGAATGAGTTGGTGTTGGTGTTGTTTACTGTTTCATAAAGATGTCTTAAGTGAAACCAAAACAAAATAGTTCTGTGCTACCTTTTTTCATCATGAATTTCATGTTTAAATTTGCCTGGAAACAGCTCCCACTGAACCAGCATTATTATTAAATCAGTTTTCAGACAGTCTCTTGAGTGGCGAATGATGAATGTCATTCATGTGATTTTACTCTTCCTTTTTTTTTTACTCTTCCTTCTTACTCTTTCCTTTTTTGTTGTTGCCTTATACATTTCTTGCTTTGTTGCAGGCTTTCAAACTGATAAGGTTTGGCAATGCCCTGTGTTGAGTACAGATGTAATTATATTTTTTCCTTGGAGCATTTAACTGATTATGAAGAGTACAATAATCTGTGCCTGAGCTAGAGGTTGTCCCAGTGTCAGCAGTATGGTAGGATTTAGTCTGAAACCAGAGCTGAACAGCTCTATTTTTCCCAGAAACTCACCTGAGCATTCTCCAGGAGCATTCATGTGTTTTGTACAGATCACTAAAGCGATAAGACTTTCTAGAGCCTGGCTAGGTGAAAGGATCGATTCTAAATATATCGGGGCTTTGGAGGCCGTTCCTCTCCCCTCCCCCACTATGCATTAGCTCTTTAGAGTTACTGTACTGCATGGCTTAAAATCCAAGAACTGCCGTGCTGTCACATCCATCACCTCCTCTAGGGTGATAGAAGAGGACAGTCGTGCAGCTTTATGGATTTGCTGAACCCTGACTCATACCCAGTAATTAAGAAGGTATTGGTTCCAAGGTATATATATTTTTAAAATGTACTGTTGCTGAATGGTTAGTAATAAAAGAGGGAAAATATTTGCTTATTATTAGACGCAATATTTGTGGTTTTTGGTTTTGCTTCTAAGATGTGAAATTTTGAGTGGGTCTTAAATTCTGTCCTCTCCAGGATCTTGTGCAACACTTAGCCTTCTGCACCTCAGATATTAGAGTAAAGATGCAGTCCTTCTGAAATGAACGGCAGAGTACCCAACAGAAGGTAGGTAAAGGCTACATGTGGAAAGCCCGGACTTATTCCATGTGCAGATCTGTTAATCACTTTAAGTACTTTGAATGCAGGATCAAGAGCAGATTGCTAATTATCTGGATACTTGTGGAGCAAAGCTGTGCTGGCTGGCTATGGAAGGTAGAGCTAAAATTGCAAATTAGATCTTGGCAAACTGCTTCAATATGAGGTCCCATTTTGGAGCGAATTTTTGAAATCCTTTCCCAAATGCTTAGTTCTGTCCTTAAGACAGAATGCCAGTGTACTGCCAATAGGACTTAATAATTAAAAAAAGGATTGCCTGGCAATCTGAGTCCCTTGTTCCCTTTGCAATAGTGCTGCTTTTTTGACTTGTTAGGCAAACTGGAGACTTAATAGCTATTTTCTGTCTCTCTGAGGCAGTTGAGCAGCATGAAGCAGTATATTAAGGCTATCTTTTTATCTAGCATCCAGTATTTACCCCCTCCAGCGTCTGAGTTGGCATGTATCTTGGGAAGTTTTGCTTATTAATGGGGGGGAAAATAGGATTGAAACAATCAGAATAAGTTCAGTGAAACTATCTTCTATGCAAGAATATTTTTTTCATCTATGAATATTCATCTCCTTGAAATAAGGACTGTTCAAAAGCTGCAGGACAATGATTAGTACTTGTATTACTATAGTACCTTCTGTATAAGAACCCTGAAGATTTCAGAATTCATTGCATTTCGTCAGAGTATTGTGGAACTTTTAATTATTTTTTCAGATAAAAGCAAGTAGAAAAAGTAGTAGTTGGCCCCTGCAAGAAGCAAAAGATGCTTATCTGATTTTTCAGAAGTAGTCTTCATTTAAAAGTATTAATCCACATTTGCATGAATTTCACAGCCTTGCAGTAGTTGAGAGTATTTGGTCTGGAAACAGATCTGGAAGGCAGTGAAAGAGATTTGTACAAAGTGCAAATTATACCTATATTGTGGGGAGATGAATGAAAAATATTCTGTAGGCTGAAACTGTCTGTCCCAGTTGTGAAATTCCAGGGTCTATGTGTGTCAGGGAAGAAATTAAAATAAAGCTCCTTCAGAGCTCTCCTCGCTTGCATAAGTATTCTGTGGTCTGAAAAACATGCCCTTAGAAAACATACGTGGTTGAGTGAAAAGATTCTTTGTTCAAAATGAAGTTTCCTGTAACAGATTGGCTCAGTTTTGGGCATATTCTGCCGTGGGTGGGTGGCAGAGTCTGGATCCTGTGATATTACTCAGTCTTTTATCCTCTCTGGCAAACCTTCGACTTCAGTAAGCCTTTAGCTTTCTTGGGAAATTTGTGTTAAGCAATCTTTGGATAAATTTGGAATTGTTTGGAAATGGAAATATTTTCTGCTTCTGGTTTTAATGGTAGTACCTCTTTGTATGGGCCTGGATTGCTCTTAAATCATACCACGGAAACGACTCGCATTATTTAGAACTGAAACCGTGCTCATGTTTTGCATTTAAGGATCTTAGAGTGAAACAGCATTGGTTTTCCTAAAGGTTTTACTTTGTTCTTTCGTTGAAGTTCCTGCACCTGGGATTTTATCCACTCAGTATCTGATCTATCTCTTTACAGTACCTGAATTATCTAAATGGAGGAAGTAGATGGGCTGATCCTTATTCACCATCTGGCAACTTCTGGTGTTTTGCCTTTTAGTATTTTGCATTTTGGTCACTAAAGCTGCAGTAGGCTGTTCTATTTTCAGGTTGGAGGAAGAAATAAAATGTGTCCAATATTCCCACCCACAATGGTACTCCAGCAATGGTCTTTCACATTCCAGCTATGACAGGGTAAGCATTAGTTCCCTTCTTTGTAGTTTCCAGTTGGCCTTAGTGATGTTTAAAACAGTGATTGTACAGTAGCAGATGAGCGAAGGCCTGTGGTAAAACAAATCTGGTGCTAGGCTGTTGTGTCCATTGGTGCTTCAGTTGCTCTGGAGTGATCCGCAAAAACACCCAACTGTGTCAAAAAGGTGTGGTATTATTCTGGGAAAGAAAAGTCAGGCAGAATAATGTCGTTTCTTGTGAGTTTGACTTCCCTTGCCATTTTTCAGCCTTTGAGGTCATAACTAGTGGTCTTCTCTCCTCTCTTCAGTCTTAACAAAATGAGAATAGATGTGGTAAAGCATTGGAAGTAAAGCAGAAATCTTGTTTAGAGTCCAGATAAAAAGGGAGACTGGGGAAGAAACTTCACCGAGTCCGTGCAAGTAGTTAATGATTTAAATATGAGAATTGAATGCTTTTACAGCAAGTAAAATAACAAAGATGACATATTTATCTTACATATAGTTCTTCCTGTTGTCACTCCCACCCATCACTGTTGCTGCCATCTAGCCCTTGGCCTATGTCAGCAGCTGATGTGGCCCTAAGGAGACAAAAGCACTACACAAAGTAATGGGTAGTGGCACAAGGGAATGGGTGTGAGTGGAATATGTTTACAGGCTGAGTGCTTTTTCTGGAGATTTTCCTCTTGTCTTGATGTGACTGCTTTCTGCATTCGTAGAATGTCGGGTGGCAAAGCATTTGACCCACAGCAGTGCTAATGTTGATGGAGACTGAAACAGAACTACTGAAGTGCACTGACACAGGTGTTCAGGTATTTCCAGCACCTTTGAGGGTTTCAGGCCTTCTCAACTCTACATCATCCATGTGCTGTGTCTGTTTGGTAGCTGCCAGTCAGGGCCTCACCTGGGACATCCACCACCCGCTTTGTCTCCATGTGCAGGAGCTCCCTTCAAGCTCAGGCTTACTTGAAGTATCTTTATAGTCAGTTTTTCTTACATTTCTGGCAAACAAGCTTCTGACACTTTGTTCTCCCAACCTGTTTTGAAGCACTGATACCCACCCTAGCATGCTAGAAACACTATTAAATGGTACATGTCTCTATGAAAAATTGATAAAGCTTAAAAATACAACAGTAACATACATGAATTAACGTTACTTTATCATTAGGTAGTAGTTTTTTTCATGGTCTGCCTAGAACTTGTTGTATTTCAATAAAAGAATAGTAGTTACTCTGGCACTGAAATCTGACTGTATTGTCTCCGTTGGGGAGAAGTTATATGGAAGTTACGTATGAAGCCAGAAATCATCCATCAAGTTAGAATTCTGTCCTGGCGTACCACAGATCTCAAATCCAGCTCTTTTCCCCCACAGTAGGTTTCCTTGTCTTCTAGCCTTCATCCTTACATACTTCTTTCTGTATGCTCTCAGTTTTCATTACACTCAGTCCTGCTTATATTTCTTTTCCTATTTCTCCTTCACCTAATTATTGTGACCATTTCCATCAGGCCTGACGTTCATTAGCTAATAGCTTTCTATTCTTGTGTGCCAGGTTTGCTGAGTAGCATCACTCGCAGATAATTGACTTGGTGTGAACTGTGAGCTGGACCATACAAGAGACTGTCTTAGATTTTTTTTTTTGCTGTTTTTTACACATTTCTTAATACACACATTCTCTGGAATGGGAATTGAAGCATGAAGTTGTTGATATGGCTGTTGTCATGAAGTACAGGGGCGGTGGGTAGTTTGGTGGTTAACCCTTGTGATGGTATTGCAGAGTAATCCTGCTTCCCTTGGTATTCTTGTTACCAACTTTTGCCTTTTAAGTCAGGAACTTCTTTATTTTATTGGTGTGCTGTGTGCCAAATAAATTGGGAATACAACAGCAGAATAGTTGAAAAAGCTGAAGCCAGCTTTTGGTATGCCTGGCTGTTCATACTATTTTGTGCAGTAGACAGCAGCCCCTTTCCTCTACTTTGATATATAAAAGTGGGATAATTTTGTTGTGGAAGATCACACTGTAGTAATTTATTCCTGAATGTTGTTCTGCTTCTGAAGTGATGAGTCAGCTTGTAGCACAAGCGAAGCAAAGGAGTATTCTGTTCAGCACTAAACTATGCAGATTGACCTAATCCTTTCTCTAGCCTCAGAAAGCAGAAAAAGGCAGTTATGACCATATTTTGCTGCCTTGACACTTAATTTTGACAGTTGAGGAGCCATTTTCTACCAGTTCTTTGATGTTGCTAGCGAGTGGATCAGAGTATGTTCAAGTGTTTATTTTTCTTTACTTACTGTTTCCCATTGCTTTGGCCCACTGGACACTAAGAATGCTGTCCAAACTGTTCAAAAGTGTATCTGAAAACTAAAATAACCATTCTAAAAGAAACAAGCAGAAATCTGACAGTGTTACTGCCTTCCATGGGGAGTATCTGTTTTTGAAAAGAGGTTATAATAAATTTTCTAGTTCTGCTGGTGTAATGCGCGTAGAACAGAGAGTTAAAACAACGGCTGTTAATTTCATTGCCAGATATTTTTTTCTTCATTTCCTTTGGTGAAAGCCATCTACCTCTTTAAACTACATTTTTTGTGCGTACTGGGGGTAGTATAGGTTGGATTAAAAATAGGAGGTATATATGACTGAGGTTTTGTAGTGACCAACTTGAAACCTAAGTAAAGATTCACTATATTTGTTTTAGTGATCAGATTGAAAGATTTGGTGCAGATGTTTTTTCTGTTTGTGTAGGATAGGGGAGCATGTTTAGAAGGAGAGTAGATGGGTTTAAGAAGAAAATTAAAGGAAAGGGATAGAAATGTGTATATTCTGGCAGAAGGAAAGAGATTCAGTCTTTGCTTCTAGCATAATTGGAAAGAGGAAAAGCGTTGTAATACAAATAAATTGGGTTAAGCAGAATGAAAAGTATATCAACAAATCAGTTATTTGCATTGCAACACTACAGTTCAAAATATTCCCAAAACAAAATTTGCTCAGCGGTTTTGAAGTTCCTAATGCAGTGGCTAAGAAGTAGAAGTGATACATACTAGATGTGGTTTACCCAGTCTCTTAGGGTTTTTTGAAATATAGGTACAAGTAGATCAAAGGATATACAGCTTTATGCCCCTCAAAGGTTATGCATCTTTATACCCTCATCTTTATCTTACCTTCGTGTATTTGCTCTTACGTCTTTCTGGTAGATACATGAGTAATGAAAACACAGCTGTATAATATCTGGAAATGATGTCTTCCTTGCATTAAGGCTTTGGGTGTTTGTCAGGGATGGTCACCATTGACTTTTCAACCCATTCAATGATTATTAAGGTGTGTGGTGTAAGATGCAATGAGAGATGGGCAAAGAGACAGTTTTACTTAAGACTTATTTTACAGTATTACCAGTTTGACTTACATTAGCTGTCATACTAATAGAACGATATATTTCTGACAACTTAATTTTGGAGATGTTCAGAGCACTGAGGTAATCTTGCAACGATAAGTAAATTGGTTTTCACCAGATGTCTCTAACATCTTGTGTGTAGGGGAACTTCTGTAATTGAAATAGCTTGCTTATACCAGACCACAGAGATTTATGTGGTTTGAGTAAGCATTTGAGACAGATGTGCCTCTAGTCACGACAGGCTGCTGTGGAGCCTAATTTGGACATGTATATTAGGCTTATGCTTGGAATCCCCTTCTGTAGAGGCTTTGTTTTTTCTCTGACTGCTTGGAGCCTAGGAGGACTGCCTTCTGAGATGCTGTGAGTTGGTTTCATGTAAGCCAGCTTTCATTGTAATGATCCATGGCAATAGAGGGAGGAGAAGGGGAAGGAGAAGACGTTCACCTTGTGAACACGTGAGGCTGTGGCAGGTGTGCATCTGTTACAAGCATGCAAGACAGAATTTCATCTCTATAGAAATGTTTATTACTTGCCTCCAGGGCAACCCTTTTGTAGTTTTATCTGATAATTTATGGCAGAGTTGTAACAGAGCTAGCATTTAAACTGTTAATTTTTGTAACTTCAGTTTGTATTCCTTCGGAATTCATTTCATCATTTGGTCCTCTGTTTTGCCACTTAGAACTAACCAATGGTTTTGGTACTGTACACGATGTCCTTAATAACAAAATTTTAGAGCTGCAGGTGTCAGTATTTTCACTGCAGTGATTTCTCCTTCTGAAAGGCATCTATCTCCATAGTGACTTGTGATAGTGAGACAGAACTGAAGATCCAGCAGTAGGAACTACATGAAGGCTGAAGAATATGATGGCGTTTTAGAAATCTTAACCAAGTTGGTTTTTATATTACATTGAATACTGAGGCAGATGTTTTTTGTCTTTCTAGTAAGGCTTAATAAATTGGAATTCAGTGGAACAGGAGGAAAAGCTGACTCAGTGTCAGATAACACTGTGTCAGTCCTACTCAGTGGATCTGCTCCTGTGATGTTTGTTTTCAGTACAAATCTTTATTTAAGCAACAAAAGCATCTAAGTTGGCCCTGGCTCTAGAAAAGAAAGCCTCATTCTTCTTGAAGCCACTGATATACGACTGTGGCTCATGAAACTGAGAATCAAAACCTTTGGGATCTGTTATCACGAGGATCTAGGTGCTTCTATGGGCTTAATGACTTCCAGCAAGACTGACATTGGAATATGTGGTAAGCCTGCTAGTTATTAATGTGCATACAAAATGCTGCTAATACTGGGGAAGGTAAATTGGCTTCACCTGACCTCAAGAAGTTGGTTTCCATTGCTTTCAACTCTTCTAGAAAAGCTGCTAGCTCAAATCACAGACAAGCATAAGAGGATCCTGGGTACATCATCTGTTCTTCCTCTTCCATACTAAGTAAGAAACCATCTTTAAATGGTACCAACATTGGCAAAGTTAGCACCCAGTCACTCTTTGTACAGACTGAAACTGGCATGCCATGCAGTGTTGCCTTTCCTCTTTGCTCCTGCAACTTGTTTTGGCCAGAGCAGAAGCCAAAGCATCACATAGATGGAAACCTCTATCAAAAAGTACTGAAAATATAGTGATGATAAATTAGGAAATTTTTCACGAGAATCTGATAGGAAAATATCTTGATGCTTCTTGTAGGGCACCAAAGATGTTCTTGAAGAATATGGAGCAAACTCAGTAGACATTTTCATTTTAAAGAAAAAGGACTATCTCATCATAACCTAGATAAGAGGAGGCCAAGTATTTAATTTCTACCTTTGTATTTCAGCTCTCTAATGTGCCTGGATTGACTGTTGTCTTTCAGCACTTGCAGTCTGCCTGGCTCTCAAGGAATAAAACAGTGAGGCCAAATCGAGGGTCAGTAAAGACTCTTGAAAGTCCATGTGGTAATAAAGTTCTTAGTACACTCTCAGTGGTTGAAATGACACAGCTAAATTATATGTATCTGTATCTGGATGACTGCCGGATCTAGGGAAGGTCTTGTGAAGAAATACTAAGGCAAATTTGATCATATTCATTCTACACTGGGACACGTGGAGATATTGATGAGCTGTCTTGCTGCGCAGAATTTCTGTGAGCTGTAATTAATTTCTCATTGTCAAATGCTTATTTTCTGGAGGACAAGTTCCAAGTCTTTCAGGAATATATGAAAATGTATGTGAGCACTAATGGGTTATTACTCCTGTAAGGACACGCATGCATGGTACACTTCACCGAAGGTTGCTAACCATTTTAATGTTACTTTAAGGCACCGTGCTTTCCTTTGCACTTGCCAAGTATGCAAAGAACATGGTGATTTGCTATATTAAGTTGTTTTGCTGCAGCATTTCTATGGTGAAAGCTGTGTGAATGTGCTTGTAATACCTGATTTGCTTCACCAGTCCCCTTTGCACACTGCTGGTTGGCTCCTACCGTGCTACTTAAGATCAGCTTTTAGCCTGTGCTACAGAGGAAAAAGAGGAGCAGTAGTACATAGCAGACCTTCATCTACAATTTGGCTGGCTCTATGCATGCACACAGGCAGAGATTTCTTGCGTGGCCTTGCTGAAACAGGGAAAGACTGATCCGCCCTTAACAAGCTGGCACGCATTCTTCATGTTCCTGCTGGTTTAGATCTTGTTCTTCCCTGGTTGCTTGCAAACTAGGTCCAGTGTCTTTGCTGTCAAACAGTCTCTCTTTTGAAGACTGGGAACGTGAAAGATTTTCTGTTAAATTTTCTACCTATTTTAAACCTCTGTATCACATGCAGATCTTTAAAATGAGCAGACAAGACTGAGATTTACTTCTGTGGTATATTAGCTATGTTTTGGTGTAAGTGCTCTATATTTGTCCCTGAACTTGTTTTGTTAGAGTAGTAAGTTGACCCTGGCTGGATTCCAGGCACCCACCAAAGCCCCTCTGTCACCCCTCCGCACCTGCACGGGGGAAAGAAAATATGGCAAAGGGTTCATGAGTTGCGATAAGGACCAGGAGAGATAACTCATCAAATACCGTCACAGACGAAAACAGACTCAAATTAGAGATATTAATTGAATTTATTAGTAAAAAAATCAGAGCAGGATAATGAGAAGTAGAAGAAGACTTTAAAAAAACCACCTTCCCTCCTTCTCCTAGCTCTATTTCCTCCGCCCACCAGCACAGGGAGACAGGGAATGGGGGTTATAGTCATTTCATCACACATTGTTCAACCCTTGCTCAGGGAGAGGAGTCCTTCTACTGCTCTGGTGTGGGGTCCCTCCCACAGGAGACAGTTCTCTGTGGACTCCTCCAATATGAGTCTATCCCACAGGCAACAGCTCCACCAACTGCTGCAACTCGGGTCACTCTTCCTGCACTCTTCCCTCATGGGGTGCAGTCCTTCAGGCACAGCCTGCTCTGACATGGGTCCACCATGTGGTCACAAGTCTTGCCAGGAAACCTTTCCACAGGTCTGCAGGTCCCTGCCAGGAGCCTGTTTGATTATGAACCTCCCACAGTGTCACAGCCTCCTCCAAGGCATCTACCTGCTCTGGCGTGGGTCTCCTCCACGGGCTGCGGGTGGATCTTTGCATCTGTGTGGTCCTCCGTGGACTGCAGGGGCAGAACTGCTTCACCGAGGTCTGCACCACGGACTGCAGAGAAGGCTCAGCTCTGGTGCCTGGAGCACCTCCTCCCCTTCCTTCGGCACTGATGCTGGTGTCTCCGAAGTTGTTCTTCTCACATATTCTCACTCCACTCTTCTCTTGACGCACTTACATCTGCACGATCACTAGTTTTTTTTATTCTTCTTCTGAAATGTGTTGTCGCAAAGGTGTTACCATCACTTCTGATTAGGCCCACCCTTGGCCAGCAGCACATCCATCTTGGAACCACCAGAGACTGGCTCTGCTGGACATGGGGAAAGCTTCTAGTATCTTCCACCCCTCCCACTACCAAAACCTGGCCATGCAAACTCAATAGAGTTAGGCCAGATATTGATCATCTAGCCGCTGTTGTCTCAGTCCTGAGTGATCCAATCTGTTAAAAGAGGGAAAAGTACAGTAACTCTGGAAGTGTAGGGAGTACGTTGCTTATTTGTGTTTCCTGTGTCTTGTTTGTTTTGTCATGGACTAATACGAGTGCAGAAGTAGTACTTGCAGAAGAGGACTTGCACTGAGAGTATTAAACAAGGTGTAATAACTGGTTGTAGGTAAAACTCAGAAGCAAATGAGACCATGTTGATTAGCATAAACAAAATGCATTCGCGGCGTCCCAGCAACCTTCTCTTCTGCGTGTTCTCCATAAAAGATTTTTTTTTTTTAAGGAGGAGACTGAAATGAATTCATATTTCACCTATTTACCAGTTCTTCATTGAAATTCAGGCAAACACAAGAGGGGAGAGTCAAGGTTTTTAGTTTGAAAATCTGACAGATGGGTGAGGGAGACTCCTGGCAGTTACAAGTAAGCCTGTTGATACTGAATAATACAATAAAGAGAACTGAAACAGATGCTGGAAAGAGATACCATTCTTAAAATTAATTTTTAAAAATTTGGATTGCAAGATTACTATCCCAAGCAGTTATTACAAGGAAATAGAAAAGGAGCCAAGGATGTAACTAAGGAATCAAAGGCTTGCAATAAATCTGTCTTTTTTGTTGTCCTTCTCTGTGGTCTTTTGTCATGGTAATTTTTCTTACTACCCTGCATCTGACAAAAGAACAAGTTCTGGATACAAAAGATCTATGTAAGTACTAATTATTTTGTTAGAACTTAATACAAATCAAGGTAATTAGATTTAAATAACCTCTTACCAGGAAGGTATGTACAAAGTATGTATCAGCTGTGATATATGGTGCTCTGTCCTGCCATTAAGCTCATTCAGGCAGAATATGATAAATTTGTTTGTTTCTCATTGTGATTATGGAGGGAAGCAAAAAAACCCAAAAACCCCCTAAACCCATATTTTCTTGTCTCAAAGTTTTACTTTAACTTTACAACATCACTGTACATCTCTATATTACTGCATTTAAATTTAAAATTACATTTTGTTATTCTGCCAGTTCTTTAGGCCGAATGGGTACAAGCTAGAAAAAGAAACACTATGTATATTCTAGGAAGCTTTTCGCTTCGCAATCAATGAGTGACTTGCTAGCAATTTCTTTTAGCACTTCTTCATCTGCTAGAAAGAAGTGAAAAAGTTAGGCTTACTTGAAGAAGAGGCCCAAAGGAAGGCACCTTCTGTACCTTAGTTTCTTGTGGTGGTTCTGTTGTGCACTGAAGTATTGCTCTAAAAATGCATATGCTTTTGCCAAACTGAGAAGAACAGTAACTGTTAGACCTCAATCTCTTTTTCTCTGTAATTAGGAAAATGGAGCATTCCCTTATGTTAGAAAGAAATTTTGCAAAAGAAGCAAGAACCAGAAGCTTAACCATAGGTCTAATTTCTTCACACCTTGAGTTGTCTCACAAAAATTTTTGAAGTAGTATTTTGTGAATTCTGAAAAGAGTAACTGATTTTTTTTAAATTTTCAAAGAACAGACAATTTCTTTATTATTAGGCTAAAAGCAGTGTTTTAACATTGTAAATGTGTGTTAACTTATTAAGCAGAAGGGTTCAAATGACACTTTTGGGTTTTATTTGGGGGAAACCCCATTTTGATTATTGGAAAAAAAAAAAAGAAAGCTGTGTTAGCTTGAGGCTAACACTTGAGTCTTTTCATGGACTGCTGAAAATAGTCCTGAAGATTATTTTTATATGTTCTGTAATTTTTGCAGCACATTTGCCTTTTATAGGTTTTGTTATTGTCCACGATTGTTTGATTATGGAGGTTATGGGGTTTCTTTTGTTTGGTTGGGGTTTTTTTGGTTTGGTTTGGTTGTTTTGCAATTGATGCATCCATAGAAAAAGAAAAAAACTCTCGTGTTTTCTAAGAACCTCTGCCCATAGTGTCTGTAATGACAGTAAAAACAGAGTAGCTGCATAATGATAGTGTGTAACTGGCTTGATGATTTTTGATGTGAAGTCTTTGGAATAATAGTAATACAAAAATTTTTTTCTTTGTGATGCTTTCCAAAGTGGCTGAAAATCATTTCAGGAGGTTATGGTTCCATTAGTTATGGAAGTTTAGTGTCCCCATATTCTGTTGCTTTATGTTACATTGCTGGTGCAACTCCTGTGGTCACTTTGCACTAAGATAAAGAAAGAGGATAATGAGATGCTGCTGAGGCAGAGTGGATACTTGTGGGCTCTGGTTTACACTCGGTGGTGTAACAGTACAACTTACTGGCTACAGAGGAATATGTCTTATATCACAGCATTCTTGAGTTCTGCCTCAAGGTGTTTCTAAAGTTCTTGGGTATGGTCTCCTTTGCCACTGAAACAGGGCAGAAAAAAGTAGTTTAATAATGATGGGAGAGGGAATCTATGGGGGTGTATGTGCATTCTGGAACTGGGCATGTTATTAACAATCATAAATATATTTTTTCAATAGTGACTTAAAAAAAATTTGTGCATAGAGCTTCTACTCCTAACACATTTACATGAAGGGGATATCCAGCCTGTGTGTGTATCTGGGTTTAAAAAAAAAAAGTCCTCTAAGTAGTTCAAGAAAAAGATGCTATTACTGGCTTGCTGAGAGAGGATTAGTTAGGAAATGTCTTCCCTTATCTGGATTTCTAGAAGTTACAGTGGTTCACTTCCTCTTAGCCGAGCATTATACAGAATGACACTAGGCACTATATGAAATAATTATGTTATTATGTATTTGTTCTCTGGGGCTTGGTACTTTGGTTAAATTTGAAGTTATTGGCTACAGAACTGTTCAGTTGTCAGATGAAGGGATCAGCCTGAAATAACTTGTAACAGGGTATGGTATGTTTGCATAACGAAAAGTCAGGGAAAGTCTTGAAATTTGGGGGATCTCCAGAAGAATCTTTTTTGCATAAATACTAGCTTTACTCTGCATACCTTTTATTCCCCCCCTCCCTTTTCTCCAGTACTGATACTCGAAAAGGTGGAAAATGGAGATCTGAGCAACAAGATGTTGAAGATCACGGATTTCGGCTTGGCCAGGGAATGGCATAAAACTACCAAAATGAGCGCAGCTGGGACATATGCCTGGATGGCTCCTGAGGTCATCCGCTCTTCCATGTTCTCCAAAGGCAGCGATGTTTGGAGGTATTGATTTGGCATTAAGTGATTGGATACTAAGGAGTAACTAGATCTGCCAGGAAGCCTCTTTAATGTGTAAGAATGAGAAATGGTGAACCAAATATTAAAATTCAGGTCTTAAGAAAACTTTATCCACCAGCTTTCCATCTGTCAGATTTATCTCAGACTTATTGTTACTGTAGAAAGTAGTGGTGGACCAGCTACTGCATGCCTCTAAATTTTTGTTGTTCTATAGATTTTCATTCAGATTATTTTGGGATCCAAATCCCCTCTGCTTTATTTAAACCAAACTTTTTGTGCTTATTTGGCTACTGTTTGGCATAATCAAAGGCTGTAATACGATCTGAGAAATACTTTATTTTTTTACTGTTTTACCAACAAGGTGATTTTGAGATATTTTGTTTTGGTAGTAATCTGTCGTTAACGTATGCATACACAAACACACTGTACTGAACTGAATTCCCCATGCTGTTTCAATCTGAATACTATGTTTTTCACTTTCATAACAATTTTATTAATTATTTCCACCCTTCTAGTCTTTCACATTGGATAATAGATCTCTTATCTGGGTCCATCTGAGTATGTAATCCGTAAATAGTAACTTGCATGTATATATTGTCTTTTTCATTCATGTACTAGAGTTTTTGTGAATGAGCTAATTTGGTGGGGAGGAGTGTAAGGGTTGGCCTGTATACTTCTAGAAATTGAGTTTGAATAGCATGGTTGAGTGGATTGATAAATACAGAATTCCTTAAATAGCTCTAGGACAGCAACTTTTCTGGATGCTGGATGACCTAGAATTAGTACTGAACATCTGAAACAGATGAAATAGAGAGAACTATTTGGAGGAATTGTTTTTCCTGTGGAGAAAAAGGTGTTGAAATGGCAGGGTCTTTGTCTTTAGAGCAGTAAGATTCTGTCACTGGCTACTAATGCTCCTGCACAAGTGAGTGCATGCTGTAAAACCTGTCAGGATAAAGAAGTAGCCCAGCATGTAGACTTGTCTGGCTATTATGGCAGATACTTGGTGTGGGGATTTTCTTTTTCCTTGTCCAGTTTTGCTGGATAGATAATGTATTGCCTTGTGGTAAATCTGTGAGCTTGTATTTTGCACACTAATAGTGGGGATAAAATTCTGACTCTTAATGAAATGTTGTAGCCTCTGTAGCTAATCTGAGACAAACTGAGCAAGAACCAGGCTTTTATTCAGAATGAAGTCTGGCAGAAATGAAAATCTTAAGGCTGTGCACCTTTTCTGTACACTCGATGACGGTACTGGTTTGTACATAGCTTGTCAAGCTCAAACCTAAACTTGCTGTTCTCTGAAACAGTACCAGGAAGGGCCTTTAAGAGTAACCTGAGGGAAAGGGAGAAGGGAAAGGGGGAACAGTTTTCCTGTAATTATAACTTTACTAATCCAGGCATCCTGTGATCAGATCAGTAGATGTTCTGTACAAGTATGAATTCATTTTTAAAAAGTTAAGAATTATTCAGTCAGTCGGTGATTTTCATGAAGGTAGCACAAGTGCTTCTATACCTGTGCAAAAGTACCAGTTTGGTCATTGATTTAAGGACTGTGAATCACTTCAGGACTTAAGGACTGTAAATAACTGAAGTTATTTGTTCATTTTTCAGAATACTTTACTTCTACTTTTAAGATTCCTTCATCACTTTCTCTTGTTATAGTTACCAGTCTTCCCTTGAAAACAGGTTGAGTTCCTCACAATACTCTCCTTTAAACAGAGAATCATCACCATTAAGAGAGCTTATATACTGCCTCTGAATAAGCCTTTTCTTTCTGGTGGTTAAAACCTCTATTCATAGTTAAACAAGCTGAAAAGAACATGTATGCAGAGGACAAATGCTTGCCAGTGCAATCACTACGAGTCTGTCAATGATTGTAAGCCCTAGAGTTCACAAAAGCAGTCATGGACTTGTGTAATAAATCCTGTCCCCACCCAAGGATGCAACCTGAAATTCTTAACAGGATGAACTTCTTTATCCTATTAGACTTGCCCCTCCTCTTGTCCAGTTCAACCACTTGGTTAATCACTGGAGTCATAGGGGGTTTTTTTGCCTGACAACCTTCCAGTTAGTCTATGCAGCATCAACAGAATTGTCTCTAATGTTCACAAACCCTTTTATTTCAACACCTTTTCTTTAAAGCTTATTAGAATAATACTGCTGGCTGAACTGTTGCCCAGCCTTTGAACAAGAATCTTGTTCTCCTTGTGTTCTCACTGCACAAACAGGTGAAGAAGATGCTGAAGCAGATGCGTGCTAGGACTGAAATTTCCTGGGTTAGTCCTGTTATAACTAACTGCTTCACCTTTTCAAAACATGTTTCAAGCTCCATTTAAAAAGCTCCATCTGTTTACTCTAGAGTAGGGTTGGCAAAGAACTTAAAAAGAGTGAGGAATGGCCACACATGGTATCTATAACCAAGGTCTGGGCCACGGTGAAGCTTGTTCGTAGTACCAGTACTTGGTAAATCTTGCTAGTGAAAACTTGTTGCTGTGAATTTTGCTGTGCTGTACCCAAAAGCTCTATATATACAGTAGAAACTTTGAGCTTATATTGCACAGAGGACAATGAAACTACAGTTTTATTTAAATAAGTCCGTTCCTGTAAATCTGTTTATGTGTTTGTATTTGCTTTAGATTTACAGGGGTAAAGTTGAAGCATGGATATTGCAGCTCATCCAGTACTGTACTGCAAGCTAACATTAGTAGGCATATAAATAAAATCTTCCTGTCATTTGACTGTTTAAATATATTTCTTGTTTGCTGCACACTTTGTTTTTTACTTGTGCTGCTTAAAGATACTCGTATTGTCAGTACTATTGGTATGTGGACTATAAAGGCATCCTACAACCTCCATCTGAGTTCTCTATGTTCTTCAATTTAGATGTTTTTAAACTATATCTACTCTGAGACCAGTGAAATAATTGGGAATTTAATTTCCATTTAGGAATGGAATACCAGCTCTAGCTAAAACCATCAGATTAGCAGATCAGGAAGTTTCAGGCATTCAGTGCTGGGTGTAGAAACTTCAGTCATTAGAATATTTTGTTCTAGTCAAGTGTTGGTCAAGCACTTCCACAACTGACCATTTGTAGGCTTCTGTAGTTTTCTGTGTGTAATGAAGTACTGGCAGGACTTCAGTACACGGCAGATAAGTGCTGACTACCAATATTAGGAGAAACTCACACAGGAGAAGCACGTGCTTCTGATTGTTGTGAAATGGGCAGGAAAGGTCGTCTCTGGAACTGCCAGTTCATTAACATGCAAAATGCCAGCTGTTAATAGCCATAAAAATGTAATGAAGTTTGGGGGGTTTTTTCCTTAACAAAAGTCGTGTTCTAGTTTCTGTTGGAACTGGGATCTCCTTGTTGGGCTGATAATTCCTTCCTCATGGAAAGTGTTGAACCTGGGGAAATGGATAAGAGAAGCTTATGGTACAAATGCCATGGAACAGTACCAGTGAGAAAAAGTTACTTGTTTTGTAAAAGTTCACAGGCTAACAAGGGAGGTGGCAAAATCACATGTGAAATCCTGCAGACCTCCAGCCTCCCTTGCCCTGAAAATCCAGCATGTAGGATTGAACCTGATGTTAAATGGCTTAAGGGATTACTGGGTCACTGAAAGATGGTTAATTATTCACACGAGTGTCAGTTGACTTGGATGCATGGGTTGTGTCACATGGTTCATTTCGTAATTAAGGTCCAAAAATTACTGCTAGGTGCTGGAAGAATAAATGAGCTTGTTCACTTTTTCTTTCTCCCCACTGAGAATGAGTAGAGGCCCTTGTTTCTTTCTTTCTATGCCTGTTTTTGTGTAAGTCTTCTGATCTGGCTTTTTCCTTTGTGCTTCCCAATCTTCTGCTTGAGAGTTAATATGAAAACGCTCTGGTCAGCACCTAACTTGGTGTTTATTCACTTGGGATTATTGTTCAAGTGCCACAAAGCAGTATTCCCTAGTTCTGTGGAAGCAGTATTCTCAGCAATGAACTGTAAGTATGGTGGCACTGAGTTTTGTCAGAAGCAAAGTGACTTTTCCTGCAGTACACAATTCTAGTGTCACATAAGAAACACCAATCTGTCTATTCATTTTTCCTTTAAAAATTACCCGCAGAAGAAGTGCTTCGAGCACATCAGTAGTGCTTTATCCAATACTAGTGTTAAAGTAATAATACAGCTCTTTGGTAGATTTTACTACCTTTTGCTGTCAACAGTCGTATTCAAACTGAAGAGTAACATGAATGATCAATCAGATTTAGACTGTCCAAATATATCTTCAGTCCAGTTTTCATTTTCTTTGAGTGTTTTATAAATCCTAGAAGGCCGAAAAGAAAATGGGAACTCCTTAGACTCCATTTTTTTTATTTTTCAAATAATGCTCTTGAGACAGTGAGAAATAATAAATTATAATATCAAGAGTATGAATTACATAGGAAAAAAACAAACGATCGTGTAGGTCAAAAAATATTATATTCTGCTTAATATAAAGTAAAATAGCTTTGTTAGCAGCAAAGGTTGGCTCTTTAGTGACTGAAATCTTGTATCTAAGTAGGAAAAGTGCTGTTAAGGGTGTCCAACTAAGGTTGCAGCAGTTACAGTGAATGTTAAAGATGTGGTGGGGTGTGAGACTGCAAGAGTACAGGTTGTGATACTGTGCTCCCAAATGGATAGAGAAGCTGTTGCTTTGAAACAAGAAAAGCTTAATATTTTAGCTTCAGACTGTTTCATGGAGCAGCTATTTAAGGAGCTTGTAGGAAAAGAAGCAGTTTTTCATTTGGTCTTCAGGTGTGCTTAGGGGGCCTTCAAGGTTGTACAGTATGATATGGTCCAAATATATATATACTTAGATTTTATATCTTTGCAAGCACAATTAAGAAAAATTAGTCCACTACAGTAGTGTTTAATCTCAAGATTATTGACAACATTGGGAATTTTGTGTAAAAACAACAGAAGGGGAACATGCAACATGGATATTTTTTAAGGACACTGTTAAAGCTCTGAGTGAATGTATGGGAAATCCTTTAAAAGAATGAAGACAGTGTAGAAAAGACTACTGAAAGACATATTTTAAAAAGCTCAGTCTGTATCCAAATGAGGAAAATTATGCATGGACTTGAGCTCTTTCGAGTTGAACATAAAACAAAGAGGATAAAAGGGTTTTGAGGAGAGTCTTCCTAAAGCATAAAACCAAATCACTTGCTTTCAAATGCAGCACAGGTGAGAACCCTGCAGGAGAACATACAACCCAGAGGTGAACAAAATGTGGGAGTGAGTAGAAGATATGGCTATACCAGAAAAAAACCTCAGTGATTTGTGTCTGCCAGAATAGAGCAAAGAGGCGTTTTAAGCTGAAAATTTCTCTTTAAAGGATTCAAGCCTGGAGGACATGTCTTACTGAAGTTCACAGAGGTATTAAAACTGGCTGATGAAATGAGCAGTAACAATTCCTGAGATTTACAGTGACACCTAAGATTTCTACAAGAACGTGAGAGTCAGCTGAGTTAATAGCTTGTGCTGCATAATCTGTTGCTTAAAGCTGCTGTAGTACTAGAGAAATGGAAGGCAGCAGACATAGTGGCAGGTCTTAAAAGAGCTTCCTGAGGATTAGCAAGTATGATTTTGAATTCTTCTCAATGGTAGAAGCAGCACTAAAGAGCAGGGAGCTGGTGGACATGTAAGCATATCTGGGGAAGAGTCAGCTTTTGTAGAAGAAAATGTAATACCTTGTGAAAAGTGAAAATGCTTGAAGGAGATACTGAATATGTGGATAAGTGATGAGATTGTTTATACTGTATTTGGTTTTATAAAGACTTTAAGCAAAATCCTTCATCATAAGCTTTCAAAGAAAGTAAATTGATGTGGGAAAAGAGAGCAACTCTTTTTCCCGTCATTTAATCAATTCTTAATTACTAAAGGAATAAATCAGTTTTCTTGGTGGAGAATTCTGTGTTCGACACAATCATAAGGTATTTGAAAAAAACAATAAATGGTTAGGCAGCGTGGTTGATGATACCAAGTTATTCAGGATAAGAAAAATTAATCTACTGCAGAGAGATGAGAAAAAGTTTTACTATAATGAGTGATAAAATAGATGGTAATGGTAAATACAAAGTAGTACCCATGGGAGAATTTCATATGTACCATTAAGGGCTCTAAATTTTACTGTTGTGATTCTATAAAAACACATCGGAGCTACTATGGATAACTTAGCTCATTTCATAAAGAGTGAGAAAGGCAACTGGCAAATGAAAATTTAATAGGAAAGAAAGAAGAAAACAAGCAATACCATTTGTACCTCTCCCCATATCTTTAAAACTTTATGTGATATTGCTCATTGCAACAGAAGATGTCAAGGTCAATGAAAGATATGAAATGGCTTCTGTTCAGGATAGTAACTAGATCAGGATTTAGCTAGATTAGGATTTGGGGGTCTGGAAAGAAGATGATTTAGGCAGGATGTATGGGAGCCTGTGAAATCATGGATGGCATGGAAGGAGCCAATAGGGAACGAACATATGTTTACTCTTTCTTGTATTGAAAGAACTACAGGGAAGCCAATGAAATTACCGAGTGACAAGCTCAAAACACGTACACAGAAGTGTTTTTTGGCAGTGCATCATTAAATTTGTGGAGTTCACTACCACAGAATATAGTGGGTGGTAAATGGGTTCAGAAGAGAGTAAGAGATCAATGGAAGGAAAAACTGTCAGGTCACCGAGTATGAAGAAGCAGTTTCTGTTTCGGGTTTCCTAGAAACAGAAAAAATATTCTGAGGTTATGTTTTTCATAATATACTTTGGGGGAGAACAGTCCTGGAACTATTTCCATAACTTCATAGGTATTATTTCATAGAACATCTTAAGATGACAACTTAATTCTGAGAAGTATTTTGACTTATTTTTAGAAATCACAAGCCACCAAACAAGCCTTCTTCATATTTGTGCATGTTTTGAGAGGTTCTGGTTTGAAACTAAATCAGAAGATTTATGTTTTTCAGATTGTTCCCAGTTTCAGAGAGAAAATTATTTTTGCCTAAAAGGTGAAAATGTCATCTTATTTCAGACTTACTAAAAAAAGCAGATAAAATAAGGCAGATCACCAGCTTGGCATTTATGATCAGCTTGTCCTGAAAACTGATATTTCTTTATTATACCAAACTCCCAGGTTCGGGTATCTTGTTGCTTAACAAAGACTGTGTTAAAGTCAAACACCTATTCTCTTTTTTTTCCTTCCCGATAGTTATGGTGTGCTGCTTTGGGAACTGCTAACAGGAGAAGTACCATTCCGAGGAATTGATGGTCTTGCAGTAGCATATGGTGTTGCCATGAATAAGCTTGCCCTTCCAATCCCTTCCACGTGTCCTGAGCCTTTTGCCAAACTCATGGAAGGTAAGCCAGCTGTGGTGTGAGTGTGGTTTGTGCTATTTCTGGAGTGCTGATGAGCATGGCCTCTTTGTGTTGGTTTTGTTACCTAAGAGCACAGATTTCTCCAGTGGCTTTATTCAGTGGTGCTAGTTATTGTGGGAGCCAGGCCTGGCTGTTAGTGTGCTGTGACGGTCACTCTACCAACAGAGCAGTGAAAGAGATTTTTTATCAACTGGCCTTATAGGAAAAGGGGGGCTATTGCTGTCATCACTTAGCTTAGCTGTTTTTTAGTAGTGAAGACTCACCAGCACCAAAACTTCACATATTTTGGTCTAGTTTGAAGTCTTCAACTTGTTTTAAAATTCATAGCTTGAACATCTTGCTAGGTAGCATCAGATTGGTTTGAAATGAAACTTTATCCTACTGACATTTCAGAGAGAGAGTTTAAATGTGGCTTTGACATTCCACAACAACCCATATTTTCAGTCAGAATTATGTGATTTTTGGCTTTGTCTGTGAAGGTAGTTCATTCCCAAGGTGGGCAGAGAGATGAAAGAAATATGGGAGTTAGTCATCAGAGCTGCTGTAGTTATTAAAAAGGATTCAGTGAGATAACTTTCGGGTCTACTTGTGTGACCTGGTATGCTGGCCATTGCAACTACTTTCATGTCTCTTGAGCTTCAGTTGTTTCTCCCTCCCTCTTTCCTGCCCTCTCTCTCTTCCTTACCGTCTGTATTTTTGTTAGTGTCCCTATTCCCAAGGATTTCCAGGTGTTTATATGTAATAAACATTATTATACCTATCTGGCAGAAAGGAAAACAGAGGTAAAGAGAAATCAAACTTGGTTTATAGTCTTGGTGAGCAAAGAATGAGTCTCCGCATAGAGACCACTCTGTGGCCTCTGGTGGTGCTTGCACCCTCAGGAAAGGAATATGAGTCATGAAGAAAATGTTTCTGATGGATTTCTCTGCTTTTGGAATACTTTCGCATTTCTCTGGTCTTTTCTTTAGGTTACAGGCTTCAGTTAATTTAAAGCAAAAATTTCATGTACGTTCTGCTAAAACAGAAATATCCTTCCGGATAGTAAACAGCAGTATAGTTGCAGGTAGAGTAGCTTGGAGGCATTGTGAAGTGAGAAACTGCGTCTGAAAGAGTTGATGGAACCACCAGCTCAGTGTTGTGCCAGGTAGTTTATTTTGACATGCTTCCCTAAAACAAGGACCCTGGATTTCTTAGCTGTAAGTGAGGATTTAAAAATAATGCCCTCTGTTGGCAAAGTCAGGTAGGGGCATATGGCCAGTGGTTGAACCCAGCAGCACAGTTGTGAGCACCCACATGGCTTTGGAACACTTGGCTTCTCTGTGTGCAGGGCAAAGGTGAGAACAAAAAAAACCAATTGCTTTCTGCCCCTTCACCAAAACTGTTTTTCAAACAGGCTGTTTCCCATCTCGGATGAACTCTTGTTCCCCTAATGCTGCTTTTACTTCTGAATTACTGCCATGGTGGTCTTCACTGACACAACAAAGCTGAACTTTGGTTCTTCACAGGAGAGAGTTACATGCTACAACTGTCCTCATTAGTGCAAATAATGGCTGATCTAGGCCTGGGAAAATAAAAGCCACGGGCCACCTGCTAGTTATCCTGTTCACTCATTCATGCATTTGACTGGCTGCAGCATTTTGTTTTACTTTGGGTCATGTTTGCTTTGCCATGCTTAAAACCTGAGGTAAAGAGACAGGGATTATGGCACTGACAGTCCAGCTGTAACACCCATTGCTACTAATTGGCCAGCAGCAGGGGATCGTCAGAACATTCTTTAACATCCTCAGTTCTCTATTTTGATAAAAGAAGCAAATTGAAAGCTGTAAACACAAATGCTTTCTAGCATGGAACCTGTTCATACCCACGCTTTTGAAAACAAAGCTCCCAAATGCAAAATCTCAGTAACACTAAAATCAAAGGAAAGATCTGCAGAACCAAGCCTTGGCTGTTGCACCTGTTTTGTGAATTGATACTTACTTTTAATTACAGCTGCCCTTTGGTGTGCTTCAGTCCACAAAACTGATGAACAAATGTCTTTTAGGACATCACCTAATATTTCTAAGAATGTTCCCTTTTTTCTGACATCAAGGTGTAGAAAACTTTTAGAACATTTTTATAACTCTTATCTTGCGCTGCAGTAATGTGTGTCTTAAATCCAGTGACCACGTAGAGCAATGCTGTATGATGAGAGAGACCAACATGTTAGTTACTTCCATTCATGCAGAAAAGCTGTATTCCTTACAAATATATGTGAATGTTAAGTTTTTCTGTTTGGTTGCTCTGGAATTTTGGCATGCAGGCATCTAGCAGTACTAATGAGAATAAGGACACTTGTTGAACAAGAACCTGTGTAAGTGCTGGTACAGGACAACACAGAACGAGAAAGTGATGTTTTCCGCCGAAGTAGAAATGAGGGGAAAGTAAGAGGGAGGACTGAATGAGTGCAATTTTCCTATTCAAAAGTGTTGTTAAATCAAGTGTTTTGACATAACGGTTTGGGGGATTGTTTGTAGCTTGAGGGGTTACTTCATACTATTTTCTGTTTCTGTTTTCTATGTTCAATTCCCATGACAGTAAAACATTACCTTTTATACTGTTGCTCATTGAGTTGCCTTATGTGGTGAGATGGCTACCTTCAGTTCTGTGTTTTTAGAGCTCTGTAATTGGCTAAATAATTGCATTAGATTGTAAATGAAACAAACTTGTTTATCTGGATTTTCTGCTGAAAGCAAAAGAAAAACGTCTGATCAATTTTCTCTCAAATAATAAAAAAGGGCCTGTAAAAATAGGAAAACTGCAAGTGCACTATTTGATGTCATTATTTACTTGAATCTCCTATTTGCACTCAAGTTATGCCCAGTTGGCTTTGCAGGAGAGATTTTCCATTCTGAGAAAAGATTCATAATGACTCAGCTTAGTATTAGAGTTTGGCATCAGGAAAAACCCTGATAGATATCCTCCTGCTGTATGGCTGTTAACTCTGCAGAGTAACTATTATAAAAGAAGTGTTTGCAAGAGCCTTGCATAGTATTTCTACTCTGTGAGCACGTACGTGTATCTTAAAGCAAAATATTTAAGAAAATGCTTTAAGATGTAACCTTCTGTAAAATTAATAAACCTGTGTTTTACTTGATATGTTATTGCAATAGAACCTAGAGACCTAGGTGGTTAGGTAGTTCAAGATTTTAGGTGCTGTTCGATGTTGTATAAGCATGAAAGCATGAATTCCATACTTGACAACAGTCAGTGCAAGTGGGCAGTGGGAAAGATGGGGTAACACAGGTAGTGTGTATGCCACTCTTAGCCACTGGGGATCAGTAAAGTACTACCCATCCTCTCAGACCACCATGCTTAGAGATGCTTAACAGTTGTTTGTCTTTATTCTGTTCTAGATTGCTGGAACCCTGACCCACACTCACGACCTTCCTTTGCCACTATCCTAGACCATCTTACTGCCATAGAAGAGTCTGGTTTTTTTGAAATGCCCAAAGATTCCTTCCACTCCCTGCAGGAAGACTGGAAACAAGAGATCCAAGAGATGTTTGATCAGCTCAGAGCCAAAGAAAAGGTAAGTAGAGAACAATGCTCCCTGCTTGTGCTCTCTGGATGGTAATTTCCCCATTTCATAGTTCAAATGGGGATCACTGTTTCGTGCATCCCAGGGCTAATTTTGTCTGTGCTTTACTGGAGCTTGTATTAAGTCTCTGAATCAGTGGCAGGCTGTGATGCACACAAGGGTAGAATCATGAGAAAAATAAATATCCGCATCCTGAGCTGCTACTCTTTCTAATATTGTAGTGAGCTTCCATTATACTCTGTGCAAATTGCTGTGATGAGTTTTCTTGATTGTTTATTGCATTTGATAACTGTTTCACTATTAGCATCTTAATTGAGAAACCCAATGAAAACTATTAACAGGAGATGTAGGAGGTGTCGTTTCAGCGTATATACTCTAGTTAACATTGCAGCTTTGGTTCTGCTGGGTTTGTATTTTCGAGGTTTTGAGCACAACCAAAATGCGTAGACTATAATAAACATGAGTGCTACCAGGGGAAGGGTCCAGTAACTGCTATAACTGAAGTCCATCTGGGCAAATAGCAGGAAACAAAAATGCTAGCAGGAACAACAGGAATGGTGACCATCAGCCTCAAAGAGGAGATGTGAAAAAGCTGAAGTTTTCTTCAAGCATACTTGCAGAAAGCACAGCTTGCTGCTTCTAATTTAAGGTCCTTATAGAGACTGTCTTTAGTTGTTGGTGAGAAAAACTGCAGTAAAATCATGAACGTAATAATATATTTGGAAGTTCACTGTCTCTTGCTTGAAAGTAAACTCATAATAAGCAGCCGTCTTGATTTGGGCTCAGAGGTTGGGTTTAGGAGGCAGAGAGAAGGAAGAAAAAGACTTTGGGTCAGAGGAAAGAAGTCGACTTCTACAAGAATATTTAAAACATTTCTATTCACCTATTATAGTAGTTTTTAGGAAAAATAAATTAGCTGATAGGCATTTCCTTGCTACTGTTGTCCTGTGGCGTAACTGTGTTGGAACAGTTTTTGAAAACCAGAAACTTCAGCAGACAAACAGCCAAACAGTACTAACTACACTGCCCTCAGACTGAGCACTGTATTCTTCTTTAGCAATGGGGAAGTAATTTTATATACTGTTCACTTATTGAGTAAAATGTATCAGATCTCCTCCCTGGTGATGAGCCAGGTAAAAATGCCATTATTAAAAACATCTAAACTAAAATCTGTCTGATTATGTATCTGACGTTTAACTTGAATTCTTCAGTTTTTGCCTTGTGCACTGGAATTGGCCAGCTGGAGAGAATTATTCTGACTGCTGAATTCTTTTGTCCTTGTGGTGAGAGGAGAGGAGTGCAGTGGGATTTTGGGATTTCAAGGACAGTTTCAGTTAATTTGTTTTGTCAGCAAGGGATAGATCGAAAGGTTTGCCTTATGCTTCTTTGCCAGGACCATGTCAAGATGGCTTTTGAATATCCCTAAGGAGGGAGGCTCCACAACCTCTCTGGGCAACCTGTGCTAGTGCTCAGTAATGTAATAAAAAGGTGTTCAGAGGGCGTCCCCTGTGTTTCAGTGTGTGCCCATTGCCTCTTGTTCTGTCACTGGGCACTGCTGAAGAGAGCCTGGCTTTTTTTTCCACCCTTCCCTCAAGTTTTTATATACACTGGTAAGATCCCACTTCACCCCACCCAAGCCTTCTCTGTGCTAGGATGAACAGTCCCATCTCAGCCCTTTCTCATAGGAGAGATGCTCCTGTCTCTTAATCACCTTCATGGCCCTTCATTGGACTCTCTCCGGTATGTCCATGTCTGTCTTGTATTGGAGAGCCTAGAATTGGACACAGGATTTCAGGTATGGCCTCACAAGTAGTTATGTCTGAATTTTAATACTGGTACGAGGGGCCTTGAATGGCAAGCATTGGAGTCCTTGAGGATTGTTTTTGGCTCTCAGCTGAGCCTCTAACCAATGGTGTTAGCTGTTCTGTGAGCACAAGTCATTGAAGCTGTACCTTCAGAACAGGTAATGTTAGTCTTAACCCACAGGTCACAAGGTCGCCTTTTGTTTCTACTTTCTCATCTCCCTGCAGGAGCTGCGCACATGGGAAGAAGAGCTGACTCGTGCTGCTGTTGAACAGAAGAACCATGAGGAGCTGCTACGAAGGCGGGAACAGGAGCTGGCAGAACGTGAGATTGACATCCTGGAAAGGGAGCTGAACATCATCATCCACCAGCTGTGTCAGGAGAAGCCTCGGGTCAAGAAACGCATGGGGAAGTTCAAGAGGAGCCGGCTCAAGTTAAAGGATGGCAATCATATCAGCTTGCCTTCAGGTTGGTGGTGTGTTAGGCTGTGCCAGGTGAAATGGGAGCAACCTGTAGGTTTGATAGTTCCTTATTACTGACCCCTGCACATTAGAAAGGATTTGATGTACTTTGGGAAGAAAATGCCTCTTTGGGATCAATAAACTAAATTTAGTGCTCTTGTGGCTAGCATTGCCCAAAGTTCCAAGGTGAAGGCTGGAAGTAAATTTGAGATGTTACATGTTTGTTAGTCATTGGCTGTGCATGGCTTATTGTAAAAATGCAGTGTTGCAGTTTAACACGTTAATACTCAAAATAATCAGTTTTTTAAAGGATGTACATAGAAAATTATGGAGGTTCGTGCTCTGGGAATATTTCACATAATGCTGCAGGAGAAACCATAATCTACTGGATATTTTTTGGTGTAGGAATCTAAAAATTACCAAAAATACATTGATAGGTGTGAGTCTAAAGCCCTAGATTGCTAGTTCATATGTGAACTCCTATTAACACACAAGCAACTTCTAATACCACCCTTCTGGAAGAAATGTTAAATATTAGTAAGATGTTGGCAAAGTCACTCTTAAGAATGAAGATAGTGATGTTCAGAAATACTGAATCCTTAGCATTTCTACTGCAGATTCTTTATGGAGATTTAAATTTGTAAAAAAACAAAAGTGTGGGGTTTGTAAAATCACCTAGTGCTCATCATTACATCGGGGATGATGACTTGCACTATATTCTTTGTTTTCTGGGAGACATTGGCTGTTCAGAAGAGAAATGATACAATGTGTATGTTACCTATGCCTTTCTTTAGGTCTGCAAACACCTATTTTTGGTGGTGCTTACAAAACTGAGAGGTAAGGTGCAAGGATTTATACAGGGATATAATTTGGCATGTCAGTCAACACAAGGTCTGTGTGTCTTTGTGTTTCACATATACACTAAGAAGATACATTTTCAGGGTTGTGAGTGCCCATCTTTGTTCTGAATTCTCAGTGTGTACAATGGGCAAATAGCAATTAGCTGTAAAACTTTATTTCTACATAGATCCCATAAGTTGTGCTCTTTGAAAGTTACCATCAACTATTATTTCCTTTTTTCTTACATTAAAAAAAAAGAGAATTTTAACTGTGTCTTTCAGCTTTTATTTTTTTTCTTTTGCTAAACAGATTTTCAGCATAAATTCACTGTGCAGGCTTCTCCAACGATGGACAAAAGGAAAAGCTTGATCAGTAGCTGCTCCAGCCCTCCTGCAAGTCCTACCATTATTCCCAGACTCAGGGCCATACAGTGTAAGGAGCTCAATGTAGTATTGAATTTGGGAAATGTGCAGTCTGTCAGCGTGGTAAGATGCCAAGATTCCATACCTAGGACAGGACTGTTAAAGAAAGTACCTAAAATGTTTGCCTTGTGCCTTGCATGTATGCATTTAGAGAAAAAAATGGAGTGTCTTGGTGATGGGGGGAGTATCACCTTCTTTGGATGCAAAACTATACTTACCCAAGTTCTTGAAATACTGCTGTTTCTATAGAAAATATATTCCTTAGGTGTACAAGGTAATTTTTAAAAATACTAATTTGTCAGAGTAGATCTGTAAACATTGCTGTAGTGTATTAAGTTACTGTTTTAAGGAAATAAGAACAAGGGCTCTTGTCATGCAAATAGTATTGCCATAATAACACAGGATTAGGCAGACATGCATGTCTTAGAATTATGAAAGTCATGTTAACTAATGTATAGTGTTTGTATTGGATATCACAGCACGTGTGTGTTTGGTTTCCAGCTGGTGGTTCTAAAGAGAAACCAGTGATGGAATAAAGATGGAGAGGTTACCTATACTTGAAGAGATTAGGGAATGCTTAATTTGGCATTTGGCTGTTTGATCTGTGTTGATAAATGGTCAGAATTATGGGAAAATCACTTCTGTTACTATTCCTGTTCTGGCCTAGGTTTTATTCTTTTATGTTGCTGTGGAACCAATTATTTTCATTTGTGTATCTGTTTTTCTTTCCCATTTTCCACTGTTCTTTCCACTTGTGAAGTGACACCTGCTGAAAGCAGTAAAACATGGGGACGAAGCTCAGTCCTTCCAAAGGAGGAAGGAGAGGAAGAAGAGAAGAGAGGCCAGAAGAAAAAGGGACGCACTTGGGGACCAAGCTCACTTTGTCACAAGGAGCTAGGTGCAGGAGAAGAGGGGTAAGAGAGGGCCTGGAGGCAGAGTCCTTTCTAGGTTCTAGAACTGGTTATGAGCTGGCTCGCAGGACATTTGCCTATCCGCATGCAAGCACTTTTCTGCTTCCAAACTTATTTCCTGTACCAGAGATGTTAGAGATTCGGAACAGTTTACAGAATTGCATTCAGTTCCTTTGCTAGTGGCTGATGTTTCACTGTCTGCTATTATGTTGTTAGATGTATTTGTAAGCAAACTTCTTAGATTTGCAAAACTTTCTCTCAGGTTTTAGAGAAAACCTAGAGAAAACTAGGTTTTCTCTGTTTTAAGGCTCAGCTTTCTGCAGTTTGATATCATATCTGAAACTGCTTCTCTTACAATTCTCAGGCTTTTTCTTGTCTTAAATGCTATTATATAAAAAGTATCTGATAAAGCCAAGCAAATATCTTTTCTTTGGTCTTTTGAAAAGGACATGTACCTTGAGTGAATCAATCCTGAAAGTGATTTTTGCAGAGATACAGGTTGTACCTCTGTTTCTATAGGTTATTGTTCTGTGGCTTTTTTTTTTTCCCCTTTGTGTGTATGAATTATTTATACCAGGACTCCAGTGAATCATTGCTGGAATGCTGCTTTAAACATAGGACTATTTTGGCCTTCTAAAAGATTTGAATGCTTGGTAATTTTTAGTGGAGTTTGAGCGTTTTCCCCCTGATAAATTGATAAATTGATGGTTTGACTCTTGCCATATTTTTTAGCAGAGAAAATAAAATAGCTGGTTATAATCTTGATCTTTACTACTGTGTGTTCAGGTGTGAAATGCCTGAAAAATTGATGTTTGCATAGTGCATCAGTATTGTAGCCCTCTGCAAGAGGGCTCGGATCTATTAAAATATGTTCTCTCTCTAAGATACTCAAGACATTTTGACAGGACAATATGGAGAAAGCTTCTTTGACAGCTGCCTATGCTTTACCTATCCTACAAATGAAAGATAGCGTTCTGTGGAATTAAAACAGATATCACGCTTTACAATCATTAATTATGTAAAAGGGCAGGAGATCACTGAAGCTGGAAAAAACACTTCTACCTTGAAATCACGTTCTTAGAATTCTGGGAATAGAGCCTCTTCCATTTTCAGTTCGTTACTGTACAGTCTGAAGCACTGATTGCTTTTGGGCACAGACAGCTGGAATGGAGTTGCTTGCAAACTGTGGTTGCTAATAAAACTGTCCTGTTCTCTCTACAACTGAGATGTTCTGTAGTATTCAGAATCTCTCCTAGGGTGACTTCATACAGATATCGCATTTTGCAGAGTGTCTGAAAGATGAGAGTGTTGCTGAGAGGGCAGTATGGCTAACGTACAATGAACCACTCCTTGCTGAGATCATGCCAGACTGCAGACTTTAATTTAAAGGGAGCAGAGTTGCAGTAAAAGTTAGTGACTCAAAAGATAGTTCTTGCTCTTTTTTAGTATTTTTAAATTCTTATTTTACAGGGTAAGGAGATAAAACTTCATTGAATATTTAAGGTTGAGAAAGACCTTTAAGATTGAGTCAAACCATTAACCTAGCCTCTACCATGTTCACTAGTAAACCATCTCCCCAAGTGCCACATCCACACACCTTTTGAACATTTCCAGAGGTGGTGATTGCACCACTTTCCTGGGCAGCCTGTTCCAATGCCTGACCACCTTTTCAGTGAAGAAATTTCTCCTAATACTTAATCTAAACCTCTCCTGGTGCAACTTGAGGCCATTTTCTCTTGACCTGTCACTCATTACTTGGGTGAAGAGGCCAACCCCCACCTGGCTACACCCTCCTTTCAGCAAGTTGTAGAGAGCAATAAGGTCTCCCCCAGCGTCCTTTTCTGTAGGCTAAACAACCCCAGCTTCCTGAGCTGCTCCTCATATGAATGACTTTCTAGACCCTTCCCCAGCTCTGTTGCCCTTCTCTGAACATGCTGCAGCTCCTCTATGTCTTTCTTGTAGTGAGGGGCCCAGAACTGAGCACAAGATTTGAGGTGCAACCTCACCAGCACTGAGTGCAGGAAAACAATCACTTCCCTAGTCCTGCCAGGATGCCTTTGGCTTTCTTGGCTACCTGGGCACACTGCTGGCTCGTGTTCAGCTGCCTGTTGACCAGCATCCCCTGATCCTTTTCTACCATGCAGCTTTCTAGCCACTCATCGCCAAGCCTGTAGCATCGCATGGAGTTGTTGTGACCAAATTGCAGAACCCAACACTCGACCTGATTGCACCTTACACAGTTGGCCTTGGTTCATCATCAATCCAGCCTGTCCAGATCCCTCTGCACAACCTTCCTGCCCTCCAGCAGATCAACATTTCCACCCAATTTGGTGTCACTGCAAGCTAACTGAGGGTACCCTCGATCCCCTCATCCAGGTCATTGATAAAGATATTAAACAGGGCCAACCCAAATACTGAACCCTGGGAAAGTTGGGGTGAAGTGAAGAGCTAAACTTAGGATAGAGCAGTCCAGTTCAAGTATTCTCAATAACGCTGTTCTGGTAGCAGAAGTGCTGCTGTTACTGCTGCTTATGGGACTTTGTGATCCAGGGAACTCTTATCTTCATAATTTTTATCACTTTCCATGTATTCTTCACAGGAGATAATTCCAAGTTTGTGCAAGAATAGCATTGTGAGAATTGCAGTGACCTATAATTAACATCAAGTAAAGGCAGTCACGAAAAGATGATACAGTGATTATTCACGCTTCTCTATTTATCTTTGAACATAAAGAATATGCACAGCAGAAGAAGGGTTTTGTGCTGAATTGCAGAGACTGGATGAAGCTTTCCTGGACTAGTTCTGTGACAGTTCAGTTGTGATCTTGCAGTATATTCTCAAGGATATACTGTGAAGTTTTAATTGTCTCTAAACTTGGCATTGATTAGTCACAGACTTACTATGGCATGGGTGATGGTCACCCTGCTTTTCGCACAGGTTACTAATTTTATGGAAGATGATTGTGGATGTGACTTATAATCCTTTAGCAGTTACCTCTTAAAATCTTGCAAGCGAAATATGGGTGAGCCTGGCAACAAGACATTTTTTATTCACAGCGGCATTGTATTAATGCCTTAACATGGTATTACAGAATGGTATTAAGACACCAGAGATGCTGTCTTACAGTTGTATGGAAGTTTTTTAAAATTTGCTGAGCAAATAAACCTTGTCATCTTACCATTCCTAAAAAGAGGTGCCTTTGACTTCCCAGTAGAAAAAGGCAACAGAAAAGTGACTCAGTTGTAATACAACAAAGTAAGTGACAACCTTCTGGTTAGTTAATCTAAATAGATTATGGGTAAGAAGTCTTTAGGTTCCTGAATTTGTTATGTTGGTGATTGAAATATAGTTTTAGTGCTAGTGCTTTCAAATCATTCCAGTTGCTCTTTCCTTAGGGCAGTATCAGACAATACTGCTGTAGTAGGAACATCCTCTAAGTCAGCATGTTTTGAATTGTTTTCAAATGCACACCACTGTCTAATTAAGATGATGTGCAGCAATCTTCTGGACAGGTCTTTGAGGTCTGCTTGTAATTTGGGGGAAAAAGGGAGCGAAAAATAAAAGGGAAGGGTGAAAATTTTATAACCTTAAGGCAAACATAGCAGGCCTTGAAACTATTCTGGTAGCTATTTATCTTCCTGTTCAGATTGAGCTGCACTTTGACAGTAACAGCAAATCTTCAGTCTTTTCTTTGCAAGGGAACATTGCTCTGAGAAGTCATAAGGAAGCAAACTAAGTTGAGTATGTGTTTTCCCAGCTCCGTGGAAATCTCACCTTCCTCAGTAGTTCTCTACCCATATTGTAAGAGCTTTGAGATTGAGTTTTGGAGGTGTTCACACTGCTAACATGGTTCATTTTCAGTCACCAACTTTCCCTTAATATGCATCTCTAGTTTATAGTATGTATCCTAAGTAGGCATGTTGTACACCTGGGTGATTTAGATCCAACATATGTTATTTGGTGTGTTGTGTTACACAGCTGAGTATGCAGTGGAGGGAGTAAATCAGAACAGACCCGCACACTGAATTGCATGTCTGTTATAAAACCCTATGGTTGTTTGTCTTGACAAATAGGGTTCAGTGCTGTGCTATCTGGATTCAAGATCACAGCAGGGTACTGCATGTGCCAAATGGTTAATGGGGATGGACTTGCAATGCAGTTGAGAACTGCACAGGATACTTTTAGTGTAATGTCTATACCACAGTCATCAACCAAATGATCATGTGCTGGATCAAGTTTAGATCCTGTGGCCTTGTTATTGCTGCAGTATAGTTTGGTGACAAGTACAGCATCTCAATTGGGTAGAAAGCAGAGGAAAATCTCATACCAAGGCAAAAAAATACCCCAATATAATAAAATTTTGAAATCCTGGAATGGAAACTGTCTTAGAAATGCAGAATGATTCTGGTGGAAAATAAGACTCATGAGAGGTAACTTATGTATGCTTGTATTTCCCTTTCTCTTTAAGGGAATGTGGTAATGCATTACATGTCTTACCAAAAAACAATGCAAGTTAGTAGTGGAATTGAAAGAGATCTTATCTCCAAGTTTTCTGTTCTTTCAATAACAAGTCGATGCTTTTGTGTGTCCAGTTGAGATCATTCAGACTATCTGCAGATATTTTTATTCCTTCCATGTTATTTCTGCCTATCCTAAGTGTGTGTGGCTTTTCACCAACACTATGATGTTTCATGTTGGAGCTTGTGAAGAAAGGCACCAGTTCCAGTTCAGTTCAGGCTATATTGATAAATGAATAATAAAACTTTGAATATTGATATATCAGGAAGTTGTGCTGCTAACCAAAGTTGGTGACGTGTCTGATGTCATGAAACTAGTGCAGGATGATGGTAATGAAAACCTGTGAATAGGGATTATTAATAAGTTCAGGAGCCTGGTGACATACCTTCAGACACAAGTCAAAGTAGGGAATTTGGGTTTGGGTTCTTGGGCTTTTTTTTTGTTTGTAAGTAAAAGAAACAATTACCTGATTTATAAGTTTAGTTGCCTTTTTTTCTGTGATCTAGAACTTGTGCTTTTAACTTCAATTCAGTGTTTCCTTTATAGGAAAAATATTGGGGTTTATAATACAGGGACATGGCTTTGCTGTTACAGTGACTTCAGCTTATTATTTTATTTGTCCTAGTGAGTGATGTTTGAATTTCATTGTTCATTTGTGTTTCACATGGAAATATTTTTGGAGGTATTTTCTCCTCCCCTTGCTGAGCAATTTATTTTTTACCTGCCATGGTAAGATTGATTGCAAAAGAAATCAAGATTTCAAAAGATTATGCCTTGATTTAAAAAGAATATGTTTCATCTGATTTTGTAGTAGTGCCTTCTATTATTCTGCATTCATAGCTTGTTAGTTATCAGCAGAGGCCTTTTGACTGCCACAGTGTGACAAAGGAGGGACAGGCCTTTTTACTTTTCTTTTTGTATTTTAAAGTGCTGTAAAGATGTCACAAAATTTCTTGCTATGGGAGGACTTCAGATCTATGTAGTTGAGATGGATACGTGCATACCCTAAGCAGATCAATAGAGAATATATAAGGGAAGAATGGAAGCTGGTTGGGAGCATGGTACATTTTCTCACATCCTTCTGCTATTTCAGTCTGAAAGCTCTGGTAGAAGGATGCAAGCAGTGGTCATCCAGTGCACCAAATCTTGGGAAGATCCAGAGAACTGCACCTGCTTTTCCAGGATTCACCAGCTTAGCAGAGATGGGTAAAGGAATTCCCTGAATTTGGTACTCTCATCCCCACTTCCATTCACATTTGAATGAACCTCTTTCCTGAACTTCACCTGGTACCTTACAGCAACTTTTTGATTTTGTTTGGTATCTGTTTTTCTTTTATTCTTTGTCAAATATCCACTTTCTCCTTCTGGATTTTCTTTTTATTCACCTCACTCCTTGTGCTTCTCCCTCTGTCAAGCTAACAAGCTTCTGTTAATTCTCCTCTAGCTCCACGCTATCTCTCAGCTCCTTTCCTGTATAATAATATTTACATGTGCAGCATGCTTACACCTTTACTTGCAAGGAGCAATCCTTAAAATTTTCCTACCCTTTGCTCCTCGCTCACAAGCACATAAATTTACTCTAGAAGTAACTGAGGTGTAGGTTGCTTTTGAAATGCTGTTCTGAAATTAATCTCAAGTGGATGAATACTTCACTAATTTCTTTCACTTTGATAGTGTTTCCAGTTACTTCTCTGTCTATCTGCTTTGGAAACAAAAGCCTGTATTTGGGAGTTGATGAATGATGTTTGCGAGGAGAACAGTTGCATCTTCTGAGGAGAAGCTTATTTTGAAGTATAGTTGTGAGACAACGAAATCAGCCAGTGAAAATGTTCCATTGACACAAAGTCTATTTTCATTTGCTTTCCAGATGATGAGGACAGCGAATGTCTTAATGGAGAGGGCAAAGTGCACCCTTCACCCGTGCACAATCAGTCATACCTCTGCATCCCATTTCAGAAGAATGAAGAGTGGGATGGCCCTTCTAGTGATGCCAATGAGGAGTCCACCCCTGTAAACTCTGCTACTAGTACCCCACAGCTGACACCCACCAACAGCCTCAAACGTAGTGGCTCCCACCACAAGCGATGTGAGGTTGCATTGCTTGGCTGTGGAGCAGTGCTGGCTGCTGCAGGCCTGGGTTTTGATCTGTTAGAAGCAGGGAAGTGTCAGCTGCTGATTGAGGAAGAGCCGGAGGTGCCCAAGGAAGAGAAGAAGAAGCGTGACAGCATTTTTCAGCGAGCTGGACGCCCACGCAGGAGCACTAGTCCACCTTCCCGGAAGATCTTCAAGAAGGAAGATCCCTTGTTGTTGCTAGGCGAGCCATCCACATCCCTCACCCTTCTTTCCCTGTCTTCCATTTCCGAATGTAATTCCACCCGGTCCCTCCTGCGCTCAGACAGTGATGAGATTGTGGTTTATGAGATGCCTGTCAGCCCAGTGACAGTCAAGGCTCCCTTGCCAGCCATTACAAACCCACTGGTCAATGTCCAGATCGAGAGGTTCAAACAAGACCCCAACCAGTCCCTGACTCCCACACATGTGACGGTCTCTTCCCACACCCAGCAAAGCGGACACAGGCGCACGCCTTCTGACGGAGCCATCAAAGGGAGTGGACTGGTTGTCAATGGGTGCCCAACCAGTGGATGCCCTTCCAGTAGCTGTTTAACTGGAGCACTGGGAGCAGGTAGGTTTTCAGCCGTCTTCCTTTTCCCCTTCAAAATAAAGACAGAAGCAGTATAATTACTTGTTGCTTATGCATTCATTGAGACGACCAGCCCACAAGAATTGCTTGTGAAGGCTATCTTTACACAAATAGCTAACAGAACAATGCAGTAATGGTTTCGGTTCCAGCATCTTCAGATTGCCGTAAATTTGAAGATACAGAGTTTGTAGATTCTGACCGGAGGCTTTCCGCTTTGAAAATGTTTTTGCACTATATATACAATAAACTGAGATCTGTAGGAACCACTTAGCAGTGACATCTAACACGTTTCCCTCTTCTCTTACATTGTCTGTTTTGGATAGGTGTATTAAAAACACCTAGTCCAAGCAGAGATCCCAGTGAGGTCCCTCGCCTGCCAGACCCCAACCTTGTTTTTCCTCCAACCCCGAGACGATGGAATGCACAGCAGGATCCCACACTGGAAAGACCCAAGACATTGGAGTTCCTGCCCCGGCCACGTCCTGCAGCCGGTCGTCAGCGGCTTGATCCCTGGTGGTTTGTGTCACCCAGCAATGCCAAGGGTGAATCTTCTGCCAACAGTTCAAGTACTGATACTCCAAGCAATCTGGACTCTTGTTTTGCTAGTAGCAGCAGCACTGTAGAAGAGAGACCTGGACTGCCTGTACTGCTTCCTTTCCAGGTGGGTCCTCCTGTAGAGGAGCGGACACTGTTGGACATAGATGCTGAGGGGCAGAGCCAGGACAGCACCATTCCGCTATGCAGAAGTGAACTTAACACACACAAAGCTGCAGCATATGAACTCAAGCAAGAATTTTGGTCTTAATATGAAACCACTGGGGACAGTGAGCCCCTCTAAATTCAATCCTACTTTTTGCACTGAGAATGCACTTTGAAGACAGATGAGATGGAGGGATGCTACAGAGATCATATGGTGCTGCCTCTGCTGAAGATGTGTTGTCAGCTGCCTGATTTTTGTCTGCATTTGGGTGAAACTTGGCAACTCTGAGCTGCTGACTTTTGCTGTGGGGTTCTTCTGTAGTCTTCCCTGCCCTCTTATTGCAGTTTGAATCTGCAATGAGCTAAAATTATCATATCAAAGTCTTTTGTTACTGACCTTGCAGGATTTGGCACTTGCAGTAAGTATATTGGTATCTATCCTGATATTAATCAGTATTTTCAAAACTGAAATGTTACGCTACAGCGGACATCAGTGTTTGATGTTTTCCCAAGGAATCCAGAACAGAAACAAATAAATATCTGGAGACTACCTTCTCTGAAATACATTCGGATCATTAGACAGGCCTGGGAATCATCGTACCCCCACTGAAAGAGCAGAAGTAGCTATCTTAAGATTTGTTTGTCCTCTTTTGCTCATGTGATAGCGTAAGGTGGAACAGATGGCAGGGGAAGGGCATGGTGTCTCCACTGGTAGAGGTCTTTGAGAGCAGGTGAACCAGACTGTTGGAAACAAGTAGGTGTAGTTGATCCTGGCTTCAACGTAGATTGGATGAACTTCAGTGGTCTCTTGAGGTCCCTCTCAGCCCTATTTTTTTTTATGACCCTGTGCTTTCAAGATTGAAGGCTTATGGTATAGCTGTTTAGCTTGGTTTTTTGTTTCAGACTTTCATCCCATCAGTCTCTTTTTTTCCCACCCTGCTTCTCAGGCTCATAGTCAAGTTGCCTCAGCTTTGGGAGGGGAGTTAGCAGAAACTCTCTTTAGAGATGTGTTAGCTTTCAGAAGTAAGTTAAGTGTTTCCAAATTCTTTTCTTTCTATTTTTTTCTCCTTTCTTACGCCTTTTAGGAGTGACCCATGAAACCCAAGACTGTTCTTATGCACACTGGTACTTGTTTAAGGCTGTTTTGAAAATGAGGCTTGTTAGTAGTTGGATTGTGCAAACAGGAATCAGAACATCTGGATTCTGTTTTATTTTGTCACTGACTCACTGTGTGACCCTGGGCAAATAATGTAACCTCTGTGCCTGAATTTCCCCATCTGTAAATAATAGGAATAATACCTACCTCACAAGGGGAGGGGTTGGGACATATGTAATAGGTATAAAGTCCTTTGAGATCTTCGAGTGAAAGGCAGTATAGGCATGTCAAACTTTATTCTTGTTTAAGTATGTCAAACACTCCTAGATCTGGAGCAAGAACAGACCCCTGTCTGGAAGGAGGAAGTCACACAAATAGTGTGTGCCTGTGCTCAGAGTTTTCTGTACAAAGACTTTAAGTGTGTCTGTGCCACTGCAGGTGTGTCTTACTGGCTGTAATGAGAGCTTCAATCTTCCCAAAATTTGGCATTATATATAAGGGATGTGGCCTTTATATGAGTGTAATAGGGTAGTCTGCTTTAATCCAGGGTACAGCATGTCTGTTCAGTTTTTGTACAGATCTGTGCTTGTTTTGCTAATCTGCTGATACTTGGTTGCAAATAAGTTGTTTGACAGTGCTGCCAATGCAGTGCTCAGCCTGTTGGGGCAGTCCAGTCCTGCTGTGAAGGCAGTGGAGCCGAATACTTCCTGCAGCTGTCAGCACAGAGAACCTGCGTGTTTAGATGTTTGTAACCTGATTTTAAAAGCCAGCATGTGTGGGGAAGAACTGTATGTAATGCTTTTTAGTTCTGTGTGAGGACTGAAACCAGCATGATCCCATTAGTCAAGTACACCTTTTTTATTTTCAAGCAATTACAGTATGTTTTGTTTTGAAAGGTCACATATTTCTTGTTTATCACATTCCATGGAAAATGCTTAATGGCAGAATTACGTTCTGCTGCCCTCCCCACTGAATGCTCCAGAGCTAGCCTTAATGGTGCTACACTAGATGTTGAAGCTGGAGAGATTGTTGACTGTGTGGACAAGGTATTATGATATTCAGATACTTAAAGAAAACTTACATTTCTGACTCTTGTTAAATTTAGACCATTAGCATTATTGATTTCTTGAGCATCCTTTTTCTTTCCATTTCTGAAAACTCAATTTGTGACCTAGACACTAACAAAAAGACAAAACTCATCCAACAGATTTTTTGATTGTGCTATAAATCAACCTTAACATAATCTCAGTAAGAGGCTGTGTTAGAGGGACTTAAAAGAAAGACATTAGAATAATCTATTTTTCATAGTCTTCCTTACCATTTTAAAAAGTCTGTAACAAAACTGGATCAGCTGTTCTGAAATGTAATGCTTTCTATCCAAAAGGTATCATTATAAATGTCATAGGGAGTATCATCTGTTCTGCAAAAGCATCACCTGGAATAACTCTGTTTGAACAGAAATCTTTAAAATCCATTTACTTGCATGAAATGGGAGGCCACCTTTCTAGGTCACACTGATATAACTCAGCCTGCTAAACTGTCTAATAGCTGGCCAGTTGATTTCACCAAGTGAACTTTTAAGGTTTCTGTCAAGTTCCTAGGAAAGACAACTGTAAGTGCAGTCACCTCTTTTGCTTAAGAAAGTTGAGGATGAAGCATTAAACTCCCCCTTGCCCCTCTCCCCCTTTTATATAATCACTTGGTGAAAGTGGTATGTAGCTGAACTTCGAAAAGTATTTTGCTCCAAAGTGCATCTTCCCTAATACTAAGTGGACATTGCTACATCAAATAACTTGGTAGGACAGATGACAAGAGTCAAGGATGCAGGTCAGGGTTACCAAACTAGATGCTGTTACTGCAGAGCTGCCAGAAAGACTAGTTAGAAGCGTATTGTATCGGTTGCTATGTGTTTGTTTTGTGGATTTTGTTTGGGTTTTTTTTAATGCTTCTTCGATGCAATTATCTTCATTGAAGCTACCATGTGAATTAACCTGAGGTAGTCTTTGAGCATCCACCCATAACTGGCTTCCAGAGGCCAACCTGAAGTATCAAGCAAGAGGAGTCAGTTGTGGAAACAAGGCTCCTGACTTCAGTAGGTGGTGGGTGTTCTCTGGCAGGCAGAGAGAGGGCTCTCAAGACAACGAGTTGTCAGGTATTTTACCTTATGCACTCCAAAAGCTCTTGCAGCCAGTGTCCTAAGGCCCAGAGGCTGTGTGCATGTTTCAGCTAGGTCAAAACCTCTTTCTGTATCCATCTGTCCCATCCTGGCTTGAATTGTCTGCTTTCTTAATCTGTTGGGGTTTTTCCTTCCCAGTTGTGGGAGCTGAGGTGCTCCAGATCTCCAAAGGAGTGGTCGACTATAGTCCACTAGACAGTGAGAAAGTATGAGCCTGTCAGCTCAGAAATCTTTTTTCCTACTGGTTGCTAGTATTCCCATTTGTCAGGGAAACAAAAGTGTCAGACTATTGGTCATTGACTTACCTTTCTAGTAGTATTCTTGAGGAAGATGGTGAAAATCTTACTTTAAAAAAATTCTAAGAAATGTATTGTTTCCTAAATGTCTGAATAAGTTGCACTTTTTTTTTTGTCTGAGAAGATGAGAAAAATATAACATTAGAGTCACTGAGCAGTCTAAAACAATGACAAAAGAATGGAGAAAAATATGTTTGATTACAGGCCTTACAAAGAGGAAGGGGCAGTTTTTTAACTGATAGTAATAATGAGATTGTAGTTGAGAGAAATGTTTGTGGTTTAGAAATATATTGGTATTTTTGTTAGTCAGCTGGCAGTGTGTATCACTAATTTATGTAATTGATGTGCTGATTTAGGAAATATAAAGAAGTTTGTCAGCCCTTCAAAATATGCTATCCTTGTAGCCTGTTTAGTTTTCCTGTAATATTAGGGGGAAGGCACAGACATAGCAACCAGTGCAAAAAATGACAAATTTTTTGATAAATTTCTACTGGTTTCATAGAAATTGAGCGTGGGACAAGTAGAGAGAAGAAAGCTTTTGTGTCAAAACTAAGATGATTAAATAGTTATGGATTATTTTCTAATACTGTTGCTTCTTATGGGCTGCACAGTGCTCTGTTTTACCAGCAAGTAGGTCTTAATCTCTTTTCAATCATTTTTGGAGGTGCAAATATAACCTTTTATACATATTTTCCCTCCAGTTTATTATTGCAATGGGTGGATATTCAGTATGGGGCAGGGAACCTTGGTGAAAATACTCTTTTTGTAATAGTTTTCTAACAAAATGAGTATTTTTAAAGTGAATTTTTTGTTGTTGATGGGGAAAGACCTGCTCTGGTTTGACAGGGTTTTGTGATGAAATATTTTTTTGTACCTCTAGGAATGGGAGTAGTTGACTTCCTCTTCATAGCATGCTGTTATCTTAAGACATTGTGGACAATACTGCGTAGAGATGTTACTTCGAAATGTCACAAAACTGGATACCTCTCATTCTGTTGAAGGTGAGGCAGTAATGGTCAAGTAAAGAAAGGTCTTTGCCTCTGGAGTGTTTTGTTAAATAAAACGTGACAGGAAACCTCCGACCTTGAGTCACCTTTCTATCTTGAGATTAATTCTTACTTGAAACCTAATTAATCTCTGTGGGATGAATACGGGAGCTGGAGTCTCGTTAGATGTGTGGAACCAAACCTATTCCTGTGTCCCAAAATTCAGTGGTAGCCCATTATTTTTGCAAGTAATTTTAAGCTAATATTAATAGGTTTGTTTCGTTTTGTTTTTTTGAAATGTTTCTTCTTGGAAAATATGCTTACTGCTTTCTAACCTTTTCCATGCATTTTGGAGCTATTCTCAAGAATATCTTTTACCAACTCTATGGTGAATAAGAAGGGTTGTATCTTGCAGAGTGATTTAAGTCCTCCTTTTGGCTTTGGGTTTTTTTTGTATGAAACAAGGGCATTTATATTTGGAAAGAATTCTGATCCTTATCCTGTCACTGCGGAACAGTTTCTTAGCTTCCATGTTTAGAACTCATTTAAGACTAATTTGGGTGAAACTGGACATTGAAAGTGAGGGGATAGACACATGTTAAAACATATTTGCAAACAAGCAATAAATACAGCAAATACAAGAACCAAAATATACTCTCACTGTCACAGAACACAACTTTCAGACTTCATAAACCTTTGGTTGATGAGATGGTTAAGGTATCTATGGACAAGAATGCCTTCTTATATTTTTTGTTAAGTTTACTGTTTTAATATTAGAATACGGTTGTTTGCACAGCCAGTAATATGGTAGCTAGCTGGACAGAAATGATCTTTAACCAAATTTGCTTTTTGTCCCCTCTATTTTTAATCCAGTTTTCTGTTTAAATGGTTTTTTTTCTCCTTTTTTTTGGCGTTTAACAAACAATACAGTCTTAAGAAGAACTTATTGTTATTAACCTTACTTTCACACTTCCATGAGGCATTATGGAAATGAATTTATGGCTTATTGTGGTGCTCCCTCTATTGAACTCATTAGTAGAAAGTCACACTGCAGTTAAAATGTGCATTTGCTTTTGGTTTTTCCCATGTTTGGCTTTTTTAAACAGTTTTGTCGCTGGTCAGAGATGAACACAACTTCTGAAATTACCTACATCAGCTCTATTTTTTTATGTTGAAAGTAGTCACTCCCAGGCTAAGAGGTGTGTGCTTGATTAACGAGTAACTTGCCACTAGTGACTGGGTAGGTCTAATGTAGCTACTGGAATTATTATTGTTCCTTTCTAACAAGGACCTCCCATTTCTTGCAACTGGAAAGTCTTCAGCACTTCATCAGCGTTTGTATACAAGAAATATATTTTATCTCCTTTTGTACATAAGTGAAAAATCTTCCTTCTTCTGATCAGGAACATCATTTGCCTACTGAGAATGGCTTCTTGAGCTCTGTCGTTTTGTTTGTCAGCTTTCTGTTTGTTTGGAGATATTGTTTATTTTGGGTTTGGTTTTTAAGCCTCTCAAATTTATATATATATATATGTATATATGTATGTGTTAGGTGCATCCTGTATTCTGAGGTGCCTTCCATCTCACGTGTCTCCTTGTTGGGGCCTGAGGTTGGTTTTTTGGAGGGACCTCCTAGTTGTAGCTTTCAGTACCGTGTTCTTTGCACATCAGGCCAAATACCATCACAGGAAACATTTCATGTTCTCCCATTTACACCCCTGTGTTGAGCCACGCACTATCACTTGCCTCTCCCTATTTCTCCATTAGGGTTTTGGCCCCATCCCATCTTTGTTGGTTATTTATTCTTGTTGCCATAGTAACAAGTGTAAGGCAGAAAACCATACACATTTCAGGTGTGCTTTGACCTAAAAGATTTCCTAGCTAAAAGCATAAGATACAACTGGGTGAAGTGAAAGTGGAGGTTGGCAGGAAATAACAGAGTGAAATTATCCTTCTTAATGTAAGTCAGAGGACAGAGGGATACTAGCTACTTGGTAAACTGTTGGCATCATAGGTAAGTTGGGTCCTAAAGAAGAATTTTAGGAATGTACAGTTACTTAATTTGATAGAATGGTTTGGGTTGGAAGGGACCTTGAAGGTCATCTAGTTCCAGTTCCCTGCTATGGGCAGGGCCACTTTCCGCTAGATCAGGTTACTCAAAGCCACATCCAACTTACCCAGTTTCTGGTTGGTTTGTTTTGTTTTACCCTGAACTACCTCATTTTTAGAGATAGAATGGGAAGAAAGTCTAAGTTTTGGTAAGAAATGCTCTAAGTAAGCAGTTAAGGTTGGAATGAGATGGGAGGGCAGAGGCAAACTTTTATTTGGCTCTTTGACATGCACATTCCTGATGGAAAAGTAAAACCAGCTATTCAGTTTATTAAGTTAAGATTATGCTTGCTTTAGGTATTTACTTCTCCAAAATAAACAAGAAAGGACAAAGCGGGGCGTTTTTCTTGATGGTTTCTAACCTGTGGAAGAGTTGATTGTCCATAGACAAAAAAGTAATGATTTCATATTGGTCACTGCTGCTTTTAAAAGTGATAATCTCTTTTTTCAAAACAGTTTTGTTTTTTTTTCCTTAATAATCTCATGTGCTCTTAAAGTGGAGCTGTACACGATCCTGATTGTTTTCCTGTATTTGCAGTATTGTTTTCCTAGTGTATCAGCTCCTAATACAGTCTTTACTGTATCTGAATGCTAATAATGTCCAGGCAGCCCAATAGAACTAATATTAAGGAACTGTGACACATTTTTAGTGTGCAGTGTAGTGGATTTATTAACCCAACTTGAAGTGGGCTACTGTTAGGTCTGTAGCTGATGGGTCACATGGATGCACAGCTAGAAAAAGGGGGCTTAGAACAAATCTGCAGGAGCAATGCCAAAGTTGTATTTGCTTAAAATAAGCAATTTGAAAAATAATCATGGAGGGAGGCTGGGTGAAGACCCTTCATTACTCAGAAATACATCTCTAAGATCTTGTCCGTACTCAAATTTTAGTTGCCAGGATAGCTAGTGAGAATCTACATTGTATTCAATATGGCTGAAACTCCAACATTAAGATGAGAATAATGCATTTTATATATGCTGTTTCAGACTGATTAACACTGTCTCCCGTTCTACCTTGATTGTTTTGATTCAGCATTTTCTCAAGAACAGGTGTTGAGGTTGGATGAATCTGGCCTCCTTGTCTTGGAGAGGTATATAGGTCTGAGAGAGAAGAAACATTGCTCTAGCCATGTCCTGATCTTTTGTGTCTTGTGGTCTTAGCTCTAGAGGTTATAATGGTGCAGGAAGACATGCTGGTGTTTTTCCAAGCTTCGTTGATAAGAATGCTGCTAGCAGCAATTAAGTTTCAGAACAAACCTGGCCTCTGATTACTGCTTGGCATAGCTCAGTTGCACACTGAGCTTCTTGAGTCTAGCTCTATCTGGAGGTTAACAGAGCTTCTTCCTTGAGTTCTGCTGGAATTTGTGAATGTGGCCACTTCTCACCTTGGGTAGTTTGTTTTCTTCCAGGCCCAGTCAATGTCACAAAATCAGTTGTCACCCTCGACTGATTGCCCAGATATTCATAGTAGGCTTGTTCTTCTGTCTTGCATGCTTTAGTGAGCAGCTCTTACAGTGTCAACAGGGTTAGCATTTGTATCTGAGCAGAGCAGCTAGTATCTCTGAGCTGATTTTTCACACTGCATCTCAAGCAGTTGTTACTCCATCAGTTCTGCCATTGCTCTATTTTCAAGGTTATCTTGACGACTATAACATCCAGGTACCCTACACTGTAAAGAATATAGCCACAGGAAAAAAAAAAGTGAGTAAAAAAGAAAGCATACTTAGGAGTGTTTGCCAGTTGTGCTGGTTGAATTTGGCCAGTGCTCTTGGCAAGAGAGTAGGATCTGTTCTTTTGCAACATAGATCTCTTTGGAGGATGGCTAGGTTTGAACTGCAGAACTTACCTAGATCCACCTAAAGTCCGTAGGCACTGGTGCCCATCACGTTTGGCAGTTAGAAGAAGATACCACATAAACCCAAGAGCATCTAGTAATAAAAGTTTGTATTTAGGGTAATTAACTTTCAAGTTAAAAGGGAAGAGGCTTCAATTCAGAAAGCTCTTCATCACATACTCAAACATCACTGAAGTCAGTGGAATGTATTTGTGGGTCAAAATGCACAAGATCCCAATTGAGCGAAGCTCTCTTAATCTAAATTGGAGGATTGTCGTGTAGAGACTGATGGTGAAGGACCAGGCTCTTTACTTTGATTGTTGGAGGAAAGAGTCAGTTACCTGAGGAAAAAGTTCTTCAACAAGCCCCTGGGTAAATGCTGGTTTGATTGCTGACTCTTGTGGCCTTTCCATGGCTGCACATGCCGTGCCTATTTGACTGCTACTTCTAACCATAAGCAGGGTAAGCTTTGAGAATGTTTTCTGACATGGGGTGAAAGAGCAACAACTTCTGCATTAGCAGATTGCTAGCTGTAAAGGGGCAGTAAGTGGTGACTGGAGGCTGTGTGTGCAAATGGCAGTTTAACCTGAGGCCTGTTCTCAAGTGTTTCTTCTCATTTTACAAATGCATCCCTCCAGGCTGGTGGACAGACCTGACAAGTTCAGCAGTGATCAACATCCGCCACTTTTACTAGAGTTCTAGGATTCTTGTCTGTCAGCTGTCAGCACAGCATTTTGTGCTGCTATGTATGATTTCTTTGTCATAAATTCAGGACAAGCTGGAAACATCTGAGATATTTTGCCTGACTGAAGTTGAGAGGCTTATATGGAGTGGGCAGGCAACAGGGGTGGAAAAATCAGGGAAAATACCTGTGCTTTTAACAATGTCTCTTCTGTGGCTTTGAAAGTCCAAGAATTTCTCAGCCAGAGAATGTATTTCCTCCTTCTTTTTATAAGCTACTTCTTTCTTTTGCCTTATTAATTGTGGATCTGCTCCTGCTTCTGTTTCAAGCCAGATGCAAAAATCGGTGACCTGACTTTCCTAGGTACAATGTTGTAAATCTGAATAACCAGGTGAGTAGATTTCTCTAGTGTAAGATCATGCCCCCATGTCTGATCCTTTGAGATATGGGATAGTTCCTGCTTGTGTTGAAATCACTGTATGGAGGGTGTTGGGTACTTCATAAGGAGCTCCAAACTCTGTAGGACTGGGATTCATCTTGCAGCTCAAGTATTTCAGTCTGGTTTTGGAGACCTCTGTATGTCTTCTCTTCTGTTCGTGGTGTTCAAAAGTCTCTTGCTATGGAAGTAGCGCCTGAAGGTATGTTTTGCCCGAAGAACCTGCAATGAAGCAGTTACATTACCAAATGGCAATGTACCCCAGAATTGAATAAAATAACAGAGGCCACCAAGTTTTTCTTGTTTGTGTGATGAAATGTTGTCAAATTAAGTGATTTGTTGGAGCCTTCCTTTAACTTCTGTACAGCAGTAAGCTTAGAGGAAAAGAAGATTGCATTATTTTTGAAAAAGCTTTATTTGTGACCTGGACTTGTTGCCTCTGACCCTCTTGGGCTTAAATAGTTAAATTATATTAATGTCCAGTTTGTTTCACTGTAGGTAACACATCAACTGAATACTCTTGTGCATAATCTACTGTATCTTTCCTCTGTTCTGTGTCAATGTATTATGTGTATTTGGATTACAGTTCTTTTTGTATTAAATTATTTTATGTTATAGAACAATATTTAAGTGAAGCAAAGAGCTAATGACGTTGTTGACGTTTTGGGATTTCTTTTCTCTTTGCTCTTTTTTTGGATGTACTGTAAATTGTAAACCAAGGATGCCAAGCAGGCTTGGTTCTATGGCTAAAATTATTGTATTACAGTGTAATGCTGACCTAGGCCTTGTCTCAACACTAGAGCACACAGACTTGAATAAAACTGTTATAAAAGTGATTGTCTTTAGGCCTTGAGTTCTTGGGTTTGTGCTCCAAATCATTTCAAGCAGATATTTAGAATAACAGTCGCATTACCTTGCTCTGAGGATTTCAGAATTTTTCCCAGTGCAACAAGAAGTTTGTTTTTCTTTAGTAGGTACCTCAGTCCTGATCAGCTATTTCAGCTCTGGGTTCTCCATAGGGCTTTTGAAATGTTTCGTAAAAACTCAGTTGAGTACAGGTCTTGGCACACAATACCTGTCTGCTAAGCCCCTTCTGGCTTTTCTCTGAACCAAGGAATTAATTGCATACCGTTTTTATTAAGGCTAATATTTCTGTTCTGTTAGCTTGAGGTTTTTCTACTCCTTATTTAATATCCCAGCTAGAATATGAATCTAAATGCCTGGATCTGGAGCTTATGCAGTAACATGTTTTGTGCATGATGACATTTAACAGATGGTTTAGATTCACTTGTGATGCTGTGCCTTTGTCCCTGCCACATCATTCAGTGAGACACAGTTACATGAACAAGGATCTTTCCAAGCTGTTTTTGTCTGCTGTCTGTGTGAAAGACAGAGCAACATGGTTTTGATTCCTAGGTCATGTATTTGAATCCTAGGTTATACTTCTACTCCTCTCTGCCACAAAGCCATCATTTCACATTTCTCTGCTTTAAGAAATATAGCTGTATTGATGAAGGACTATGCACTACAAGAACTTGTATTTCATAATTTCCTTTGAAAAAGTTTTTTCTAATGCAGGTACATGCAAGAAATCCTTCACCCTTCCAACAGATACGGAGACTGAACAATGCATAGGTAGGCTACCTTTAGTCATATATTCCATTCAAAGTGCTGTAGTGCTGTGTTTTGTGAAAAACTGTGAGGAGAGTGAACGGACAGTTAATTACATTTGTTAGAAATAATAGCATGCAAGATGAATTGCTTTTTCACTTATTTTAACAAAAGGTGTCTTACAGTGTTTTGTCTTCCAGTTTTTCCACTCTTCCCCACATCCACACAGTCTTAAACTAAAACAAATATTTCTACCTTTTGTAATGTTCTGCAAGGTAGCATTATGTCCTAAAAGAATCAGATTTTCTAGCTGAGTTTACTCACCTGTCATAATGACAAGGTTACCCTAATGTTCAAGCTGTCCTCATCAGCAACAGAAATCAACATGCATCATGGCAGATCAATTTCTGCCAGCAACTGCAGCCTCTGCAGAACATGGCAGGAGCACAAAGCACTGGGGCAGAAGAGGAAAATAAAATAGCAGTTTTCTAAGCAGGGGAATCTAACCACTTCTAGCAGAGAAGCAGCATCTTAAATGAAAGCTGTCAGGGTCAGCATGGATGCAGAACAAACACACCAGCAGATGCTTTAGGCTGAGCAACTTTAGTTTTTCATTGGTTGGTGCGTAGACAAGGGTTGGGTGTACAAGTTCTGCAGTGACAGTGCAAATTGTATGTGTCCTTTAGCTCTGAATGTGCTCAGGTAAGGAAATCACCATATATTACATTATGTTCAGATGGCACTTGCTGAAATAGTAAATGCAAGTGGTGCTCTGAAAGTCCATAGCATACCTTGATAAAACTTCCAGTAGACTTGCCAGGCTATGCAGATTAAGGGAAAAGAGGGCAGGCTTTCCTATGTCATGCAGCTCGTAGGATTTGATTAATTAATCTACCGTTTCTAGTGAAATTTTGACATTCTTGGTCCTTCTGACATGGAAGGAAAGGGAGAAGATGTCCTACTAAAGCTAGGCTTAACAAGAGCTTATTTAAATGTAACATATAACGTTCGCAGGCATATTGCTATCAGACTCAAGCAGACTAAGCTTTAGAAAAAAATCTGGAGTGAATATGACAATAACAAACATCAGAATATCTTAACAAGGATTAACAAGCTTTGTATTCATGCTTGGGCACAATGGACATTGCAGTTTGCTTTGGCAGGGAAAGGAAATAATTGTGACTAAGGATGAACAAAGCTCTGGGGTTTTCAAGTAGACTTCAGCATGCTTTGTGGCTCTTTGCTGCTTCATCTGAAATCTTATTAAATGTCACGTGATTTGCTTTCTCTTAAGTCCTCGTTAATTTAACAATGAAAAAATCTGAGTGGAATGAAAAGAGGCAGGATCAACTGATAGCATTCCAACACAAAGTAGAACAGAACCATAATCGCTTTACTAAATATAACCAAAGTCTCTACACTTCATGCCTGCAAAATTTGCTCTGAAGTTTATTCTTTTCTCCCCAAATCATGCTCTAGTATCTTAACTTTATAACAAATCACAGGTTTGAATATTTTTTTAAAAAGCATGGATGGGGTTACCTGTCACAAATTGCAGCCAGTATTAAAAGAACCAGCTCTCATGGATGTGAACGTCTTATACCATCATGTTCTCCAGTGAGGCCCTGAGACAGTAGTTGGAGAGCTGCTCATTGTACAAAGAGCTTACTATTTTTGCAGCATTCTGGCATTTTTGCTTTTGGTGATCTTCCTCCAATTGCATCTGGCTATTTACTTTTGCTACAGGTACCCCCAGATCTTGCAGGCCTTAGTTGGAGGTAAGAGAATCTTCTAAGCTGGTGCATTCTAAAGGAGAATTTCTTCTTGTTAATGATTTGTCACCGGAGCTGCTCTGTAAGGCAAGATGAACTGGAGCAAAGGATGACAACAGGGCAGTGGCCTCATGGATACAGTCCCAGGGTACCTGAGCAAGGTGAGCAGAGTGAGTCAAGTGACAGTAACTGGGGCCAGTCACAGTCCAGTGATTGTCAGGCAAGTCTATGGGGATAAGACAGGTCCAAGGTCAAGCTAGAAAGGCAGAAAGGGGCCTGGGTGAGCAAGATACTGGGCAGGCGTAGCCATAATCATAATTAAGCTGAGGCAAGGATCATGGGCAAGAAAATGTGGCTACTTGGTGAAGGGAGGAGGCTGTGATGAAGTTTCTCATAGCTCTTGTCCCAGCCACAGCCACACAGCTGTATATGGGCTGACCATGAGCCCAAGCAGCCAAACTGTAGAAGGAGCTGGATACTCAGTGGGGCAGACACCTATTGGATGATAAAATCCATTAAAGTTCATTAGTATCTTAGTCTAGTTCTGCAGTTCAGCATTGTAATCAAGTGCATTTAGAGAATGAGAGGAGGGCCCAGGAGATTTCACCACCACTGGGGGTTTCAGAACCTCAGCTTTTGCTGAGTCCGGTGGAAGAAGCAGCTTCTGCAGCCTCAGTGCTTCGTATCTTCAGTACAAACAGCTGAGATTCTCTGCTGGCCTTCTCCTCCTCCATGCGATTTTCTGTCTTTGTAATCCAATCTTCTTTTCTGCTGTCACATAGCTTTCTCTGGAGCAATCTGTCACAACCATGTTTGCCAACTGATTTCTCACCTGCATTCAATTCTGACATTAGCACTGCACTTCTTGCATCCACATGTCATCTCTTCTGGGTTAGCCTGAGGTATTTTTCCCTTCACAGGCATTGATTATTACAAATTACATGCATGGTAGGACAGACACTTTTTCCTCACCAGTTATACACATACCTTTCAGCAGTACTATTTCAAGCAATGTCCATCACTGTCCCACTGCCTAAAGACATGGGTGAGGAATCAATATTGTCAGATCTTAATTCTGAAATGGCATCACAGCCATTAGTCTTCAGGGTTCCTCAACTTACACAGCTGTCAGAAAAACAGATGTCTAAGTCTCAATCGCAAATTCTTTCCTATCCAAGTAAAGATGGAACAGATTTTTTAAAAATTGCTGTTTGACAGTGCACAGGTGAAAATGTCTAGTGGAGTGTAGGAATTTGCTGTAATAACCTGCTCCTTAAGCAAGTCCTTTCTGGACTTGAATCTACACAGTCTTGAAGATGTAAGCCCTACCTAATATCTCTCAGGAACAACAGGGCTTTTGGGACTAGGGAGGGCCGAGCAGAAGCTTCTACGAGAGCCTTGGAGCAACAATAATGTTAAGTATGGCATAAGGGTGTTGGAAACTGTTTTCCTTTCCTCATCTAAACCATGCAGTGGGTGGTTAACAGTTAGGAAGCTTGCACACAAGCTAAGAACAGAGCTTTGGGACCATGTGGCTAAGGGAGTCTCGGGGCCTGACCAGCTCTGTGCAACTCCTGTCTCCTCCCACAAAAGATTCCCCTCAGGCTGTATGGCAAATGCAGACTGCCTTATTTTGATGCAGTGCTTATGACCTTAGGCTCCATCTCAGACAGGCAATCTTAACCTTGTGTCAGACCTTTTGTAAACTTACTCTTCTCCAAAGGTTTTGGTGTGCATCGGGATGTTGCCTCTACATAATCTAAGTAACACCAGCTGAGAGGAATTGCCCCTGAGCAATATCCCCATCAGCCTCTCTCTTGTGACTGAAGCACTATGCCAACCATTACTTTAAGTGCCACGGGCCTAATCCTGTAACTCAAACAGCCATTTTCTTTGCCAACGGGTCTGCTTCATTTTGCTGATGACTGCTGTGATCTGCGCCAGGAAAGCAGACTGAAGCTAGGAGACCTTAGAGCTGACTGAGCACTTGGATTCATCTTCCCAATGTGTTTCCTATATGGCTCATTACACCTCTTCTTTAACTGCTTTTAGAATGGGGATGTTTATTATATACATATTTCTCCATAGGCTGCAGTGTACAATATAAAAGATTTTTTTATTTACTCTGCGTGTGGGAGTAAATGTGATTTAGATTACACAAGGCTCTCACCTTTCTTCAGTTTTGTTTTATCTAAGGCAAACATTTGCTAAATTCACCGAGATGATAGTTGAGTGTCTTTTGATGAGTAGTTAAAACAGAAGCTGTTTGGATTTGTGTCCTGGGATGACTGTGCCTAGGGAAACCTCTCTGCTGGCTTCTGGGAAGCTTCTGTGGGTACTACCTGCATCTACCCTTATAGCCAGGTACCTGGTGGACGTGTCTAAGCTTTTCAATTCTGGCAGGAGAGCAGAAAAGCTTGTCCAGAAATGTTTGGTAACCCTGGAGCAGAGCCCTTATCTTAATCACCCTTCTCTAGCCAGAGGTGAGTCAGAAGTGCACAAATTCTTGGCATTCTGCTCTATGTCAGTCTGACACTGGTCTGTGTCCCTCAAAGACCTCATTTATCCTCACTTATAGCTGGGTCCCTACCTTTGGCTTTTAACACAGCTCAGTGGATGTTCCATGCATTTGTTCAGTGATAGGCATGAACAAGGTATTCATCTAGGTCCTGGCATCAAGCTAGAGTTTGAGTGGCATATAAATTCAGAGTTAAAAGGACAGACAAAATACCTGGGTTTGAACATGAAAGGTGTGCAAGATTCTTCACCAGCTATGCTAAAGCATGGATTAATTTTATCCTCATGACATGCTGGGAAAAGTCAACACTTCATCTCCCTGAAAGCCACCATATGGCCTGGCTAGTTTTCTTCCTTTCTAGAAGGAAGGGTTTTGGCAAACACAGTGCTTGCTGCAGCTGGGAACAGTGCTTAAAATAACACCAAGGCTCCAGCTCACATTGGTAGCCTTTGGCAGCTGCACTATGGATTGCCAGGAAGAAACTGTTTGCATCCTCAAACTGCAGGGGATGTTCCTACTGGTGCAGAAATATTATTCATTGCTAAATGCTTTGTGCTGTGACAGGCTGCTACGGAGGTAGATTTACCGTAAAAAGGCAACCCAAGGTATAGACAGCAAGTTCATGCTGCTGTGAGGCTGGATGACTCAGGATGTGATGGTCTGTGTCCTGCTTGAGAACTTGAAGGACAGAATTTGCTGCAATGACTGTTTCATTTCAACACTTTAGTGCCTGAGAAAGTTTACCACATCTGCATCTCAGTGCTATGCTGTGACAGGCCAAAAATAAAACACTTTCTTTTATTGCACGAGCATTACACAACATGGCAAAGAAACCTTGCTCAGAGGAGGTCATTGGGTTTGATTTGGTTCAGGTCCTGTGGTAGCCAGCAGGCACACAGTCCTATGCTGTAGAGATTTTTGTTCCCCTTATCAGTCACAACACAGAAGCCACTACCGCACTCAAGACCTGTTGTACACCTGAAGGAATTCTGGCATCACAAGCAGGGCATTGCACAGACCTGCTCCCAGCCCAGCCATGCAATAGCTTGGCAATCCATGGTTAGCACACACACTCCTGAGTTTTCCTTTTTCTGAGAAACGGGCTCCTTCTCACTCCCAGGAGGCTCATGAGGACAGACACCTCTCTGTGGTAGTAGGGTACATTTTGTATTAAGCCTTTCCCTTTGCTGGTAGGTGGGATGACGGCGGCGGGTTTCAATTGCAGCTGATTACATGCTCTTTTAGCTGCTAGTTGCCTCTCTCCTGGGCAGAACAGGAGAACACTGCCCAGAGAGGCTGAGGGCACCTATTCCAGGGCTGAAAGCTTCTTGTCTCCAGGACTGTGCATTAGCTCCAAACAGCAGCAGAAAGTGGATGTGAACAGCACATTACATAACCTTTTTGGAGCTTGTATTGGAAGACCTGGGAACACGTGTGTACTTTCTTTCCTGTTTTATTGTTTTAGTTATATTCTTTGCCTCAGTCCCTCATCTTTAAGAGTACTCAGCCCTTTTTTAAAAATAGATTGCAGGTTTCTTGCATGATTACTAGGCAAGAAACAGTGGTGATGTGGCACACTTGGTGCCAGTTCAGAGCAGATGAAGGGGAAATGGGAAGAACCACACTAGCACGTGACAAGTCACATGGGTCCCCACAGTGTCACAACCCCCATTCAACATCCCTTGTCACTCATCCAAGATAGCTGGCAAAAAAGCAGGGCTGTTCCCAGCATGTTAGGCCAGGCAGGTCTCAGGGGATCTGGGCAGGATGATAATCATCGCCCTGGACACTGTGCAGGGTGAGGGAGCAGTTTGAGCTCTTCAAAGGGCCACACAGCTCCATCCGGGCCGATAAGGGCTGGGAATGGGAGTGAGGCTTAAACATGCCTGTGTCCCCGATGTCTCTGGCTGATACAGAGACTTGCTGATTGTTTTTCTCTCAGGATCCACATGCCTCTTTGGCAGCTGAAAGATAAAAGGGCTGCTGTGGATAGAAAGGAAAACACCCAGAGCTCCCATCTAGGTTCTGCAGCCTAAACCACACTGGAGCAGAGCCCTGCAGAGAAGAGATGATGCTATAAAGGATCTGTGGGATGCATTAGCTGAGCTCTGGCAGGCTGGTGGGGAGCTGTGGGCCTGTGGGAAGCAGGTGTGTGCTATGTTCCTGCACCTTGCTGCCCTCCCCTCATCTGGCATGCTGCTTATGCGGAGACTGCATTTCACTGAGGACTTGGATTTTACAGCAGGCATTCAGTGACTTGACAGCATGCAGATAGTGCCTTCAAAAGCTGCAAAATGACGGCTTTCTCAGGAGCCCCTGGGCTTTTGATGCTTTCTGCCAAGCAGCCTTACACGTAAGTCAGGAGTGAGTAGTCAGACATAAGGATGCCTGTACATCCAAGTCTGCTGACTGAGCACCATGAAACCCTATCTCCTGTTGCTAACTCTGGGAGCAATGACCCCCATATATCCTTCCTCTCCTCCTGCCGCCATTCTGTTTCCCAGTTCCCACCTGACCCTCTTGGATGTGTTTCCGGAGCCTCATCTGCCAGCACTCAGTTTTGCAGCTTATGTAGCTGTGCCTTTTTCTGTATTTTCGAGTGGATGAGATACTAATTGGTGTAGAGCACATCTATTTCCAGCTAAGCTGACTTTTTGCATTTATAGGCACCAATCACAGGCTAGTAACAAGGTACAAATAATAACCAAGGTGAGTGTATGACCATCACAGAACTGGACTTAGCTGTTGTAGCTGCTTGCATTTGATTCTGTAATGGCTTCTCAGATTTTTTTCTCCATTTTCTGTCTGTCAAGGCTCATCAACCTTTTTGTCATTTTTGTCCCAAGTACAGGCCAAGGCTTGTGCTGATTTCATCTGGCAGTGAACATCATGATTGAAGTGCAAATTATGTGCTTCCACCTCCCAAAAATGTCTTCCTGGCACTTCTGGTTTCTGTAAGTTGTTCACTGGCTAAATTACCCCAGTGAATTGTGAATTGTGTTTTCCACATCTAGTAGGTGGTTAGAGCCATAGCACATCTAAAAACCAACAACTTTTACTTTCTCTAGATTCAAGGAGAGAGACAGGTAAGTGAAGATTGCTGAAACAAGTCACATTCCTCCAAGGAAGGGAACTGCATCAGAGCCTCTGACTCTGCAAGGCCGTGCAGCACGTCTTTTGCTCCTGGCATCAGGTGCAGGAGCTTGTGGAAGCAAAGCAAAGCCACGTACTGAAGGATGAGACGTAACTGGTATGCTGCAGGCAGGACAGCTGAGAGGCAGCAGTAAGGACATGAAACCACAGCAGTGCACGGCTATGACCTCTTTTCCGGCTGTGTGGCCTGAGGATCAGCAGCACTTGGCAGCTATCGAGAGTAATTGCGGGGCAGGCATTTCTACATGCTCGTTTCCTTTCCTTTAAACACGTTATGAGGGAAATGATCATCGCCTCACTATCTTTCCTGTTAGAATTGCTTTCCTAATGTCCACTACAGATGTCTCTGGCTGCAATTTAAATGAGTGCACATAACAGCCAAAAAGGAAGGTATCTTGGTTTGAAAGACTGGTGTCTACCAAGGAAGGCAGGAACCTCCCTTGGAACGGAAAAGATATGATCCCCTTCCCTCCGAATTATTATAACTTTGAAATTAAGGGGCTTTCAGGCAAAGATATGAGAAAAGGAATAACAGTTCTTTACTAGTGTGTATAACAAGGCAAACCAAACAACACTGGCAGCAAAACAAGCAGAACCAGAAGCCCAGCAGGAGCCCTCTCTCGGCTGCAGGCACTTTCCCCTTCGGTGTAGTTACGGTCACAGCTGCCAGGGGGCGCTGCTGGCTCCCGGCCGGGCAGGGCGGGTGCGATGACTCCCCCGCGCCTGCAGGGGGCGCTCTGGCGCGAGCTCAGCCGTGTCTCCCTCACGCAGTAATGGCGGGCAGGCTGGATGGCGAGAACAGGCGGCAGCAGGAACCTCGGAGCAGCAGCCGCAATGGCAGGGAGGAGCAGACCCCGGTGTAGCAAGCGAAATCTATCAGAAACTCCACAGCTGTAGCGGGAGCCGCGGTGTCCCAGCAGGCAGTGGGTGTGGGTTAGAGTGTAGCGAAAAAGCCCGGAGCAGTGGCAGAGAAACCACGGGGCTGGCTGGGGGGGCAGCCCGGCTGNAGCCCGGCTCCCCAGTGCAGCCAGGAGAGGCTCCTTTGGAAGGGGCTCGGGGGCTCAGGTTCTCAGGTTTTCCCCTGAGGCACCCAAGCAGATGGGGAGTGTCCTTTCCAGTGAGGTAGGGTGTTAATAAGGTCCCAGTTCAATGGCTGCTCTTACGAGCAAAAGCTCACCAACAGTAAGGAAGAAGCAGTACAGAGCTGGGCTCCGGTGGTGGCAGTGAATCCTCCCCGAGGCAAGCAACAGCTCGACCGTTCTCCTCCGATGCCAACAGCGAGAGAGCGAGAGGAGCCAAGCCCAGCCCCTCACCTCCCTGGCCAAAATCTCATGGTATCTCTGCCCTTCCAANAGGCGGCAGCAGGAACCTCGGAGCAGCAGCCGCAGTGGCAGGGAGGAGCAGACCCCGGTGTAGCAAGCGAAATCTATCAGAAACTCCACAGCTGTAGCGGGAGCCGCGGTGTCCCAGCAGGCAGTGGGTGTGGGTTAGAGTGTAGCGAAAAAGCCCGGAGCAGTGGCAGAGAAACCACGGGGCTGGCTGGGGTGGCAGCCCGGCTCCCCAGTGCAGCCAGGAGAGGCTCCTTTGGAAGGGGCTCGGGGGCTCAGGTTCTCAGGTTTTCCCCTGAGGCACCCAAGCAGATGGGGAGTGTCCTTTCCAGTGAGGTAGGGTGTTAATAAGGTCCCAGTTCAATGGCTGCTCTTACGAGCAAAAGCTCACCAACAGTAAGGAAGAAGCAGTACAGAGCTGGGCTCCGGTGGTGGCAGTGAATCCTCCCCGAGGCAAGCAACAGCTCGACCGTTCTCCTCCGATGCCAACAGCGAGAGAGCGAGAGGAGCCAAGCCCAGCCCCTCACCTCCCTGGCCAAAATCTCATGGTATCTCTGCCCTTCCAAAAAGAAAACTGCCCAGGTAAGAGAGTAGCCAGCTGCATCCTTCCCCCACCTTGGCCATTTGTTTTGTCTCTTAAGTATCAGTAGTTATTGTCTCTTAACAACAAATGGGAGAAAATTCCCAAAAAAAAGAAAAAAAAGAAAAATCCTGACCCTCAACAGAGGGAAAACTTATAAGAAGGAAGAGTTGAGGACGGAGCATGGGGGAAGGAGTTGGGTAGAATTGCCAGTTTAGGTTTTGAAAGTGTGATTAAGGGGCATGGGAAGTGCAGACCAACTTTTTTGTGAGTGCACTTAGTACCTTAAATCCAGAATCTTTGCAAACATTGTTTAATATTCCAAGCAAGCCTCTTCATGGGTCATTCAACAGTTTAGAAACTGAGGCAAAAGGAGGTTAAAAAAAATCTTTCCAGATGTGTAAGCTCTAAGCAGAATTGGAAGTAGATCCTAGGAGTCCTGCCTCTTAGTTCCCTTCTCTGGCCACAACTCTCTTCTTCGATTTTCTGCAAGTGTTTTTCACTGTAGGTGTACATTAGCTTGCTCTCTTGGACAATTGCATTCAGCTCTTAGCAAGGATAATAATATTAAAACAAAATGGCTGGATGTCTCTAGAGGTCTACAGGGAAGCACAAGATACTCCAATAAGAGCAGCACTAACAGGAAGGAGATAAATGCTATAGCTAGGTACAGAGTAATGTAGCACAAGAATGAGCCTTTTAATGGCCCATTAAGAAGAAACATGACATACAGAAGCTGAGGCGCTTTTTTTGTTTTGATAATTGTTTCCTAAGAAAATGTTGCATTCTACCCAGAGGATCAGTCAAACATTTTATTGTGAGTTTTGTGGGCTTTAGCTAATAAAGGAAGGTTACTGTGAGTGCAGAATGATAAAGCATTTCTCTTGGTCAAAACTTGAAACACACAGTGAGTGTCAGTATCCCTTAGCAGTGGTGTATGTTACACAAAGCATCACTCAACAGCAGTGCTGAGCCCACACAATTCGAGCCACGGGTCCCCTTATGCCCACCACCAGAGATGATCCCTGAGCTGTGTTTGCTGTCTCCTGACCTGTCGGGGATGGCAGGGTCTCCCAGCCCTTCAGAGATATGCATTAGGCTTCCTGAGTTCCCCAGGTCCAGGGATGCAGCCAAGTGCTGACAATCAGTGGCAGACAGTGGTTATCTGCCACACAATCTAGCGGGCAGGACAAGCGACCCATACTTAACACCGGTGAGTCCTGAGGGGAACCAAATCATTTTGAGATCAGAGTACATGGGGTCTTTGCTGCTTCTAGTTTTACTGTATGTTCTAATACTTTTTAATCCCTGTTCCCATTCTGATCATGTAAAAAACAATCAAATCTTAGTGCCAGAGTCTCTTCTTCCCATTTTACCGCTTATTTTGCTCACATTTCAGGGGGAAAATCCTGAGCTTACAGGAGATGCCTCTGCAGAAGTCGATACTGGTACCCTTGCATCAGTGGGTGTGGAGACAGCAAGACAGGGGTTGGGAGGTTGCCATAGGATGTATAGGGAGAGGATATAGTGATGCCTTTTCCTTGGTGGAGTGTGCCAAAATGCACGCACACGATAGATCGCATGTGCAATTTTATAGACTTTACAAATTATCATATCCACCAAAGATGCCCCAATGAGAGGCTTGAATGAATAGCGTGATATCCCCCCCATCCCGAGGTATTCCCCCCTGGATGGGCCTAATCTTAGTTTACAGGATGTATTCTAGAGAGGACCTTGGTTTCCCAAGATGGCGTAGGGCTTTCCGGCCTCCAGCTGCAAGGCCTTTAGGATGTTTGGTCTTCTGGCCTAACAGCATACCAGCACTATGCTATCAGACTTAAGGAATTACAAGTATGCATGCGAAGAATGCATAAAAGGTATGTAAAAGAAAAGGCAAAAAATTGTCATGGCATCATAGAAAGCCTGAAGCTTTGCTGGGGAAGAACTGTCATTTTCCCTTTTAGTGCCCTCCAGGAGGCCACCTATATGCCTTTCATCCTCTTCTTACCACAGAGTGGCCTTTTGCTTGATGAGATCTTGACAAGCCTGGGCTCAAAGTGTCCTTTTCAGGGCAGGTACAAGAGTATCAGTGTATGCTACTGATACTTCTTACAGTAGCATGTTGTGCTGATGTCATGGGGTCAGCACTCAGAACCTCTTCTGAATAAGCAATACTTTTAATAAATTAGGTAGAACTAATGTGATTGGATATCCTGGGAAGTAGGGAGCTATCTAGTGGGGCATCTCAAATGCCCATTGCAGATATAGGCTGGGCACATATTTTGATTGAGAACATCTTCCTTCTTGAGGATTTCATGCGGCTGTAGTCAGACCTGCATAAAGGACAAAGCTGGGCAACACCAGCATTTGAGAGGAGAGGAAAAGGATGCAGATATGAAATCTATGAGATGCAGAAAAGGTAAGGAATCGATAACATGAGGTTTGTTGAAGCAAAGTGTGATTGAATGTTTTGACTCCATGCAATATTTACCGCTTGCAGTACTTTGTCCCAGATACAGGCCATGGTCTGGAGTTATTCACAGGCGTTTGAGAATATAGTTTCTATGAAAGACATTATCCTAAATAAAGCTGTATTGATTCAAAGAAAAGGAATAAACTTTACAAGCATGAAAGGAGAAAGGAAATGCTGGTTGAGAAGCAGAACCTCAGAAAAGGATCTGAGGCTGGAAATAAAGTTGCCTATAGATTAACATCAAATGCTAACATGAAAACAAAAAAGGCAAAATAACATTTGGTGGAGAAAGGAACAGAACTTTCCTCATAACTAAAGGAAGTAAAGTCCTGGTGTTCTCTCTACCCCTTAGGACCCAGCATAGCAGTTAAAGGACATGAATGATACAGGAGACATGGACTGAAGTCCCAAGCTGTCATTGTATGTTACTGTCCTCCACTGAGGGGGAAATGAGTGAGGGGACAGGAGCCCAGGGAACTAGAGGTGCTTTTGTCTTTGTGCATAGTATTTCCTGGAACTGCCTTACCCTGGGAGCTTGTCTTTGACGCTCTTCTGCACATTTCACTTCGTGAAGTACCAGGTGTTCCTAACAACTACTCGGCGCTGATTTCCAAGTCTTAATCCCGTTTAATGACCCTGTGATTGGCACTGTGGGCTGAATACATCTTTCTCATTCCCAGTCTTTGCTGTTGTAGCTCCAGTGGCAGACAAGGAAAGGAAAGTAATTTCTGACCTCCCCTATGGCAGATGTTACAGATAACATACTCTCCTTTATAGAGAAGAGAGAGGCAAGTCAAGACCTTGACACAACTTTAAATTCCTTCTCTCTCTATGCTCTTGCCCTCTCCTACCTATGTGCATTCAGTGAAGATTATATTCTGGGCATCACTCCAATAAACAACCTCTTTGTACCAAAGAACAATAAAATGTAAAAGCGTTCACATGCAAGTCATATTGCCTGGAGTAAGACTGAGGGCAGGATGGGAATAGCTGAGCTGGTGAAGAATAGCCAAAGAGGGATGTGATTTTCTGAGCTGCAGAGCAGGGGGCCATGTAAGAGTCCAGGGATCTATTGGTGGCATGGGGTCACCTATGTCAAAACAAAAACTGATGAAGTTAATCTGCATGAGGGGAAGTCTGATGTAGAATTAAAATCAGTTTCATTGAGGGAGAAAATAGCCAGGGAAAGGCTGGAATAGCTAAGCACGGAGCTTCAGAGGCTATTATACAACAATCTCCTTTGGCAAGTGGGATAAGGTTGAGGGAAATATAAAATACCCCTAAAGTGTGTATGTGCCTGTGCATCCATGTCCTTTCTCACACATGCACCCAAGTATGTGTGAGCTGGGGGAGGCATCCAAACCCAGCTCAGAAGAGCACATCCATTATTTGTAGTTTCCAAGAGGGTGTTACAGCTGGCATTGCAGCAGCCACTGGAGTACAACACAGAACAACTGTGGTGTGCTTCTCAGCATCATGAAATCAGGAACTTAAAACCAAAACATCTCCTCACTCCTAATGATATTAGCACTCCTACTAACACTTGCTTATTATTGAACACAGTTCTAAAAAAGGCGTTTTACTCGTGCTGAATTATCTGCAGTTCTAAAGAATATCTGGTTTAAGACTGTAAGACTTGATTTAGATTAAATGTGCTGACAAATGAAAAAATAGAAGTGAAGCATTTAGCTGCTGTCTGGATCATACTGCAGTAGATTGCTTTCATAAGATGGTAGGTCCTCCTACAGCTAGAAAGGTGGAGTGCAGAGAGGATATGATACAAGCTAAGATGAATTCACCACATCTCCCTCACTCCTGCTATGTCAGTAGGGTTCAGGCTGAGCTCTGGAAATAAAAACTGCCATCTATTTTTGTGATCCATTGTGGATATAATACAGAGCATGAAATCTGGGAAGGAGGTTACAAACCTGATAGAAAGCCCAAGGTACCCTTCCCTGTAAGAAATACTCCAGAAACGGAAGGAGAGCTTGAAGGCTTTTGCTTTAGGAAGGAAAGGGCTCTGGAAATGTAGGCAAAGTGTGCAAGGAGCCCAAAACATTTCTGTTTGAATGAGGGGTGCCCTGAGAAGGAACATGTCAGGCTTTCTGCCCTCAAGGCTGTGGGCTGCAGCATTTCAGGGAGCACAACCAAACTATGATCAAACATATTCCTTTTATTGCAACAGATCACAAGATGGTTTTTCAGCAGGCATTCAATTATTGCACAAAATAGATGGTTGAGCATAAAGGGAAAGTTCTCTTTTTAGACAAAGTTACTCTTGCCTTGGAACTCCTGTAATCAGAAAATGTATTTGTAGCAGCTGGCTACTCCTGCCTCTGCAGGCTTTTTGAATCTAGATCAGACTTTCAAAGGTACAGGTTTCTTGAAGTGTCTCTGAGATACTGAACTCTAATGTCAGACTAAAGTATGTAGCGTATTACAGCGCAGGTAAATAATAAATAGCACCTTTCCAATGCTGTCACCTTCTTAATAGGAACACTAAAATAATGGTGTTCCTTTTCTGTTAAATTTATCATCCATCAGTGCCTGCCTGGTGAAATCCATTGGTTATAAAAGGAATGACAATTTACACTCCCACTACCCCTTCCTCCTTGCCCTCTGCCTCCCCAGCTGTCACTGCCAGCCCGGCTCTCCGCCCAGGGAGCATCCACCATGCTAGGGACTTTTCTCTGCTGTGGCAGAGCAGCACACCCTCTGTGTGCTTGTCAGTCACTTTCAGGCTTCTCTTCAAATTTGGTAGTGGCTCTTCTTGCCATGCTGAAGCTTCCTCTGATTCAGGGAGCCGTATCCCTGTGCTTTGACAGTCACGCTGGGATTGCCTGCCTGTGCTGTTCCAAGGGGATACCCTGCTTACCTGCTAACCCATCTCTGCCCTGGAAGAAGAACCCTGTTTTGTATGGTTAGAAAAAAAAAAAGAAAAAAAAGAAAGAATTAACCCTTTCTTGGTCATTTGGTTTTGTGCACTTTCCTCAACTATGTAGTTGGGACACGGGGGATGTCCAAAACCTTCATGTCCCATAAAATGTTCCTTTAACTCCACTACAAACCCGCCAGAGATATGGCAAATCCATGCTTAATGCAAGTGGGCATCAGGATGAATAAGTACAATGACAGTTCTGAGCAAGGTAGGTCAATGTTGATCCAAGAAAGCAAGCTGCCTGCAAGCTTCCTATATTAAACAGTGAAGTGTTTGAAGTAAAAGTCTCCAAAAAGAAGTACCTGAAAGAGAACTAACACAAAGTCTTTCCAGCGATGGAAAATACAGAGGTTCTTGAATTCTCTCTATTGTTTGTGGAATTCAGCAGCAGAAACTGGTGTAGAGTTTGCATGGAATTGAAATAGCTGTTTCAAGCATCTCCAGTAAGCCAAATCAAACCAGATTATCCATCATAGTTATCATGCAAATATATATATAAGTTGTGTGTGTGCTCCTATCTCAGAACATACTGAAAACATCTGGGATGTTAACATGAAAAAAATATCATTGCAAAAGAAATTGCACTGCAAAGCCAATGTTTGTGTTCAACCTGAAATATTTTGCTCCGCTGATAGACCCAACTCGTGCTGAGTAGCAGTTCTACAGCTGCTACTCCATGTCTGCATAGCTTCAGTAGTGCCACAACACAGGTACAAAATGGGCTGTCTCATCTGCAGCCACCCTGAAAGACAGATTGGGAAGTTAACTTGGGTTCAAGTGTCAAGGAAATTAAACTATCACAGTGTTTCCTGAGGCAGAGGCATTACAGGTAATGGTGTGATAAGCCAATTTTCTGTTGTCTCAAAGGTGACTATAAAAATGCCATCAGAGGGTTTCTGGTTTACTCTTTCTCACTTTGTATCTCAGAAGGTGATGGTGGAAGGATGGTACCTCAGAAGGTGAAAACTTGTTCAATCTGTTTCTGTCACCAACAATACAATTTCTGCCGTCATTGCTTATATGACCAAATAATGGAGCTAAATCAGGGTGTTGGAAAGCTAAGAGTCAGTTTGCTGTGTTGCTGAGTCTACCTCTGTTTATTGCTACTGTACTGATTCCTCCAGGCAGAATCTCACGGAGACTTGTTTGGATTCTTTCCTATTTAAACACATACGCAGGTAAGAGTAAATGGAATGGATTTTCATCCTGCAGAGCAAACCCATGCCTGCAGAAGGGCCTTTTCTTTCTCTGGTATCTAATCCTTTCTTTTGGCAAAGTAAATAATGAGACACTTCTACAGATCTGATTAAGCCCTGAGTCCCTTTTTAAATGACAGAAGATCAATACTATTACTAAATCCATTAAACAATTCTTCACACTTCAGTTGTGCTCTCTCTAGGATATATGAGAAAGAACAGAAGGGTATTTTGGCTATTATAAAGGAAATGCATGATAAAGCCTCTTCCCATGTTCCACTTTCTCTCCCTGGCTCCAAGCCATCCATATCTTCCAAGCTCCCCATCCCTTGAATCTGGCTCACAGGTCGGAAATAGCCAGAGACCTGTGAGGGATTTTGTCTTTCAGTCTCTCAAGCCAGGCTTGAATCTGTCAGTAGTATCTAAAAGTCTGGTTTTTTGTTTAATTCTGATGACAAATTGGCTGAAGTAGGTCTCGGTTTCTGGTTTAGTTTTTGATTTAGAGCCTGGTTTTTGCTGATGCTCCAGCCTTCTGGTCATCTTCACAGCCATCCTTTGGACCTGCTCCAACAGGTCCATGTCCTTCTTATACTGGGGACTCCAGAGCTGGATGCACTAATCCAGGTGGGCGCTAAAGAAAGCAGAGTAAAGAGGAATTAATTTTCTTCCCAAGCCAAGGCAGAGGAAGGTTTTCCTGTGTGATTTGATGAAGAACAGAGACAGCTCTAAAGCTCCCACACTGCAGGCTGGGCTCTGTGAATGCTGGTATCTTTTTGCAAGCAGCAATCTGAGGCAGGGGATCTCCTTCCAATTTTTAAAATCCACTGCAGAAAGTTTCGGTGTCCACAACACGACACATCTGTAGGGAATTAGCAGCTCTGCCCATTCCTCCTGTCAAGAAAACCAATATTGATGTGACAGGACAGTGCCTCCCAGTCAGCATTACTTACCGCTTCTAGAGCCTTCTCAGTAATGGTAAGTACTAAAAAACTGGGGATACTGAATCCTCTTTCTCCACCAGAAATGGTTCCTCCAAATGAGGTAGTCCTTGAGTATCTCAAAGGTTAAAGGCAAAGTGATACAATAATTCAGAAAATGAAGTATGCAACCTGACACACATCCGTGCTTGTCCATGGTCTGATGTCACCAGCAGCCAACCTGAGAGCTCCATCTGCATCCTGCTCTCCACAACCACTCTATAATTATGTTTCATTGTACATCATTTTTGTTCAGCAACTTGCTGGCTGTTTTTCACATCAAATGAATTATTCAGCAGCAGACTCTGTTCTTAATCCTAACAACAGCAGCAGTAATACTTCATGCTCATAGGGTCCCTTCAAAAGTGTGCTGGAAACGTTATTTGTTGAGTTCTTCCTTTTGTACTCTGCAACAGAAGATGTGGCTTATTCAGTGAAGTGAGAAATGGGGTTCAGCACAGCTCTCTGACATGGGCTGAGAGTGCAGAACTAGGAGACAAGTCCAGCCTCTACTGCCCTACACAAGTTTTCTTCCCCTCTGAACCACTTTTCAGCACTGTACCCAATCTGTCAGATCCTCAGCTACTTTAATTAGCGTTATTTCCTTCAATGCCTTGGGGAGATACCGATATTTGTTTCTTATGTGTTGATTAAAGACGGAAACACTGGAATGTGTGCATTCCAGCCCATGACCTACCAAGCCAAGTCCTCAGCTGCACACACTTTCTCTTGCTAGGAAAGAGCAAACAGCAAGTCAAACATTCAGAATGTCTTTCTGGATATCACTGAGCTACTCACTACCTGTGAGTACAGAATAAAAATCTATGAAGAGAAGCCGAGCCATAATCTTCACTGAAATCTAGACAAACTTCAATTAGCATTTTCTTTCTTTTTTTCCCCTTTTTTTGCCTCCATCTTTCATCCTCAATTCTCATTTCTGCTGAGCATCACCTGGTTTTCTATTCATGGTCAGTTGCATGAGCTGCTAAAAAACCAAGACACACAGGAGAAATGGTAATTCAAATCTATGGGCTGCACTGCCTGTGACCTTTGCTTAGAAAGGTTTGAAAGAAACATGAATCTTCTGCCTGACTAGGGTAAGCTGGAGAAAGAGCTTGCAAGGTGTGCTGAATAACACTTGATTTTTGTGCCATTTGTTCTTCGATGTTCCTGTCTTACTCAGGCATTATTAATCCTGCGTATTTTGGATGATCTGAATGTGCCTAACTCTGCAACATAATTTAAAGGAGTGAGGAGTTGCTTTACATGATGAAAGACACTGTGAGTGATGCTCCCAACAGCCTGCGACTCTCAGCTCTAAGTGTTTTCCGTAGCTGCTAAAGCACAGCTGAGCTTGTGCAGTAGAACTTGTTAACAATGCTACAGAAGTGGAACAGGTATATTGATTTTTCCCCCCGCAAAAACTGGTACTTTATGCTGAACCTTACTTTTGCTTCTTCTTGAAATTTGGCTACATGCATCCTTTAAAAAGCAGAGATGCAGCTCTGTTCTTTCTGGAACAATGGAGAAGGAACTGTGATGTCTGATTTTGTGGAATCCGACTGTTTCTCGGCCACATGGGACGCAATTCAGTAAGGAATGTTGGCTGCAGAAATACAAAAGAACATGATGACACCATAGAAGAAAAAGTGGAATGAGTCAAAGCAGTCTGGGGTGAGACTTGAACATGAGTCAATAATGTCTTGCTAGTGCAGCAAATATGTAAGGAGGCCTATCATATATAGGACTTCTGAAATAATGCTTCTGCTCCGTCTTGTGCTGGAAGGCCATAGCTAGAGAACTGTCCTGCTTTCAGCACTGCACTCCAATAAAGAGGTAAACAACCTGGAAGAAATCCAGAGGAGAATGAGGAGAACAAGCAAGGACCCAGAAAACTTGCTGAGTTGAAGAAATATTGATGGAAGGCAAAAGATCAGTCCTAGAGAAGAGCCTTTCACAAACATAATGACTTACTGCAAAGACAGAGACTCGCTTTTTGATCATATCTGCTGTAGCTGAAACAATAAGTAATTGGTTTAACTCACTGCAGAGGAGATGATTAAAGCTGTATTAAGAAGTCTCTTAACTTTTCATCTATGAAGGCAGATGATATTCTGTCATAGGAGGCTTTTGAGAGCAGGTTAGATAAACATCTCTCAGGAGAAGTTTAACTTGATCTGACCTAATTGCCTTAAGGTAATGGGGTGATGTACATGCTCTCTTGAGGATCTTTTCAAGTCCTGTTTTCAGAGCTGGTGCTTCCTCAGATTTATAGTATGAGATGACATGGCTTGGTTTGGCTTGCTCATCATTAACAGAGCTGTGGCGTGCCTGCAGGGACTTTGTGTTTATACTGCTGATGAGTGAAAGGATAGATCTCATCTTTTATGAGACAGCCATCTTTCATTAGTTGAGTCCATCTGATATCACAAAGATGTAAACATCTGAGATCTCTAGTGCTCCACATCAGTCTGTAGACTAATAACAGGTGGAGTGGGACATGGCTGTCCCAGAACACTGAAAATAAGAGGGATGTCTCTCAACAACAGGATATGTCTTAGAAGAAGATTCATTGCTTGAGAAGAAAAATGGCACTCATTTTATAATGGAACTAGTACTGACGATACTGTGGGGTTCTTCATTTTTCTGTTGATTTGAATTTTGACTGTGTGTCATGGTTTAACCCCAGCCAGCAGCCAAGCCCCATGCAGCCACTCACTCACTCCCCCACCAGTGGATCAGGGAGAGAATTGGAAGGGTAAAAGGTAGAAAACTCATGGGTTGAGATAAAGACAGTTTAATACGGAAAGCAGAAGCTGTACACACAAGCAGAGCAAAACAAGGAATGAATTCAGTGCTTCCCATGGGCAGGCAGGTGATCAGCTATCTCCAGAAGAGCAGGGACTCATCACATGCAAGGATATCTTGTGAAGAAAAACACCATCACTCCAAATGTCCCCCTCTTCCTCCTTCTTCCCCCAACTTTTTATACTGAGCACGATGTCACATGGTCTGGAATATCCCTTTGGTCAGTTGGGGTCACCTGCCCTGTCTGTGTCCCCTCCCAGCCTCCCATGTACCCCCAGCTTCCTCACCAGTGTGGCCATATGAAAGGCAGAAAAGGCCTTGGCTCTGTGTAAGCCCTGCTCAGCAATAACAAAAACATCTCTATATCTTCAATCCTGTGTTCAGCGCAAATCCAAAATACATCCCCATACCAGCCACTATGAAGAAAATTAACTCTACTCCAGCTAAAACCAGCACACTGTATGTTGTAAGTTACAGGATTTTCCTAACTGAGAGTGTTGTATTCCCAGCCACTGATCTGAGAGTCAAGCTATGCAGTTACCTGTAAGCTGCAGAATCAAACCATATTCCTGTGTACAGCTTTTGTCTTCTCTTATATGGAAATAATTTTCCACACATCAATCAAATCTCCCAGACTGACAGCCTGTTGACCAGCAACTTGAGCTTGCCAGGTTGAGGTGATAATTTGAGTTTGGGTTGCTGTGACATGTTGGTTTGGTGATGCTCAAGCCAAGATTTTCTCTTGCACAGCCCTTCCATTTTGCTGGGCCACTGACTAAGTAACTATTTTTCTGTGTTTATATGGAAGCCTGGGCCTGTGTGACACAACAGCAGGCAAGCTTGCCTGCCACAAACATGAAGAAGTGATAAGCTGAGCCCTTCTGAGCTCCAAGAAACCTCATGGATTTTTACAGTTTATTTGCTGATGTTCGGAGTCCTTACTACTGAGGTTTTAAAGGGCTTTTAGAAAGAGAGACTTACCTCTACCTCAGGGTGACAGTGCAGTCCCAGCACCAAAGACTGGGATAGTCAAAACCTATGAGGTCTGTTAGCAGTGGGGATACACCAGTCAGCCATCAGCCCTGGCTTTGTGACAACCCCCTTGCAGCTTGGGGAGCTGATGTGAGGGCCTGGCCTCTGGACCACGAAAAGGTAACACATCTGTTCTGCTCAGCTGATGCCAAGACCTGTCTTTTTGTGAGCACCCGGGCTCAGCCCCCATATCTCGCTCAGTTAGAGGCCATCCAAAGGAGCCCACGAAAGGGCTGGCATCTTGGCTTGTGTCCTTGGGCTCATATGCTCTCCCTGAGTCAATGCTCAGAGCCTGCCAAGAGGCAGCTGAGCCTCAAAGACAACCTACTGAATTCAGCAAGCTGTTAGTTTGGATCTAATTCAGCCCCAACAAAATGCGGGAGACCACCTCTGAGTGAGGAATATGCCATTTGTATGTGGCCATTTCTCTAACCAGAAGTTTGTAGGAGGTAATATGAAACAGCTGGGGGTTTATCTGCTGCCAGAAGTTCTGCTGCAACTCAGTACTGCTGCTGTGTGAAGTGGAGGAAGCCTGCAGAGGCTGCAGCTCTATCACCCGCTCTTTTTAGGGAGCTGAAAAACACAGTCCATCCTGCACATGACTTTCCCCTGAGGCTGTTCCAGGCCATGCTAAGTTGCTTTCTTTGGGCTGCCATCCACGAAATGAGAATAACACTGGCAGCCAGACTGGCTGCCAACCGTCCATTGTTTGTTAAGAAAGTGAAAATCCTTTGTTCCCAACTGTAAATTCCCCAGCTGTCTTTGCTAAGCAAAATCAGAGAAACACTTAATCCATCTGTTTCATCCTGGATAATCTGAATATGTACTTTTTTCTAGTGGCCATTAAAACACATTTTAATTTTAGTATCACATGCTCAACAACAGTTTCTGTTTAGAACATGAGTTAAAGATGCTGCTGCAGGAGGAACCAGGTGCAACTGCATCTCAGTTTGGACCACTGCTGAAGCAAAAGCATTGAATGCAAAAGCTCCACCCACCAAACTAGAATAGCAGCCTGCTTTTATGGACAACTTTGGCATAAGGGCTGCAATTTGAAGTTATCAAGAAAATATCAGCCTTTGAAAAATGCTGTCATTTGCTTTGTTTCAGAGGTCAGAATAACTCTGTCCTCAAAAACCATAATGAAGGAGGCTTACCACTTCCAGCTAATATAGGTCTTAAAATGATGCTGCTGTCATGTGTTAAGAAATACATCAGGATAAGGCATTTGGGCTGTCTCTTGGTTCATGATATTGCAAGCAATACAAAGGCAAAAGAAAGAGATCAGCATTTAAAGATCCAGCAGACAGCCGTTCCTGAGGTCTCCTCCTTGTGTCCTCAGGATGATACTGGTCTCACTCTTCCTCCCCACTCTGTCTCCAGTGTCAGAGCTATGGTAGGGTCTGGTTACCCAGATGCCCAAGTCCTACTGGGATGGGAAGACTTGCTATCAGCTCTATCTTTTAATTTTTCTACCACATTCTATTTTTCTATTTCCTCTTGCATTTCACTCCTTGTGTCTCCCATTCCAAAAACCCCTCCTCTGCCCTGGAGTCAGAGCTCCTGCCGGGTCCTTCAGACTTTCAGGTATGGGTATCTATGTCTCTTTCTCCTGTGTTGCTTTTCCCACCTAAACTGTCCTTTGAGATACTCTCATTCTGCTTTCTTCCTCAAACAGGATCCCAGACTCCGAACTGCATGTGCTTTTATTGATTTTTCATGGGAGTTTTCACTCAGGCTGGCTTTCACCTTCAATGAAGCTCTTGCTTCCCTCGGAGTACCTTCTCCTTCCTCTCTCTCCATGGGGAGCATGTGTAAGCCGTTATGTTCACGGCAGATTCATGGCCAGAGAAAAGCCTGCAGAACTGGGAACTGGTAACAGCAATAATTGGCAACCAAGCATTTGCTCTGCTCTCATTTCAAGAAAGTCAAGTATTCGGGAAGAACGTGTCAGGACTGGTTGAGGTGGAGCAGGTCCTGCTGTGGGATGGACTGGGCAGCATGATGTGGTCAGGTCGAGCTCTGTCTTGTACATTTCTGCCCCTAGGGCTGCACCCCACGACCCTTCGTGCACCCACCCACACGTACATTCACATATGCATAGACTGAGGAGTGCCTCCATAAATGTTGGAAAAAAAATCACTGGTCGAGATGATTTAATATTAAATATCAGTTCTGTTATTAGTAACCAGGTATTTTTCCTTTTGTTTTGAAGTGATTTTTTTCTTGGCCGAATTCTTTATAGAAAGCTGCTCCGTCATCCTCAGTGCTCGTATTTTGCATTTTAGATGTCAACATTACACAAAGTTAGCACCAAATCTTTACAGGTAAGATGGGGTCTAATACTAAAAATGTACAGTTTCAGATTAATCACAGTTTTGATTTGAACCTGTGACAATAGACAGGAGAACATATGCTCGTATGCTTCTGTTAACTCAGTTCTGAGGAGAAAATAGTACAACGCAGAAGAGTACACGGGTGATTCACCCTGCCTCTGAGCTCATCTACCATCTCCTCTGCAGGCTGTGGAGCGCAACAGGGAGCTCTCTGAGTGCCCTGTGTATGGATATACAGTGGTCCTGGGCATTCTGCACCTGGGCACATGGAATCACTGAAGATCTGGTAGCACTACTTGTATGAGAATCTGTGTTGGCTCCAAAGCCTCAGCCAAATTCCTCTTCTTATTTCCTGATGCCCTTGCCAGTTCCACCCAGCTGCATTACGAATTATTTCCTAACCAGTGATGGGGAGTCGCCAGAGGTAGCTATCAGCTGGCACAGGCTCATATTCCCTGCAGGCAAAATGCAGTGAAGGGGAGCCCTCTGGAAGGAAAAGCTGTGGAGGTTGGTTTGGCAGAGCTGCTGCTGTGTATGAGACTTGGCTGGCAGTAAAGGAAGAAAGGAGGCTATGGTAGGGCCTGTGAAGCCTCTCTTGGAGAGCAGCTTCATTCACCATGGCCATGGCTGAACAGTGCCATATGTGCCCCCTTGTCTGTCATGTAACAGGTGCTTGGCAAAGGATAAGGAGTGGGCATGAATGTAGAGTAAGAAGGTAATTTCCTGGGCACTACACAGTCTATTTATTTCCTTATTCCATACCACAACTGCTACTGGAAAGAGTTGCTGTAGGCACAGTTCTATGGGCTGAACAGAGTTTGAGCTGGCCTGTGCTGTGACAGAGGGAGCACCTGTCTCTGGGAAGCAGAGGGGAGGGAAGGTTTTCCCCTCCCTACATCTGTGGGACCACTTACATGCCCTTCCATCTCACAGGCTGCTAACTGCCTCAAGGTTACATACTGCCACGAGTTTCTTCTTATGTTCTTATCATGTATCCATGAATTTGCCTTCCTTCAACTGCAGCTGTGGGAGGAGCCAGGACAGTGTCTCGTCTTTTTATCACCTTCACTGAGGGAGCATTGAGGCTGTTGTTGGGGGTAGGGGGTGGTACAGCCTGCAGCACCTTAGTAACCGAGGAACTCCTAAAGACCAATCTCTTACCAGCTGCAGTGATCTTAGTAATTGGTTATGCAAATACATGGATAATATTAAGAAAGCTGATCATTTACTGCACCTTCCCAAGCATCCCACATGGGGGACACGTTATCCCACCACTGTTCCTTCTTATTTAAGTAACTCTTGCCCAAGCCTCTAAACTACTGTGCAGATCAAGAAGTTTCACCATAGAAACTCGGGAAGAACATCAGTGTCCTTCAGAGTGCAGGAGGAAAGGTGAATAAACAAGCAGAGAAGAGGGATAGTCAGCAGATCCTGCGTGACTTTGGTTTGATTTCACCTTCACCCAGTGCATATCTTCCCCCTTCCCTTCTCCTGCTCCTAGGAAAAAGCAGATCAAAAGGGTATCATCAAGGGACTGAGCATAAAGAAAACAGTGCAGATAAACCCTCTGGAGATGTTACGTGAAGCATGAGAACACAGCCACTCCTGGGCCTGCTGGCTGTATTTCGGGGAGAACATTTACACAGATGAGGCTTGCAGAGGAATTCTGGGGAAGCTAAATGGAGATGCACAGCTAAAGGGGTTGCTCTGCACTCAACACCCTCCTTTTCATCTTAGAGGCTCCTGAATTTCACTAGCAAGCAAGAATATCCAGACCTTTGCATTCCCATCAGTTCCGGAAACTAGTCATATGCTCTCCCTAATTTAACGTAACTTCTCCACCCCATTCAAGCCACGTTTACCAACAGCAACTGTTAACACGTTTGGAAAAATTCCACAGCCAGCATCTGTTTGTCCTCTCCTCACACTTTCAAAAATGATTGTGCTGCAGGAAGGAAGCCTCCCCCTGTTTTTCCCCCTCCAACTGGAAAAATCATATCTAATCTTGCTACCTTTTTTCCCTGCTGTGCATCCTGCCAAAACTGGGTGTTGTTATGAACTGCAAATAGTGTGTCTAAGCTGTTGGTCAGTTTTTTTCTAGTTCAATTATCATTCTGCCCATGAACCTGGGTTTGGCTCATATTTTGCATCCCGTGATCATCTCATCCCTCTCTCCTTTCATCCTCAGTTCCTGCTTGCTGTCCTACTGCTCTGCCTGGCACCTGCCATTTTGTTCCTGCTGTTTTACCCTGTGATGGATGAATGGGCTCACTTCTCATTGCACTGACAACATTTTATCCCTGCTGGGTATAGGAAGGGGCCTGTGTTCATTCCCCTGTGTACTGCATGTTGACATACAGATACACCACCTGGTTGAGCTAAAGCTTTGTTTGCTTTTTCGGGGTTCCAGGATGTGTATCTTCACATTGCTACTTGACTGCTCTGCAGAAACATACCATCAACTTGTACTGGACGTGGCTACCTCCAACAGTGTGCTCCAACTCCCTACAACAAGGTCTGTGTAACTTGGGTGGAATTGGGTGGCCTCTGCCCACACCTCCATATCTGGCTTCTAAGGACCACTCACTGGAAAAGATGTGTACTCTATTTTACTATAGATTCTGAAGGTCTTGTTGTGTACGTAGACCTCTTTCTTGGGGGCTTGATACTAGGTTCCCCCCTCTCCAGCTGATCCTTATTTCACTCTTCCACTTCCTGTTAAGACAGTTCTTGCACAAAACTACAAGTTTCTCCCATAGATACTGTTAAATTCAGCAGTGATCATGAGATAAACTTGCCTGTGGTCTTTTAGGGCCTTGCTTCTCTAGAGCTGAAGAGCTCCTTGATGTGCTGGATGTCAAATATGCCGTCTCTTTCTGCAGAAGACAAAGCATTTTAGGACATTTCAAAGGCTCTTTCTTATGCCCCTGACACACACACAGTAGAGGTGATGTGTCTGCATATCCTTCCAATCAGACTGCATGGCAGAACTGCCTGCTATTGGGAGAGTGCAGTCCACAGGAATTCTGGTGGCTTTGGTGGGATTGCTGCTTGTGTCCCTCCTTGCATGTAGAATGCCCCAACCTGGACTTTTGTCTATAATTCTCTCAAACTCAGTGTCACCGCATGAAACAGTCCCCGAGTGTTTTCTCTTTGGTCACTTCCTTCTCCCAGTCTCTGGTGCGAGTGTCACTGCTTACAGCTGCTCTGGCTGTCAGTGTATGTAAGGACAACAGTTTTCTGAAGAAAATAGGTTGTTGTGTAGCACCTGAAGGCTCTCTGAGATCTTTTTCTTATGTACATTCAAAAGCTTCCCTCTTTCCCCCACCCTTTGCAGTGCTCCTGGAGGGAAAGATGCTGAGAACTGAGGAGACTGGAGCCTGCTGTGCCCTTTTTATATTAATATATAAATGGCACTGATGCAGTGACAGTACGTCAGTGAAGCCATTGCGAGGGCTAAAATTGTTCCCAGACAAAATGACAGTCATGGCCCTGCCTCTCCAGTGGCTGGAGAATGCCCTTTCTCTTACATTAAGGTCATGAGTAACAAGCCTGTCTCTGCTTGCATGAGCTTTCCTGGGGCAGAGACTGTTTGCGTAGGTGGTGTCCTCTTCTGCATTGCCTACAGGATGAGTCCTCATTTCACTCCTAGTGAAGAGGCACATGTGGCTGCAGGATGAACTGTCATCAGCAATATGAAGTAGGGGACAGTCACCTCTATTTGAATTTTTTGTGTGCTGTGATGTATTTAGGCTATAGAGGACTGCATGCACCTGACAACCAGAGCCTTTCTCACTCTGTCTTTTATGCAGTACCAGGTACACCTTACGTGCACCCAAGCACATCTCTGCCCAACCTTTATTTTCTGGTCTGGTTAACAACCACTTACAGAATTTCCCTCATTTGTCCTCCCTGTCTTTAAATCATCTTCCTAGCAGCTGTAGTTCCATTTATTGCTTAGATATCCGTAGTGATGGGCAGGGGTGCTTACTATTTCTGACCCAGATGTGTGAACGAAGGGCCATCTGAAGAAGGTGACTATTCTGCCTCCAGCAGCCCTTTCCTTTACAGTAGCTGCACACTGTTCCCAGTTTTGGGAAGCAGCTGCTCTCCGCCACCCACCAGAGGAACATGAACTTCTGGTGCCACCCCAGCTTATCTAAGCTGCACAAAATTGAGGTAGGTCTGCCTTATTCCAGAGACGTATATGTGACTTTTAGATGGTCTCTTCCCCAGCCCCAGTGTGAGCTGGATGTGTTCCTGTACTAAAGAATACAACTGAAGTTTTTTCAGAGACAATGACAGAGATTTCATAAAACCATAGAATCATAAATATCCTGAGCTGGAAGGCACCCACAAAGATCATCAAGCCCAGCTCCTGGCCCTGCACATGGCAACTCCAGGAGTCACACCATGTGCCTGACAGCATTGTCCAAATGCTTCTTAAACTCTGTCAGGCTTGGTGCTGTGACCACTTCCCTGGGGAGCCTGTTCCAAGTGTTCAACCACCCTCTGGGTGAAGAACCTTTTCCTAATATCCAACTTAAACCTCTCCTGACACAGCCTAATGCTGTTGCCTTGGGTCCTGTCACCGGTCACCAGAGAAAAGAGATCAGTGCCTGCCTCTCTGCTTCCTGTCGTGAGGATGTTGAAGACAACAGTGAGGTCCTGCCTCAGCCTCCTCTTCTGCAGGCTGAACAGACTAAGTGACCTCAACTACTTCTTACAGAGCTTCCCCTCAAGGCCCTTCACCATCTTTGTAGCCCTCCTTTGGACACTCTCTAATAGCTTTGCATCTTTTTAGTACTGTGGTGCCCAAAACTGTCCCCAGCACTCAAGGTGAGGCCGCCCCAGTGCAGAGCAGAGTGGGACAATCCCCTTCCTTGCCTGGCTGGCAATGTTATGCCTGGTGCCCCCCAGGACACGCTTGGCCCTCCTGGCTGCCAGGACACACTGTTGGCTTATATTCAGTTTGCCTTTTCTCTTGATGTTTCTCTAACAACTGTCTTGAATTTTGGCTGGAGAAAAATGTGGCCAGATACCACAGCTGTAATGTGGGATGCCACAGCCAACTGTCTGCAGATACCATATCTGCTGAGACCAAAGCACACAGCACTTGGCCGAACTTTGTTCAGTTCTGTTTCAGTTTTCGTGTTTCAGCTGAGGGCCAAGTGAAATAACTCTGGCTACACTCACTTGACACTGACCACCATGGGATGAGACCACTCATGTAAATCCTAGAACTGGGAACATGTCCCTGTGGGCCACTGCTGGGGCAAGTCACACTGAGAATGTGTTTGTGGCACTTACTGATTCCATTATTGGCAGTTTCAGAAAAGGACCTTTGAGCCAAGGAGACAGAGCTCTTAGAAAGGATCAGGCTGCTGGAGAAGGTCTAAACAGGCCCTCTGGGCTGCCGAAATAGGCTCCAAAGCTGTTGGTTATGCCCTGTTGTCAGCACCACATTCTCCTACAAAAGAAAAAAAAAACAGGACACAGGAAGCACCAACACAAGGTGGGAGAATCAAGACCTCAATCCAATGTACTAATAATACTCAGCACTGTACATCACTGTACTGTTACTTACAAACATTAACTAATACATCCTCACAACACCCCTGCGAGGTAGGGAAGTATTATCCCTAGTGTACAGATAGGGAAACCGAGGCACCGAGAGGCTAAGTGACTTGCCCAAGATCACACAGCAAGGCATTGGCAGAGCCAAGGTAAAAATGGAGACATCCCTTGTTCCCCACCCTGGGCTGCCCCCTGCCCCCCCTCCCCAGATAGTTGTCTGTCTGGACATGGGGAACCCAAGAGGCTCCTTTGAAAAGCAATGCCTGGACTTGTTGCCTATGAATAATTTTTATTTGCCTTTAATGAATTATTTCACAGTTTTTCCCTCACACTGTACACCATGCTTTCACAGTCCGTTCAGCGCTCTGTGGTAGCCCACAGCCTTCTCCTCTGGCACCAGGACAGCTCTGCAGGGGGTTCGTAGGGTGCTCTGTGCTTTCATCAAGAGGATGTTTAGAAACAGTTTTCACTGACATTAGACTGGGAGCATGTGAGCTCTCACTGGAGACCAATAACACACACTGGAGAAGCAGGCAGAGGGAACTGATGATAAAAAGGCATTTGCTGTCCCCTGTGGAATGACCAGCGGCTCTCCTGGTTTCTCAGCTCTTCTAAGCTCCAGTGATCACTCAGAGCAGAAACCCTCTGTCTCCAACTTGCCTGGTCAGGAAGTCGTTGTCCTGGGGGTTGCTTCCCTAATAGGTAATAGGCAGTCAGTTCAGAACCAGACAGGTCCCCCAGCGTTGCCTACTCCAGGTGCGTGACACTGTCTGGGAACAAGGCTGGCTGCAGTTGTTGTGCTCTTTTGCCATGGGGAAGGGGTATTACCATGGTTGGCAAGCAGCCGTATCCAGCATCCAAGTCTCTTTCATTTCAAAACTGGTATTCAATGAAGAGCAAGGGAGAGTGGATGGATGAGGAGATGAGGATGAGGCAGAGCAAACGGGAAAATCCACCAAATGAGCTTCTAGGAAGGAAATGTTCCCCCTTGGGCACTTCAGCTGAAGCAGCTTCATTTTCACAAGGTTTCCTTCTCTCTCTGGGAACACCTGCTGAGCTTCATCTCTGTCAGCTGGATGTATCGTATGACATTGGTATCTGCAGGCAAAGAAAACACACACACAGGTAAGGTGGTTACACAGCTCCCTGTGGCAGACAGACAGAATGCACCTTCATCCCTGGCACATCACAGGGGAGCACCACGGCTCCAGCACTGTGTGCTGGAACAGCATCATTTGGAAGGGGCTCTGAACCAAGGCCGGAATCTTTGGTTTCAGAGAGCCTGGTCTGAGTTGCGCTCACCATCCCTGTTGCTCACAGTCTTGCCTCAGCTAGTTTTTACCTTCTCTCTGATTACTCTTGGTCAGCACAGTTCAACTCACACAGCTGAAACTATCCAGGTCGTCCTTGCCTGTACTTGTGGAATGACAACTCCATTGGCTTCTCTTCCTGCAGTGCCTACATGCAAGCCCTTAAAGGCAGTTATGCTCTGTACAGTTATGCTCTGCCTTTTCACTCTCCCACTCTATTTACAGCCTATTCCACTCTTTCCACGTTTTTCCATGATGAGTAGAATTGGGAAGAGTATCCTTCACACTGTCTTTGTACCCTTTCTTCCCTTAAATTTTCTGCTAGGATGTCCTTCCACCATGACACTTTTTCTGCCATTTTGTCATATGCTGTATGCTGCATACTGCCTTGTATATCCTGTCTAGTGAAGTTCCTAGGGGAACAGAGCCACTGATCCATCCTAGTAAAAAGCTATGATATCCCAGCACTGTGCAGGTGGTAAGCTGAGCCTTCTTCTTCCTTCCAGCATTTCAGAGCATCAACACACCACAGAGTATGCGAGTTTTGCTTTATCTCCTGGCCTCAGCCCTAAGGGAACCTGTTCACCCTGAATCACAGCTTGATCTAAGTAAGTATGCGTCCCTAGACAGAGCCAATGATTCTGCAGTCATGGTCAATCCTCTCTTAAATCAGGTTGATTTCTATCATGAGGGTAACTTCACACACACATGGCACCACGAAGTGACAAAAGCCATGTAGTACCAGAAGCAAGCAAGTAAAAGTCCAGCCACTTTCACTTCTGTATTGACTGAAAAATGGTTCTTTGCTCAGAGTCTTGCTCTGACAGCCAACCAAGGCCAGCTTGGTCCACTGAAGTTATCAGATCCTCAGAAACCAACTGGAAGCACAGTGCAGTCCAATCAGAAGGCAATATTTTCTCCTCCTCATCCAAACTGCAATGCGTTCCACACCAGCTAGGGAAATGAGAAAGTGCTTCAGCTTTCAAAGCAATGAACAAATTACTGGGAACATGTCCAGCACAAGTGAGTGTGGGTATTGCACCACCCAAAGCAGTTGTGGGTGCAAAGCTTCCTTTAAAGATGAGGACATCTCTGTTGTGCCCTCTGCCAGTGCTGCCTCAGTGCCAGACAGATCAGTTTCCTGCCACACAGAGCTATCGACAAACATGCCACGGGGCATCTGTGGGTTGTGGCCATGATGTTGTGACTTCTCAAGCTGTCTCTGGTGAGGTGGGTCTCCCTGCTGAGTCTTCTGAAGGTTCAACTGCAACATCCTAGGCACTCCAGAGGGTGGGATTCGATGACTAAGCTACTCAGCCCATTTGGGACATTTTTAATGAGCTAAGAAGTTCTGCAATTGCTTCTGTCAAACAAGATGCACCAGCAACCTGGGCTGTTTATGCATTAGCATTTCTTACCAGCCCAGTAAATTTTAAAGCAGCTTTTTAAAAAACAATTATTTCAGTTGTGCAGCATCCTGGAATGAAGAAATTCAGTTGAGGGGGTAGCCCTGAATTTTAGGCTTAAAATGAAATGGGTGCAGGTGGCTGACTCACTCCCAGCAGTGTAAAGGCAGGGCACACAGCCTGAGCAGGGTCCTGCTGTGCTGCCAGCATCTCACTGTGACCTCTGCTCTGTGCCCTTCTAGGCTCTGATGGGCTGTGCTCTGGGTACACATTCCTGCCACTGAGGTGCACGCTTGGAATGCCTGCCTGGTGCAGGTGAGAAGGGATAACTGTGTGGGCATGTTGGGAAATCCCACCTGCCTGGGCCGACAGGGACTCAGCACCTCGCTGAGGGGGCAGAGGTGGGCTCATAATTGGGAAAGGCTGCCAGCCCCCTTTAGCTTTCGGGTAAGGTAGTGACTGCTGATGGCACAGCTTCACTCATGTGGGAGATTTCCATATGCCTGGGAAGCCAGGGGCAAAATAATGTGTAGCCCCACAGAGGGTGGGAGACGCTCCCATTGCAAGCTACTTATAAATGTCTCAGACTGGTTTTGGCATGTTTTGCTCCCTTTGTGAGGGCCATTATTTTACCAAGGAAAAATAATGAAAGCAGCACTCTGTTTACATGAGTGGAGCCCTGTCTTTGTCAAGTTTTTTCTACCAAATAGTATTGCACCATAATAGCTCTGCCTGCAGAAGGATTTCAAAGCTTTGTGTAAATGTTAATGAGAAGACTCTCATCTCTCATTGGAGAAGAAGTGATCCCCTTCAGCTCATGTGGAAATAACAAGTAAGAACAACTCAGATGACGGGTCAGATCCATGCAAAGAAGTACTGCTAGTGCTGCAACGGGAATGTGTTTCCTGGCTCTTAGGACTGTGCCTGTGTCCCTCTGCAGAGTGGCCTAGTGCTATTTTAAACATAATTTCTGCTTCTCCTGTAGCTTCAGAGCCCAGCTGCTCATCTGCTGTGCAGATGCCATGGCCTGGGTTTTGTTCCCAGGACTTCTGAATTGCAGGGGTGCCGGAAGGCAGTGCCTGAGTGCAGCCACGAGCCCACCCCGCACAGCACAAAAACCATCAGGTCCGGGCAGCCCGCGGGATGTCTGAACGTGGGCTCCCAGCACAGGGACAGAAGAGACCACTGCTTGACATTACCAGGCCATTGCCAGCTGATGGTCTGGTCTCAGTCCCAGTCAGTCCCTGCCCTGACAATGCAGCCCCAGTGGGAAAGGTTTGAACAAGGCTTGCAGCAAGGTGCATGTTTGGCTGCCCCTGCTGTACCAAGGTCTGGACACAGAGGTCATGGAGGGCTCCATGCATGCTTTACACGACTTAATAGCAGCTTCCCTCTCCCTTAGAAGGAGGGTTATACAACTATCTCGTGTTATTTCCATCTGCTTTCATGTTTTTTGTTTGGAGGTGGCACAAGAAATCAGGCCAAATCCAACCTTCCTTCACCCTGGGCAGACAGTGAATAGCCATAAGGGATCTGCTGTGCTGACAGCCCTTTAGAACACTAAACCCCTTTGCTAACTAATTCCTCTTTACCATTCAAAATCTCTCCCACCAAAGAGAATAACTGCCAGTGATTTGTGCCAAAAACATTCCTTATTAGAAAAAAGAAAGAACACACAGAACATGACTGCAATAATAACCAGTGAGCCTGGTGAAACCTCAGATAGAGCAAAACAATCACACTTTGCAGATGGAGACATTGAAAGGGCAGACACTGACTTATTCCAGGTCACATAATAATTCTTGATAGTGTTACCTGATTCCTATTCCTGTTTTAACAGCCACATCCTTTCTTACTGTACATATTCAATTATTTACCCCTGAATGCCCTTCAAGTTTTCCATAATCATAAATAAAACAGTGGAACAACAGCCTTGAATGGTCTACAACTAACAGGAAAGAGTCTCTGATGCAGAGCTGAAGGCCAGAATTGGGTTTTGTATACATTAAGGGCCTTTAGGGACACTTTCTGGTATGTTTTTGTAGCAAGTGGTATTTGAAGTTGTTGCTGTTGAATAAATTAGTATTTATTTCAAGAAGCACTGAGGAATACCAAATAAATAGTATCACAAGGAGGGGGGTGGTAAGGAAGCACAGAAACACATATTTAAAGAATGGAAGCTAAGTGGTTCAGCTAAAAGAAATTTTTCACATCTGAGCCTAGTCAAAACTTCGAGGTTAGGATAACTTATTTTCCACTGACTATTTTTCTCTTGCATATGCTTCTCCATTTCCTGGTTCTGGCAAGGGCTGAAAGCAGAAGGGCACACTGTAAACTAAAATAGGCTAAACTGAGCTTTTAAACATATTTGCTCTGGGAGTGTGGGGTGCACAGCTGTGCTGTCAGACTGCCCGGAGTCCATGGCCAAGCACAGCAGATGGGACCAAGCACCCTTAGGGGAGGTGGAAGAAGAAGGAGATCCCAGCACACTCCCAAGTGCACCCTCCCTGATGGTCCTCCAGGGCACAACCACTGCAGGAGACCTGCAGGGCCAATGCCTGTAGCAGGGCCTATGCCTGTAGCACATCAAGCACAGCCAGCTCTGACAGCCTCTCTTCCCTCCTCTAGTTCAGTGAACATCAGCTCCACCATGCTCTGCCAGGACCCAGGCTTGCTCCTGTTTCACACCCAGTTCTCACTCTTTCCTCTTGGATTCATATGAAGAGCTGCTCTGTAGGATTTTCTTTGCACATGGCTTCCATTTTACTTTCTTGAGATCCTTTGAGTTCTACAAAATTCCTTTCTGTTTAAAACTACAGTGCTGTTTTATCTCCTTACAATTTCTGAAAAATAGAAGCCCCATCTCTCTCTCACCCTCATCTCTGGCCTTTCACCCACCTTCTGAGGCTGGGCAGGTTAGCATGAAGATGGTTGCTCCGGCAAGGCTCAGTTGTTTGGATATATAATTTCATTGCTGTCCCCAAATGAACTGTATGGTTTTGACAGATGGATGACAGATACTTAACAAGCAATTGGCTGATTTCATGGCAGAAGTTGAAGCATCCTGATGAATGCTTTGTGAGTAAATGTCTGTCTCTTTGATCAAAGCAGAATACTAACCCTTTACTGAGATGGTGGAAGGCTATTGAGGATGAAAAATAGTCTACTGGCATTGCTAAGGGGAAAAGGCTTTTTCTCAAAGAGCCAGAAAATGTAATGGTTGGGGTACACTCTTTCCCCATCCTGCTTTCTTCTTCAAAAATAAGTTTGTGAGGGAAAGAGAGGCAGGATCGCCTCCATACCAACAGCATTCCAGCAATACTGTCATCTTCCAGGTCATGCTGCAGCCTCGGCAGCAGTGAATCTTAGGGCACTGCAACCTTGCTGCACTACCCATGAGTGCTTGAAGGGGAGTCCAGCAAAGGACACACAGTGAGTCATGCTCATCCCTGTGGAAATCAACGCAATCAATCATCAGGGACAGACGATGTCTCATGGAAAGAAATACAAAAGCACTCAGTGCAAAGCCAAATCCCTGCTCCCTTCCCCATACCTGTCGGCTGGCGGGATCTTGCCTCTTTCAGGTAGTAGAGGGCCTTGTTGAAGTCACCCAGGTGGTAAAATGCCACTCCCGATCGATAGAGCGCCTTGAAGTTCTCGCCTTCCTTCTGCAGCACTTTGAGGCAGTATTCCTTGACTCGCTCGTAATTCACCAGCTCGGCCTGGAGCAGGCAGGCTGCAGGGCATGGGGATGATGGCAGACAGACAGACAGACAGGAGAACATTAGTGCTGGATTTCCCCCTGCTCTTGCAATGTGCACGGGAGAAGAGAGCAGCTTAGGTGAGGGAAATGACTCAGCGCCATGATTCAGAAAGGGTACATTCAATATGGATTGTTTGCCAAACCCGATTGTTCGCAATTTAAATACCAATGCTTCTATTTTTGGCATTGCAAAGCAAAAGGATTGTATTTACTCCCGGGAGACACACAGGCACACAAAAGCTGGGGGAAAGAGGGAGAACATAAACACCCCTCCACAGCTCTGGAATGCCACACAGTCTCGTGGCAGTGGCTGGCTTCATTTGTAGTGAAATCGCTTCTCAGACTGAGGGCTGGAGCTCTGAAAAGTACAAAAAGACAGACTAACAGTTATCTGACAAGGAAAAAGGGGGATAAATTGGATCAGATTTTCTATTTGGCTTAATCCAAGGCTCTTCAGTTTAAAAATAATATGTAATTGCCTTTTATCCAGAAGATCCTGTATGTAGTTTTGCTATAGGAAACGACAAGGGGCTCTGCCCTGTTGGAATGTGCTGTCAGCAAACCAGAGACACCTGGAGTTGTAGTACAGGAAACAAATGTGCTACGCTGCCTGCTTCCTGCTAAGCACTGCAACACAAGTTCATTCCCAGAGGTGAGTTCTGCCAACTTCCTAAATGAAAAGGCAAACAGAAAATAAACAACATGTTGAGGGTTCTGTGTGCTGAAGAACAATTGTTGCATAAATGTCTAAGAGCTGAAGAAAGTGCCCATTATGAGTTTCCCAAAACTAGGAGTGAAATAAAGAGGAAAGGGGAAGATCCCTGAGCCCTGCTTTACAGCCGTGCTCATGGCTTTCAGTAGCGCCTACTCCAGTGGGCTAAACGTCATACAGGTGACCTGGGCATTATGAATGGCTTGGGGAACACCAGCAAGAATAGGACATGGTGCAATCACAGTCTCCAGGGAAATAAAGTTGTGCTGCAACACAAGCCCATGTGGCGCTGCAATCCAAGACAGCTTTGAGAATGACATAATTTGGGGAAGGAAGGCAGAATGCCTCTACAAAGATCAGTTCAGAGTCCAGCAGTGTCAAGTGCCAGGGCATGGAGAGAAATTTCCCATGGCAGGTGGTGTTACTCAGTATGTCTCTGGCAAGCAGGAGACTCAGTGCTCCTGGAAATCCAAGTCATCACAGGTGAGGTGTCACCAATGAAGAGCCAGACTTCATTTCTTGCATGGAGGATACAGCGCTGGGTCAGAAATATGACGCAGTTCTTCATCCCCTTTCCCCACACCCCTAGAGTAAGCCCTACAACCCTTTCTGTATCCCAATTTACTGCATGAGAAGGAGGTTGGCTAGATGACCTCCAGAGATTCCTTCCAACCTAAACTAGTCCAAACCCATGATCACTTAATGTGGACAGAACACATTTCTAACCCAAGCACACCATCAAAGCTTAAACAGCTTACTGAGAACAATGATAAACAGGCTTTTACCATCGGAGCACCGATGCTAGAGACGTGTTTAACAAGGACTGCAGTAGCAGTCCCACTGCTGGTATGTTGTTTAAGTGACAGAGCCATTACTAACAAGAGCTTTGTCCCATTTGCTTTAATAATGGAATGTCAATATATTCTAACAGCTCCTGCCATTAATGTGCATAGGTATTTTGAAAGATTCTGATCATTTGTTATTTGATTGCCAGTTAAAAAACACATATGTTTCTAAAACCTTAGTGGCATTTCCTTATCCGGAGTTTGTCCCTTCCTATTTGTCACACATTGATTTTTCTCACTCTGTTTCTAATGGAGCTTGAAATGATTGTGCCTTGTTTTTCTTTATTTTTTAAAGCTATTGAAAAGATGGCTGTGTAAATTTAGTGCTGGCTTCACTGCCCTGGAAACAGGATTGCTTTGTTTATCTGCTGACCGGTAGCATGTACAGCAGTGGCAGTAGCTTTCTGCACCCTGCCAATCTGAGCCAGCCTTTCACGTTCTGTGGAACTGCCTTTCAGAGCAACTAGGGGGTGGATTTCAGTCTCTCTGTTCATTTGCTACTTGGTATTTCCAGTGAGAGTCACAGAAATGACTTTGTGAAAAATGACAGGAGGTCTATTCATGTACATTAACTCAGTAATTCCATACTGGACTTGCTTCACATATTGGTTTAAAAGAAAAGAAAAACTCTTCCACATCCTGCTAATTCATAAACCCAAATGGGTTTCCAGATATCCAGCTGGGTTCTTTCTGTGACTCATACTCACAGCAAAGCTTCTGCAGGGCATCCCTGCTAACCATGCACGTGGCAGGGAGAAGTCAGCACCGCATGGCCAGCAGGAGAGACGTGTGTTTATCTGAACAAACCGAGCAGATGGAGGTGCAGGAAGCAGTTCTGCTGGAAGAGTTGGCCATTTGGAGAGTCAGTGTTGGAAGCAGCTGCTGGAAATGAACCTGGAGGGAGTATCTCCCTTATAAATATTTAGACATGTGTGCTTCCAGTTCTTGGTGGCCTGAAATGATCTTAATCGACTGTGATCCAATGAAAATATTGAGGCTGTTAGTAATTCAGCTTTCAGAAATGGAGGAGATGTGGAATCTTTGTACTTCTTACCTAATTCAGTCAGGGCAGAATTGTTTTGAAAACATGTTGTTTTCCTAAGCAGACGTGTAACTCTGGCTAGGAGTTTGTTTACCACATCAAACACCTTATCGCACTCCTTCTAAGTTCATAATAGGCCCTCAGTGAATCCCTCTGAGGAACAGAGCTCACTCAGAGACCAAATCTAGAGGTTTACCCAGATCATCCTCCTGCTTTCTCGAAACTGAATGGGCTTGATCCTGCACAGCACCAGCTCTAGTAACTCTCTGATGATTAGAACAGTGCCCTTTACTTGCAGATGCAAACTACAGTCGCCCATTCCCTGCAGGTCTCGTTGTCATTTGTAATACAGGACCTGGTGATTACATCTCCCCCACTCAGAAATGTTGCTTGCCCTGCTTCCAGCAAGCATGTGATGGTTATCCATCATACTTGGTTATCATTCTCAATTTGGCAGCTGATTTATTATGTCAGCTTAAGCAATAAGTAATTCTTAACTTTTAACCCCATGTATGTCACATAGTGATGAAGAGTCCCCACCTGCTGTAAAATCAAATCAAATCAAATAAAAGCCATCTTGAAACTGCTGGGTGAAATGTGCCTTGGGAAAAGGGAGAAGGTTAATGCTATTAGCTCCAGAGGAGGGGCCCTGTCCATCACACTTCCCAACTAAGCGCTGATGTTTAAGCAAGGAAGTAGGAAATTTGGCTGTTTTTCTTCACAAGAGTAATGTTAAGCCTAGATTTGTACATTTTAATTTGTGGATTCAAATCTATGCCAGCCAGCTCCATTTGAGAGGAGCACTACAGATCTGGTACCAGTAGATAAGTGAGCTAGTTTGTATAGCCCTGTTCGGCATAAGGTTGAGCAAAACAAAGATTGAAGCAAAGAGCCAAAATACATTGACACCTTTAACCTTTACCAGCAGCTGTGGTTAGCAATGATGGGAAGTTGTAACTAAAATCCTGGCAGTCGAGAGGTTTGGATTCTACTTTACTCCACCCTGAAATAATTTTGAATTTCAGAGTACCTTTCGGGAAGCTATCTAAGCTTGACAGGTACCAGTGAGAAGGGATCCATGACAGCTTTTTTATTCCAAAGGCTAATAACTTTAATTGTTTAGGAAACATCACTACATTTCTATACTGATTTTTTGTTTGGCTTCAATTTACTAGCCGCACATTACCCTGAAAAACCTGTGTATCCTTGTCGCGTTGGTACTCTGAGACTCTGATCAAGTCCTTCATCTTCTCTTTATTAGCTTGTATAAAGTGGCAGCTAGAATCTCTTACTAAAAAAACCCTTATTTTTCAGCTTTCCTTACTTTTATAGCTGTTCTCTAAACCCTCAAAATGAAGTTCAACTGAAAGTGCTGTCAGTTAACATCTTACCACAGAAACCTCTTCTGTGAGAATACCTCTGCAGGTTACGCAAAAAACTCAGTTTGGCCATAACTTTTGGCTTCTAATTTTGGCTGAGATAAGAACTAAGTCTGGAAGTAGCATGTCCAGGTTTTAACATGGAGATTTTGAACAACAATATCACGAGCCTTGCTTAGCTGGGAATTTTCACCAAAGGGCAAATCTTCATTCCAGAACAACTGTCCAGACACTTTTTATACCAGCGGCTAAATTCCCATTGTAGGCAAGGCTCAAGGCCTATCCATGTTACAGAACACTTAAGAGAGTGGGCCGAATTACTGTGCAAGCAGCATTAGGGCTATGCAAGCATCCCTACCCTGTGGCATGTTCCTTGGGCTCAGCACACTGAGAGGAAAATGCCTTTGCCTTATAGCAAAATCTTGGGTTGCAAACTCATGTTTCACAAACTCCTGTCTTGTTTGCTATCGCTCAGGTAAGCTGGTTGCACTGCCTATTGTTAAGATTTTCTTGTGCCTTTCACTGAAAGAGAGAGTCAACTGCTTATAACTTTGCTGGTCTTTTAAGTTTATGAGCTAAAATATTCCACGTGCGGTATCTGCCTTTGATGCCTGCTTCTGGAAAATGTTGGACCAGACTGTTCAGGTATTTTTGAAAAACAGGCTAAGGAAACATAGCTTATTTTTCCCTTGTTAAAGATCTCTGGTGACTGCCTCTTTGGATACATCTCATGCCCTCATCGTTTGGCTTTGCAAACGGAAATCTGGCAGATATCCTTTGTGTCAAGCAAGTGCCTTCTGTTATCCCCAAGGTAATCTTTAGCTGTCCAACTGATAACCTTCTGAAAATAAAACCCAGTATGGTACTGCATATAGTACTCTGTAGAGATATGCTTTAGAATCTGGTACCCAAATCCTTCAAATATTCAGTCGACCCTGGGCATGATCTGATCTAGCAAAAAGTTGTGATTTGAAAACTTTGACATCACAAAAATCCTGGTTTTGGCTCACTGGTCACAGAAATAAAGAGCAGAAAGTGTAAAGCAAGCTAAGAGGTGTTGCTTCAGTTATGACAGAAAGATGGTGGGAGCAGAGGCACAGAAAGGGGTTTCTGGTGAAAGGGGTGTATGAGTGAGAGCTGAGGTCTATTGGCGAGGTGAAGTCTGGGTGGAGATGTGAAGTTAAGAGTTTGGGACAGTGTGCTAAGGACACAGTACACAGTGCAGCCAGCCTGGAGACCAAGAGGAGCATTTATTACAGTGAAATCCAGGCAGAAGAAACCAGCCTCCCTAGCTGTGTATGGCAGCATCTTTAGCAGATCACTTAACCACAGTCACATCCCGGCTCTGAATCACCCTTTCCTATGCTGGAATATCACCAAGGGATGCTAACCTGCAGTGCTGAAAGGTTGTCCTTGCAAATATCCCCTGGAGACTGGAGTAGGTGTCCTATACAGGAGTTAATGGTAAGACATGTGGTTGAACTGCTCTTACAGACCTGTGCAGAAAGGTCTGAATCCAAATGACCTTTATTTTCAACCCCTAGAAGGAAAAAACAGCCTGTACTGATTTGTTTAGTTGCAATGCAGAGAGAAGTAGCTAAACTAATTACTGCTTAAACCTGAAGAGGATTTTCCCTCTTTACTGTATTTATTCTTGACTCTACCACTAGAGTTTAACAACATACGTGGATTGTTCCTCTTTAGCAAGTGCTAGGTACTCCAACCACTACAAACTCAACCTGTATTTCACACTGACTGTGTCATTCCCAGAAATAACTACAATTAAACTCTGCAAAATACTCTGCTTTCAGATATGATCTCACCTTAAGTATAGAAGCCAGCAGTTCACTTAAAATCTGTTTAATTGCAAGAAGATGGTTCCTATTCTTGCTCTGGGGTTCTACTTTGGGAAACATGATTGATACTTTAATATAACTCCTCCAGGGTTTTATTCAGACATTTGATTAAGACCTTCATATATCATTGAATAGGCTTTGTTCTCACATCTCTTTAAGACTCAAAATAAGAGGACAGACTAAGAGAGTCCTGTATTTCAGAAGGCTGGGTATCCTTCATGGTGATGCTCTCCCTCAGAAAAGAGAAAACATAGTAGTGATAAGTTCTGTTTTAAGCATTTGTGAAGAGAAATTACTGGAATATAACAACAACAATAACAAAACCCAAATCAAACAGGAGGCAGCAGGGAGGATGGGGGGTGTAAAAAGAAAAGATATTTGTCTTGGAATAGACAGCAACCTTCTAACCACGCCACTAATGGATGTATCATTAATCTCTGTTTGCTGCAGACTGTGAAAATTGTGTTGACAAAAAGCACATGGAGTTTACAATGTCTACTGGAAGAACTAAAAGGGATAGCATTACCATATGAGACTGAAAATGTCAGTCATATGTTAGTAACTTGAATATAATTAACTTCTAAAATAAATCAGGTAACATGTGACTCTTAAGATGATGCTGAAAATGTAAAAGGTTATTTTAGATTTAAAGTCACCTTGGACTTAATTATTGTAATTTTAATATACAGCATAAAAAGAACTAGCTCCTGGAATGCTTATCCAAATTTCTCTGGATTTATTGAGCCTGAGTTTGCAAACTGCACAGGCTACACGTAGAAGGTATAGCGCAAGTTTTAAACTGTGTTTCAACTTGTGTTAAATTTTCAATAGATTGGCACTAAAAGGAGCCATATAACGCATGAATGTAAGAAGCCTGTACCAGAGGAACTGAGAAAAGCATCCGTATCTCCACAGAGCTCCATGTGTGCTGTGCCTTTCAAGAATGCAAACCAGCATTCCTCAAAAGAGGATGCTTAAAGTATCTTTTTTTTTCAGAGAAATGCTGCATGCAGTTTCCCTACTAGACTGAGACACTAATTAGGATCTACAGTTTCCAAACAATCTCTTCCATTAAATATTTCTCTTCTTTCTTTATAGTCCAAGCTTGCAAACAAAGAGGATTTTCTGGCTTCTCACCAATAAAAAGCTAATTATAGACAGCTTGATAATGTCTGGCAATAATCTGATCAGCTGACTCCTAGTTCCCAGACAACCTTAATGGGATGAAAAGGGAATATCACAATGACAGTACAACTTTCCAGCCAGTGGCTCTCATTTATTCCTCTCCAGGTACCAAAAAGGCCTAAATATGCCCGTATGTTTCTGCTTGCAGGGAAACATGTAGAAAATTAAAATCCAAACTGTATGACAGGTTGCCTCTCTCCATAGGGAGGGATTAATGCTAAATGAAGTGTGGATCCACAAATGTTTGTAGAGCCCAAGTGATCCACCTCTTCCAAACAGCCTTCCCCTTCTTCTCAGCCTGACTCAATCTGTGGACAGACACCAACTGTTCCTCCTCCTCCTGCCATCCTGGCTGTGCTTTCCTTCCAATACATAGCATGGTCTCTTTCAGTTCTCTGCTACTCCTGAGTCCTTCATACCTCTTCCAGAAGAAAGATCCTGACTTCATCATTCCAATTAGCTCTTCTAGGAGAGAGAGAGGCAGTAGTAGTGACTGAAGCATGCTGATGCTTCCACCATGGTACACATTAAAAGGTATTCAGTAGTTCTCAAAGGAGCTGCTGAGCTTGTGTGTCAGGATTTTTGTGGCTGGCAGCCCACCCTAGGACTAATATGAGCTGTCAGAACAGATCAGTTTAACTTCAGTCTGTGATAGGGTGATCAATCTTGAAGATAAAGGAAAAACAGTAGATATCTTGGCTTTTACGCTAGTCAAATGACAAATTTTAGTGACATTTTCTTAAGCAAGTTGAAGGAGTGCAGTCTAAATTAATTGACTTAATTCTGTTAACAAAATGAAAGGCAACATTAAGTAGAGTTTGCACTGATCTGTCCTAGGCCCCATGGTATTTAGTACTGTCAATACAGACCTAAATGACAGACTGCAGACAGTCTTGTCAATTTGCAGATAACTCCTAGATGTGAGGAGCTGGCATCTGTTGGAAGGTAGTGGCAGAATTCCAAAGGATCCCCACAAACTGGTGGTGGTGTTCTGATAAAAACAAGAAGCAATTTGAGAGAGGCAAGTTAAAGGTCCTACAGATATGCAGGAAAAAACCCCACTGTGGAGGTAGAGGAGGGGAACAGGTAGTTTCAAAGCAATTCTGCTGAAAGTCCACAGGAGGACCCTGAAAATAACAAGTGGTCCAGAGAGTACAGGGCCTCACCAAGACAGTGAGGAAAGAGAGGCTAACTCTATTCATCTACATAAAAAGAAAACAAGCTACTCAAATGCAAAGAAGGGTATAACCAGGAAACCATCTGTTCTCCTTGTACTTACAAAGTAAGAAGAGGGCTTACATTTCAGCTAGGAAAAACTTTATAGCAGTGAAAAGAGTGAAGCTTTGTAAGAGACTGCTTGGGAAAGTTGTGAAGGTTCCTAGCTTTGCAAATACTTAAGAACAGCTTAAGCAAATGTTACCTGGGATACGGCTTATCTGTACACTTGTACCACCCATGGGTACGGATAGAAGACTCTTGACAGCTCTTCAGTCCCATTCTTGATTGTCCTGAACACTCAGAGCATGAACAATCCTGGGTCGTTCTTGACAGCTGCCATTTAGTGCTAATTCCTATCAGAAGGTCCTGTTGGAAGATGTCAGAGCAACACCCTGGCCAGACATGGGAACAGGTAAGCATTTAAGAACAGCTGGCATGACTGCTAGCCTTTGCTATTTGTTTATGTTCCTCTGTCTCAGACTTCTGTAGTTTTGAAGAGCCCAGTTATTTAAATGTGTTTATTATTTTTGTAAGATGATTCTCAAGCTACTTTTAAGGTAAGTTTGTGGTGATTTGTGCTTCTTTTTTTTTCACAAATCCAGTGATGTAATACTGCAGTATTACCCCTTCAAAGGACCAAGGCTTTGAGAAGCAAGGAATTTCAGCCAACTTTTCATCTCATCCTCATAGCTTATGTTTTGTAAGAGTATTTTGGCCTACCACTTCCTGTAGTTACTAGTCCTTCAAACCAAAACCAGAGGCTTACTGAAAATTCTTGGCTGTGGTAATATTAAAGCAGTAATTAAAATCTAGATGTCAAGCAAACAAGAATTTTCTGAAGCCAAAATCTGCCTCCAGCTGTGTACCAGCAAATTCTTTATTTTACCAGAATAAAGAGCTTCACATGGAGATAATCTTCATATTGCATCTTCTAATCTGCATGCCTTTGTTTTTCTCAGACAGGAGAGGTAGGAGCAAAGTCCTGTCAAAGCACTGGTAGAGCAAGAGCTTCAGTCAGGTTTTAACTACTATATCATTTTGATTCTATAAATACTAGCTCCTACTGTAGCCCCATTAGAAGAGATGGAAGTTCCTTCTGTTTGTTTTTGCCAAGGCTGTTATTGTTGATCTGCCAGGTTAAACACCCTGGAGGTTTCCTCCTCTATGACTATCTAGTAATCTTTGACCAGTCTTTATCTTTTAGAATCAGTGCTCATCTAATCCAGTCTAGTCCAATCAACTAAACATGCTTGGCCTTCAGATCTGTTCCAGTTGCTATTTATTCCACTGCCTCTTTGTTGCTGTTTGCTTTTGCTCACCTTATGTTGCTTTACTTTCTCACTGTGGCAACTTCTCTACACTGTACCCTTTCCTCCTCTGGCCCCCCGTTGCTGTTGACGCCCACTGAAAGAATCTTGTCTCTTGACTTGTTTTCACAAGGGAAAAGTACACAAAATTTTATCAGAGATCAGCAATACCTGACAACCATCTAGTAAATGTCTGGTGTTCAGCAGCAGTCAACTCCAACAAGTGCTATCAAATATTTATAATTCTTACTGGAATATATTAAACACTGAAATTAAGCTCTTAATGGAAGGATGGTATTTTTTCAAAACCCATATGAGACAAAGAGGGACTTCTGTAAATAGGGAAGCACTTTGGAAGACGTAGGGAATTTTAAGCTGCCTTCTCTGCTGAAGAGAAAACCATCCTTTGCTCATAGCAGTTCAAACAACTGACAGCAGTACTGTGAAAGGCAGCTGGAACAGCTTGAAGGCTCTCCAGTGAAGTCACAGACAGTTGTGCAGGCCATGATTGCCTCAAGCCTGGCTTACTGCAGCATGCTGAGCTTGGGATGAAAGCTAGCACTTTATCCTGTACCACAAACAAGCCACGATGACATGGCTGGATAACATCTGTGTGCTGTGCCCTGTGGTGGCTCACGGTTCACCTCCCAGGACACATGAAAGAGCTGACCATGGCAGAGTCTGCTGAGGGGTGGAGAGCAGGATTACTGTATAAAATTGATAGGGACTGAAATGCTTTTGGATTTTCCTTGAACTCTCCCTAGCTGAAAAGATTCATCTGGCAAGATGGGGATGTCAAATGAGGAGGAATATTTCCTTCATTAAATTAACTACTCATTCATACGTTTTATCCAGGTCCAGTGTAGCCCAAAGCCTTTCAATTTTAATGATGTTTTGAAACAGAGAAACCTTTATGGCCTTTGTGGGAGGGACAGAGAGAACGACAGACAGAATCTAAGAGGCAGAGGATGCCCAAGTCAACTGTTTTCTAACTAAGTGAAGAGAGGTATAAAACAAAGTTCTCAACCTTATTTTCCTTAAAAATGCATTAAACAAACTTACAGAGAAGAGTGGTTTGTCAGCAACAGCGAACTAACCCTGCCTGTGCCAGGCCGTCACCTGCCTGAGCTTTGACAGACCACGCAAAGGCAGTTTAAGCGTCACCCTGTCATGCAGTTGGACCTCTAGTGTCCTTGCTTCTTCCCTACCCTCCATTTATACCATATTAATTTAGTATCATTGATACATCTGTCTTCCTATCAAATCAAGCTGGCCAACAGGTTTGAAAGTTACTGAGAAGGGACTGACAGGCAGACAGCAGAAAACATATGTATATGTCATATATTATGACTCATTTCCTTTGGAAATCAGGCTGAAAACAAATAAACTAAAGACCAGAGGGATGATTCAGAATATTATTTGCTCGAAAAAGTCAGGTCTTGAACTATGCAGAAGCATAAGCCAGTCGTCTAATAAGATGTCTGCTCTTTAATATAAGCTGTGGCAAAGTGCTTCAGGTAAAAATCCCAGATCACTCCCAAAGCCTTCGTAAACCACATCTGTGCAATGAATTGCTGGCAGTGGAAAAATGAGATAGGAATGCATGTCTGACTGGGGGTAACTTCCACCCCAATAGAAGCTGTGTTCAGGCACTGGGAACACCGAAATCATTGTAGTGAAACAGTACAATTCTCTGTCTTGACTGTGCCTTTTTGGTTAAGCTAAGGAAGGGGAAGATACAGTATAAGAATTACGTGATAAAATGGGTTCTGCTGACAAGGATATTGGTCTGAAAAGAGATCACTAGTAGAATATCTCAGGAATTAATTTCAGAATGGAACTTGTTTAGTGCTTTATTAATAGCCCTATGCAAAAGTCAGAGTGACCTACTGACTGTCAAGTTCAAAGATACTGTCAAAAGGGATGAGAATGACACTGTGATATATAAAGAACTACGTGACCCGATATACAGAAGTAAATTTACTTGGAATAGAATTTGGTGATACAAAATTTAAGACCCTGCTCTACGGGACTACTAAGAATTTTTGCTAGAATTTGTGAGCTCATGAGCTGGACAAAAACAAAGAGGAAAAGAATGTGAATATGCCGGCTGATCAAAAAATGACTGAGTCACTTATGCGACATGGCCGTAGACAGGGAAATGAAAATCTTAGAGAAGTTTATTCAAAAATTCAAACCAGTTAGCAGTGGTTCTCAAGCATGAAAATGTAATGTTTTCTTTCCAATTTTTATCCCATTTAATAGGGCAGTGAATGTTCTGATTAGCTATATGTCTAAGCCTTCTTTTCTAACCTTATTAGGTTCTTTAACTCCATGATACCTTCTGGCACTGTACTCCAAGTTAATCAGACCTGGGGTTTAAAAATTATTTTGTATTAATCTATTAATTTAATTTACCACCCCACCCCATGAGCAAAGCTCCTCAGCTGCCTCAGTTTGAGCTCCATCACAGTAGTTAGGGAATGTAAAAAGGAAAATCAATCCATTTGCTTTGTACTTCCAGTATAGGTGAGGATCTTACGCTGCTCTGGTTTCCTTGCAACATGAACACACTACTGTGTCTTAAGCAATTAATCACTGCAAAGCATTTAAGAGGACAGTAATCTAGGATTTGAATTATGTTAGTATTAAAAATATATGGTGACTAAAGGAGTTGAGGCTTAACTCTCCACCACATTGTTTGATGAGAGAATCATTGCTACAGGCATGGTACAGAGATTCTGACTTGATCCTTTTTGAATCACTAGACAACAAAAAAGGTGCCTTTGCAGAACAACAGCTAGGGCTGACTTAGGATGGTTTTCCAGAGCACCCTAAGAGACTCCTTCTCTCATTCTTTCAGCTGATCTTGCAGTTCTGCTTCTCCATGATCAGCTGGGTGGGGTGATGATCTCCCTGGGCAGCTCCTGTTAGGGAGAGGCTTTGGCCATTGCTTGGATTTATTCTCTGAAAGTGTGGATGAAATAAAATCTTTCTGCCCTCTTCCTCTCTGGGAGCAGGAGTGGAGCAGAGGAATGTGAATTCTCACAGCTTCTTCCCTGCAGCTGGTTGAAAGGTTGTTAGATTGTCCTTTATATCATAAAGATGCTTGTCATATCACAGTACATTTCTGGATTATGTGGTGACTGCAGGGATAACACAGCACACCGGGGGTAGATGTTTGTTAGTCACATCGGTCCAGGAATAGACAAAGGAAGCACTGAAGGTCTGACGTAAATTTTTAAGTCCTAGACACATCCTCTGTTTTTAATTTACTTCCAGGAGTAAATTTCCTCTCCTGTACACCACACTGGGGAATGTGCAGGGAAAGGATACCCCACTACTTGTTTTGTATTCTCCTCTCCTTCTGCTTCAGGTAGCAGTAAACAGCTTTGCTGTCTGGAGTGGAGTCTTTCAAGCTGCAAAAGGCTGAAGATAAGCAGCATCCAACTGGGTTGATCTGAAATCAGTCTTTACGTGTTAGGCTAAACCTTACAGACACATCAGATATGCAGCAAATTTTCACCATTGCCTGATTGGGTTCTACCAAGAGGGCCCTGAACCCTCTTGCTTTACAGAATAAGGTGACTTAAAGCAAGAATAAGGTGACTTATACTCAAGGTAACTCATTTGAGTTTCATTAGGTAGGAAATGAGCTTTTTGTCAGATGTCTCTGATGTGGCCAGGCCAGAACAATGCCAGGGGTGTGGAAACTGACAGCTGTAATCAGGGCATCAAAGGAGCTTTGGAATCAAAATTTGAGGAACACTAGTTTGGTGGGTCTTTGCTGGCTGACCCAGCTGTTTCTTTCCAGCAGCTCCCAGGCAACTGGATCGACAGCTAGATTATCAGAGTTTTGCTGTCTGCCACTCTGATATGAAAGGAGTTGCTGTTGCCATCGATGCAGAACAATCTACATGACAGCCCCCTAAACTGGCAGCAAGTAAATGCAGTGGGCACTGCTCCCACTAAAGAAAGAAAGAGAATACTGAGCAGTGGCTATAAAAGTAGTTGCTTTAGTAGGGCGGAGGTTTGACCTGTCAAACACGGATGTGCTAGAGGAGGAAAAACGCTGTAGCCTTCCAAGCAACAATCAGTGTTCTGGGTCCTGAAAAGCTTATGCAGCAATGTAAGGATGGTTGTTCTCTGCACCCAGGGACACGTACAGGGTTGCAGTTCCTGCCTTGTTGATGGTACATGTGAGTGAAAAGGACTGAGATGTCACCACAGTCGGGACCCTGAGACACAGGACTTGTCAGGCAATTATGGTTTTTCTGGCAAATATCCACAACTACCAGAGGTGCAAACAGCATAAGATTGCTTTTTCCCCCCAGAATTCTGTTGGGAGGCTATTGCAGAACTACTCAGCGATGGTGACTTACACTGCCTAAGGCTTTCAAGTTAAGTATGTGCTACTGTGATGGGCAGAGTCATGGTCATGGCCCACACAGGACAAGCATGTGTTAGAATTCATGGCCCTGATTAGAAGAGTTGGTCATTTTATCAAGGTGAGTGACACAGCACGTAAAGACAGGGAATAGAATCTCATGCTTGCACACATACAGTCTGTTGTAGAGAGATCACGCAAAAGCAAGTAACCAGCACCAACTGACTGGCTTCCTCTAAATGTCACATCACCCACCGAGGGGAAGAGAGGACCTCACTGGCAGAACAGAGATGGGGGGTGCTTGAGAAGGGACAAAGCTTTGCGTGGGAGGTCACAAAGTCTGACATAGCTGTGTTGCAACTGGGACAGTGAGTAAAGGATTTCAAAGGGTAGAGGAACGGACTGTGCAAGCAGCCCCAACATCTGTGCTGAGACATATGATAGGAGAACTGGGTACACAGGACAAAGACAAGGAGAAGCAGATGGTGCTATCCAGCCTATGAGCCTCAGGGCAATGGCGTGCCAAGAATTTTGGAAAGTGGGGAAAATGGAGCGGATTTTGAAGTAAAGATCATTACATCAGCTATTGCTTATGCATAGTAATAGATGAGTTCTGACATGTCAAGCTATGACAGCTAAAGACCATTGCTCCCAGCTGTCACTTTTGCCATAGGTTATCAGAGAAAAAACATGACTGTGCCTAAACCATTTCCACCAACTGTCTTAGTGCTGTTTCTAGCAGTGTCCGAAACTCCAAATGGCTATACCAAGACTGATTTTTCTGCTCCAGCCCCACATTCAATGGTTGCCATTTTCAGCTGCCTAGGCAAGTCTATAAAATCACTACTACCACCTCTCAGCTTCACTCAAGCAAGTGTGCCTCAGCTGAAGTTATCTTCAGCAATTCCAGCAAAGCTTCCACAATCTGCACTGACTCTATAATCTTTGTTAAAGAGAACAGAATAGTAGCACTCCATGCAACCACAAGAAGATTTACCTGCATTCATCCATCAATGTCCTGAGCCTACTGTTTCCCATCCAAGATGCAGTGCAGAAATGAACAAAATGAGAGAGATTCCTGAGCAGCCATTAGTAACACCTTTCTAGTTAATGATAGTGAATTTTGACTCTTTTTCAAAGCATCTTTAACCCTCAGTATGAGTCACTGATATGGTCATCCAAGTAAGCCAAAACCAGAATTAATGAACAGTTGTTTTCCTTCCCTATCAGTTTCTCATCCATGAAGTGAGAGAACAAAGAAGAAAATAAATAGCTGGTGATTTTTCTCAAAAGTTTATTAAGTATTTTCTCCATTTCTTCATTCTGTTTCCTGCATTTCATAGTCCTTCGTATGTTACTTTCTGTGACACGACACATTGGTAAAAAGCTGGCAACATTTAGACCTCCCCTTTTATTTACATGGTTTACTTTTACTGTTCCTTTCCTCACAGCAGCTCCTTTACCATCCTAAAATTCTTACATGAGAACTCCTGATGATTCTCCGTTGCAATGCTAGAGGACAGTGACAAGGAACTTGGGATGTGCTGCTGAACTGATAAGCAGTTCTAAGAGATAGGCTGGAGAAAGAGGTCTGGAGCTGGGTTAGAAATTTCTGGGCCTGAGCCCAAGTGAACAGCAAGGAGAGAAGGATGCTCCACCTGCTGAACCATTCAGAAGTGGCCCAGCTCCCAGAAAAGGTGGTCACTATGGAGCTCATGGGTATATTTACCAACTGACTGGGACCAAGCTTTAACACTAGGTTTTACTGAACCAGCTGAACCATCTTCAGCACAGCACTGATGGAAACCTGTGGAGGTGTAAGAGGCTGTGACTAATTGCATAACTTTTGCTGGAGGAAACGCTAGGACATTTCAGAAGAGGATGGATTAAAGCTGGAAGGATGTGCTACTACAGAACTCTGAGAACATAGCAGTGTTCTCAAGGTGGAAAACAAGCAGTACTCTTTAGGTAAGCAAATTAACCACTTTGTTCTTGGAGAAGCTTTGTGATTTTTGGTATCTCCTGCTTCATCTCCCCTAGTAAGCTGTAGCTAAACCTTGAGGGATCTCAGATCACCAAGACTGCAGCTCCTCTGGACAGTCTAGCCAGGGGATCTATACCTTCTCAGTTCTCTGTTTCAGGCAAATGCTGACAAAGTCAGCTGGGATAGGCTTCTCCTCATGCAAAGAGAATTAAAGACATGGTAGAAGTGGCTGCAAAAAAATCTGCAACACACAGAGCCTCAGGTTTTGAAAAGGCATGGGATGACTAGTGACATGTATGGAGGAAAACACATCTCCTGCCTCAGCAAGAGATGCTCTGAGACACGTATCATTTAAACCAAGGTTGGTGGCAGCTTGCTATCCTTTCTCTTCCCTCCCTCCCGCCCCCCTGGCATCTGGATGTATTTCCATCCCACCCTTTCAATGCACAAGAAACTCTGTGAACAGGGGAGATTTTTGTTATCCTAAATAAAAAGGAATAGGTAAATACCGAGTATTTCTAAAGAGGAATTCATGACAACGGCTTTAAATTCCACATCTTTCTTAAATACATGTCAGTGTTTGGGCCTATCACTAAAAAACCACACACAGCCATTTGTGTTTATACTCTGCTGCAGTTGCACCTCTTTTGAGCAGTAATTGCATCAGTCCTGTAAAACAAGGAGTTTCCAACCACTCTGGGCTGGTCAGATGTATCCAAAACAAGAGTGTCAGGAAACACTCCCTGCCAATCAATGAAAATACAGACCATACCCTGCTGCTCTGTTTGCTGCTGCCCCTCTTTCCCACTGCATGGCATCCTTATAGAGGGTGTTTTCGTTGATGCAGCACATTAAAAAAACCATCACATCAAGCAACAATCCAAGACTGCTTTAACACCCACAGCACCATGTGTCCTGGTAGAGTCTGTACTTGCTAACGGCTATATACTGGGATGGGCTTTTAGCAGAGACTCCTTGTGACGTGTCCTAGTGGGTGGTCAGTGGAAAGTTTTACCAGCTTTTCTCGTGTTTAGTTACATTTTTACTTGGATTACGTATTATAAGTATTTTTATTTGTATTTCCCACTGGAACTACTCACAGAAGTCCATGCAACTGGCGATAATTGGAAGTAGTACCTACACCCCAGCCTGAGGGTGCTAGAAGGTTCCTATGCTGCTGGAAGTGCCATGTTCTGTGGGACTGTCGCTATCACCTTCACATAGTCATTGGAATGGTACCAGTGCACATTTCTGCCAGTGTAGGAAGCCAAACATCACTTTCCAGACTGAGATGTATCTAGGAGAGCTAAATTTTTAATCCTCTGTCCAGGCATTTGTGCCCTTCTGCCAAGACTCCTATAGTAAACTAAAGGTGCCTGAATGGGAATATAAACATGCTACATTTATTTTACATTCATGTAATTAACAGCCTTACGGTACTCCCAGGAGGTCAAAAATGCAGATGGATAAACTGAAGTTTAGGAAAGATTTGGTGAAGATAATACATCTGGTTAGCACAGAAAGGGAGGATTAGCAACCAGATCCCCCAGCGCCACTCGTCATCCCCAGATCTCTCTCTGGTTCTGTTTCTGCTGCCAGAATTAGCTCTAGAATTTCTGCATGCTTAGGAAAATCAACAAAGGTATGCTTATCACACTGCAACATTCCCTCACCAGAAGAGCTTAAAACTGTGCTTACCCTTAGCATTTTGCTGCTTTGGAATGACTAGGATTTGTTTCTCTCTGCAGAGCAGACACAGTGCTTTTAATCCTGTAAACTTTTAGGCAGTAATGGTGGAAAAAAAGAATCATTGCATTTAATGGTTGCATTTGTAGTTGGTAAATGACCCCTATCTGCATGCAGTACATAAAGCATTTGAGCTTCTAGATCAAAGGTGCTGTACGAGTGGAAGGGAGATCAAGACCTGAGGTGTATTTGGCCAGTTTGCTTTTCCACAAGCATTCTTTGTACATCCATCTGTTTTTCAAAAGAATATAAACCACTAACTTGTAGAAAACTCAGCTGAATGCACGATCAGGATGAGATCGTGGTCCTTGTTCTTTATTTTTTAATAGGGCTGAGAGACGCAAAAAGAGGTCAAGTGACTTCCTCAAGGTCAGAGACCGTGAGTGAGTCATAAAGAAAGGACTGTTTGCCTTACAACCCTGCATTCATTCCGCAAGGCTCTATGCTGCTGGTAGGCTTTTGTCTTTGCCTACCCTAGCAATTTCTGGGAGCCTTGGCCATGCTGCTGCTCTTGCCTCTGGTGACATTCATCAGAACAACTTGTGGTAAAATGATGGGTATTGGCAGGCCCACGCAAGAACGCAGCAGCACAGATGTGAAGGGCAGTCCCTTTAAGGCAAAACTCTTGGAGCTTAAAATGAAGCCCAGCTAGCAGCTTAGTGAAAGAAACATGAGCAGCTCTGCCAATGGCAAGTTCTGAAAATCCTAGGCTGACTTAAAATAATAATTTTTTAAAAAATCATTTTAAAAAATAATAATTTTTTAAAAAAAGGACTTAAAACCCAGCAGATCTGAGATCCTTTGAAATGGGCTAAATAGCTTGGGCTGCAGGTGTGCCACACAGCTCCACAACAGCAGACCTTGGAAAACACACCAAATATTGGGGGGCTTTGAATAAATATGAGTGCTGGCCACCCCATCTTACAGTAGAATTGCCTGTTTAAGGTGCTCTACAAAACAAGTGGACCTAAACAAGAGTCTGTGCGCACATCTGTGCCTAAATTTACCTTCGGCAGGCAATGACAGGCACTGACAACCGTTTAGTATTTGCCCACAAGTGCCTACTCATGCAATTGGTCAGAGTTAAAAAAAAAACAAACAAACAACCCCAGCCTTTACCCATGAGATCACACAAAATCCCCTCTGGGTGTATTTCTCACCTATGCGCATATTTACCTGTAGTTGATGCTCTCCTCTGACTCTCATGCTGCATCTAAACAAGTCAGTGTGTGTGTGCATCCGTAGCTGTGATGCAAAGCATCTCCGACAGGTGGATGTGTGGTGCCCACACGAAAAACGACAGTGCAAAAGCAAGGTGGGCTTCTCAAATGCCAGGCTTAGAGAGTAAGCGGAGGTGCTAAAAGAACTTGATAATAAGGACACTCAGATGACAGCTGGTAATGCTACCGGCTATACTTCAGAGCTAAGTGAAAAACTGTCTTCTCCAGAGCTAACATGTAGTGCTGTTATGCTTTCTGCACTATACAGATTTATTTATTTTAGAAACAGCTCTAGGCAGCCAGCAGTGCTCAGAAGCAAAACTCCCTGCATCTCCTCTGCTCCCCATATCAAGTAACACTGACTTCAGCTGTAACAGTACGTGCTGGTGCCTCTGCTAGAGCCCACTGTGTAAAGAAACTGGTGTCTTCTGCTGCATCACACTTAGAAAATGAAGTCCCACTGCTGCACATCTTGAAGCTGCTATTAGAAATGTATACTAATTATTGTTACATTTCTGGGGAAACTCCCTCTCCCCTCTTCCTTTCTCTACCAACACAAATTCACTGATCTTCCTGCTAGAATGGGAGCTCTGTGGCTGGGCTAGGAGTAAAAACACTGCAATTCCAGTTTAACTGCACACTCCCCTCTCCAGCATGCAGGGCATTTCTTTAAAATTGCTTGCAGATAGCTCAGCAGACACACACAAAGCTATGCATTTCTGAGACAAATGCTGTTCTCTGCTCTGTGCATGCCATCTACTGAAAACATGTGACAACCGCCTGTGCAAAATGACAGCTTAACCTGCTGTGAGGTTATCCCAGAAAAAGCACTGCTTGTAAGTCCAGGGTTAATTATACTCACCTCCTCCTGTGTTCATACTGGTTAAATTTAGGAAAAAATCTGTTCATATCCAGGGTAAAGATGGAGAATATTTCTCACACCAATTGCTACTGCTGACAAGATCAAATACAACCACCAGTGACAAAAATTCATTGCACAAACCTGAAACTGTAAATAAATGAGCTAGACAATGACAATGACACAGGACAACTCCATGATCAGGAGTCAAGACATTTCTAGCAAGTGGAACTTGTGTACTGGCAGAAAGTGCCTCAGAAGCAAATTCCATTCCTCCCTCCCACTTCATTTACCTTCTACCTACCACTTCTCATTTGTATCTAGCAGAGATAGTGCCTGTGAGCCCTTTTTCAAGCCCAGGAACTCACCAAGCTATATTGTTCAGAGTATTACAGGCTTTTTGTGTAACCCTGCCAATCTAAATGATCCTTGCCAAATACAATGGATTTTAATAAACCTGTGAACAGAAATTTGTAGAGAGACAAAATTACATCCGTGCAATTGTGGTATCGCTCTGAAATCTCACTCGCTTTTCCATCTACGAGATTTCAAAAGGCTTTCGAAGGAAGAGTATTTGGAAACATGATGAAAAGGAGCTAAATTGTGCTCCCCATTACATCCCAAAAGGCATGCTGAATGTAAGAGTTTGGCATGCATTATGACAAGAGGATGCTGGCTTGGTGTTTCAAACCATTCATTTTATACGGCATCTTTTTTAGCACTAGAAAACAGGAAACAAAGGTAACCAACTCTATCTAGAAAGCCAAAGGCTAATGTCCTGATTAGTGCCATTTTTTACCCCCAAGGATATAAAGGGTGATGAGTGACCCTTCATCCTTCTGGAAGACAGCAGAGCTTTTTTAATGTTGTTATTTTGTGTATCTTGTCCAAGTTATGAATGCTCTCTTCCATGTATGTACCTAGGCACAAGTTTTTGTTGTAGAGATGCTTTCAGGCTTGGAAAGAAAAAAAACATGTGCTGCTGGGGACCAAAAATAACCTCTGATCCTGCATGTGTTTGGATAAAGCTTCTTGAAGTCAACAGGAGTTCTGTTTCTGTAAGGACTTCAGAATCAGACTACAAAGTACTTAAACCCCCCACCACTCCTCTCCATCTTCCTGCAGCACTTCTAAACAGATGGCAGGGAGCAAAGGGAGGCATGATCGAATGTCTACTGACCACAGTGATGACTGGCAGCTAGCGAAAAGCCAGGACTGTATTTGCTTTCAACTTTAAGTGCTAAGAAGCCAAAAAATTCTTTTTATATCTGGTAGAACTATTTGGAGCTATTGCAGTTGCGCCCAAACCCTTCCCCCTCCTTACATCAAATCTAGTAGGAGTCCGTCTCTCTGTAATACCGTTAATTACAGGCTCCAGAGCCGGACCTGTGGCGAAGGGACTGAAGGACATCTCGGGCTGAGGGTACAGCGCAGCAGGCAATCTTTGCCATTTCACGAGCCACGATTTCTGTCAGCCGGAGCGCCCCGCGCACGCACCGCCGCCCTGCCACCTGTCTCCCGGGGGAAGAGGGCATGGCTTCATCGGGGGCGGATGGAGCGGCCCGGGGGAAGGGTTGGGGGCCGCGGGCGAGCCCGAGCGGCAGGAGCGGCCGTGCGCCCCCTCCTCAGCGCTGCCCGGGGCAGCACCGCTGTGCCCAGCGGAGCGCCAACGCGAAAATGGAAGCCAGCGGAAGGGAAGGAGATGCGGCGAGCGGAGCGGGGCGGCAGCGCTGCTCTGCGGAGGGGGAGGGAGGTGTGCGCGGCGCAGGTGGGGACCCGCCGCCCCCCACCCGCGGTCCCGCTGACCTGCCAGGCTGTTGTAGCAGTCGACCTCGATGGCCTCCACCGCCTGCCGCTGCTCCTCGCTCAGCCCCGCCGCGGCGGCGGCGGCGGGAGGGCGCTGCCCGGCCGGCTCCTGGCTCAGGAGCAGCAGCAGCGCCTTCAGCTCCAGCAGGGCGCGGTGGTATTTGCCGATGGCCTCCCGGAATTTCTTGTCCTTGTAGCACTGCGCCCCTTCGCTCTTGAAATCCAGCGCCCGTCCGATGAGCTCGCCCGGCTCGGCGCTG
>VZTF01007561.1:1247449-1458244 GCA_013397755.1 Cnemophilus loriae | reverse complement strand
CACCGCCGCCCCCCGCTCCGCTGCGACCCCCGCCCGGCGCAGCGCGGGGCGGCGGGGGCGAGCCCCGGGCGTGCAGATGCGCCGGCTCCCCTCTCCGCTCACCGCGCCGGCCCGGCAAGGAGCGAGCGTACGCCCGGACCCTCAGCTCCTCGGACTGGCCGACCCCACAGACCCCCCCGCTCACCGTCCTGCTCTCCCTTAGACTGGGCTCGCTCCAGCCCCCACAGCTGGGTCCCCTTTGCTGTCCTGTGCCTTGCCCTCCCGTACCCGAGGGTCTCACCTCCCCCCTGTCTGCGGGCTGGGATCCCACCTCCTCCATTCCCCTCCTCACCCGTTTCCCGGCTCCATCTCCTCTCCCAGATCCCAACAGTGGCCATCCACCATCAACACCTGTTCATGGTCCCTCGAAGTGTTTTGGTGTGTGCACTCTGTATCACTGGGCAAACAAGTGCCAGACCATGAAATCTCTTACGTCCTCTGCATGAGGGCAGCAGAAGCCAAGGCTCAGCAACTGCCCTGGCACCAGTCACTCAGGGACTTTGATTTTCCTGAAACAGATTTTTCTGTGTGCTGCTGAAAAATGGGTTGATGCTCACTGATGCCTGGAACATGTCCGGGTTTGGGGATATCAGTGGGGAGTGACTCTCCTGCTGCAGACCAACAGCAGAAAAACTGTGTGCAGCACGAGGCATTGTTTAGTTAGGCCTAAGACCATGTCTGCATTGACTGTTAGAACAGTTGGATGTATTTTGGGTGCACTGATGTGCCAAGATATTTAGTAGGTCTTAGGTGGTCTTACCTCGTGCTTAAAAACTAGAGGATGGATGAGAAAAAACACAGTGAATTTTTTTTTCTCAGTAATATATTGACATGCATCTTTTCATTACCCGTGCAACTCTTACATGGTAAGGCTGCAACTGTGGTGCAATGTGTTCAAGCTTCTCTCTGCAGCCATGAGGACATTTTAAAATGGAGACTTGAGTTTCTCTCTGGGGTATGTACAGCCTACTGTGGTGGCACGTGGTGTTGCAGTGCTGGGCAAACTGGGATAGCTGTGTGGCATAGCTCCATGCAAAGGTATTAATCCAGGTCTGGGACTGGTGCCTGGATAATTCCTTGTTAGCAAGGCCATTACCCACATAAAGCAGGGCTTTATGCATTGGTAATGTTAGTCCCTGCTGCTAAGTTTCTGGACCTTGTTGAGGTTGTGGTCACAGTGTGGGAGAGACACACATCTACTCATTTGAATCCAAAAGCCAGAGCCACAAGGAGAAGCAAATAGCATCACACTCATTGTGATAGAAATACAATTTTGAAAATGCTTTCACAAGAGAAATTATAGCTCAGATATTCAGCAGTGATTACATGATTTCAAGTGCTTTCATTTCCAGGTGCCCTACTAGATACATCCCCAAGAAATCTTACTTTATGAAAATGGATGCTCAGCATTGTCAGGTACCTCAAGCCAAGAGTGAGATAAATTACTTACAAATCTTGCTCAAAGTACATGTGATCTAAATTCAGGAAATCCTGGGGGGCGGGTGTGGCGGTGGTGGATATTAGTCACAGTAGCTAGAGTGGAATTGATGTGTGGAACCTAAATATTAAGGAAGGAAAATTCTTGTTGAGACATTTTTTTAATCTATCTACTAGTCATATTGCACAAAGTAAGTTTAAGTAATTTCAGAGGTTTCATTGTACCGTTATTGATTGCTGCTTGGGAGAATTCACAAGGACAACGTATATCTCTTGTGCTGGAACGCTGACTTTGCCAGAGGAAAGGAGATTGCCACAGAGGATTAATTGCTCAGATCTGAGCAGCTGCTGAAGCTATCGAAGAAGGGACTGTTTTCTTGGAGGCTGATGTAGCAAAGTGACATTGGGAGTAGTTGCTTCCCTTTTTCAGCATTTGCCTGAGCCCATGGACTTCCACAGCATAGGGGCACTGAGACATAAGTGACTTTTTCTCCTCTCCCACCCCCCCTGCTTAAGGGATCTTTGAGATTTCTTCCTTTGGTTACTGATCAGCAGTGGTAGTCTGAAACAAGCTATGAAAAGTGTAAGTTTTCTCCCAGAAGAGTTTGGCAGTGGCCACTGGCATTGTGGGTGCAGATGTAGTCAGAAATGGTCACAAAATAGTGAAAAAACTGAGTGGCCCTTGCATTATGAGCTATACTGAATGTACCAAACTGTGGCTTAGTCCCAAATGTTGTGTAAGCACCCAAATGAGTTTTCCACCTTGTAGTTAGTTCCTCCAGAAATGTCCAGACTCTCTTCCTGGTATTGCTGGTGCCTGTGAAGACAAATGCCACAACCATTTAAATCCCATAACAGAAATATCTGAATGATTGCTGTTTATTGGCTAACTTAGACTCTTTGTTGATAGCAAAGAGTATCCCTCAGCTGAGAGCTGGATCTCTCAGACAGAGAATTCAAAACTGCTGTAAGATGTGCAGGATGACAGGCAGAGGTCAGTTTAGTCCACCAGATCCTTCTTCCTGGAGAGGAGTTAAGTAGTGTTGGCTGTACTAAAATATTTAGGAAACATTGCACCAGTCATAGGGTCACCACATTGACCACAGCATAAGGGACTGCTTTTGTTGGTTTGTTTGTTCGTTTTTCAAGAGGAATGTGGTGCTTTGAGGAAAGCATGAGAAGCTGTCACCTTTCCGAGTCAGACAAGATTTGTGCTTGAGAGATACCTCACATTTCATTTAACATATGAAGTGATGTTCAGGTCTAGATTTCAGCTGCCTGGGGCCCACTAGACTCCCTATACAGGCTCACCAGTGGTCAACACCTTTAGTGATATCCAGCTTGAAAACACGACAGGAACCTGAAAGCATCAGAAAGAGTAAGTTTATGTGTTATATTGATGCACTGAACTGTGAAATAAAGCATATACACATTCAGACAAAATTAAGCCAGTTTGCAGTCATTACCTGTATGCCATGAGATGAGGCCATGGTATTGATCAGTATTAGCTGTTGTGCCTGTCTTTTGTCAAACGGTGAGGGGTTTTCTGTCCATAGAAGCAGAATGTGCTTATCTAACCTATTCTGTAATAGATGGGGTGTACCTGTCTGTCTGGATGCCCCCAGGTGCTGTGAGTGTCTAAAACTGCCTGAGTGTGCCTGTCTCTCCTCCTCCACACTGAGCTTTCCTTAGCATGTTCCAAAAGCATACACTTGCATTGCTTAATTATTAATAATAGTAGTATTATGCAGAGGTCACATGCTTCAGTGGATATTTTAGGATCTGTGACTCACTAAACCATGATTTCCTGTTCACAGGTTACCCAAAGAAAATTGTCTTTGTGGAGTCCTGTTCGTGGTTGGAAGATGTGTTCTTGGGGGAAATGGTAAATATTGAGAAAAATACTGGATCTCACATATCTGTGAGCGGTCCCAGCTTTCCTCCAGGTGCAATCGTTTCTGCCTGCACATAAGACAATTAATTTACAGGCATATGGAACAGATTCCCTGCACAGGATGCTGCTGTAAGGAAACTGGAAAGGCTCCTGAGACAGCTGAGAAGGCTGGGCACTTGGGCTCTGGTGGGGCATTGAAGGTCTGGAGAATCTTTCCTATGAAGACAGGCTGAGAGAGTTGGAGTTGTTCAGCCTGGAGAAGAGAAGGCTTGGACCTTATTCCAGCCTTTCAGTACCTAAAGGGGGCTAGAAGAGAGTTGGAGAGGGACTTTTAACAAGGGCAGGTAGTGTTATGACAAGGGGGGATGGCTTTAAACTGGAAGAAGGTAGATTTATTTGACATAAAGAAGACATTTGTCTATGATGAGGGTGGTGTGTCTATGATGAGAGAGTTGAGGTACTAGAACAGGTTGCCCAGAGAAGCTTCTAGAGAACACATGCCTAGGAGTGTTCATGGCCAAGCTGGATGTGGCTTTGAGCAACTTCATCTAGTGGAAAGTGTCCCTGCCTGTGGCAGGTTAGTTGGAATGAGATGATCTTTAAGGTTCCTTCCAACCCAAACCATTCTATGATTCTTCTAGATGGATGTGAATCCACTGCAGCATTTATGCTGTTAGGTGAGCATTTTAAATATTGGAACTCTAAGGGCTACTATGAGGAAGCAAGTCTACATATATTGAAAACCAGGTATCAATTTGGAAAGCAGTACAGCATGTAAGGCCTCAGTCCAGCTCTTGTGCATTCATTCTTGTTGATGAGACCGTTCACCATGTGAGAGTTGTTTCATCAAATCCTTCATGCCAAAGCACAAGCCTCACCTATTTCCAATTGTGATGAAAATGGTGTCAATCTCTTGTGAACAGGAGAAGAGTTCCTTCATTGCCTCCATTCAGCTGCAGAATTCCCAAACAGCAGCAAGCTTCCAGCATACACAGCTGCTGCTGCTACAGTCTGTCACCAGCTTAGTCAATCATCCATTATTTATTTCCAAACTGTATGTAAAGCTCTGCAGCATAGCCTTTTATGTCCATACACAGGGAAAAGAAGAGAAAGAACTTCTGAAAGGCCAAGAGAACAAAACCAGAGAAGCCTCTGAAATCCTTTGTTGGGGAGATTGTCTTATGTAGTTATATCCAAGGAAGAGAGGAAAGGGAAATAAAATCACATTTAACAGAAGGTGCCACCTCAGTACAAATTTCTTTGATCTCTCCATATCATTTGTTGAAGTGAAAAATTCCTTTTTAGAACACGAGATCCTTTGTTTACAAGTATCCATCAAATGCAACACACATGGAGAGTATTGTGCATGTCTTCTTCCACAGTCTGCATTCTATGATGGGTCAGTTCATCCTGCGGGCTGTTTGATCCTACTGACCGCCTGGATGAGAATAGTTAATCAGGACTACAATGAATCTCCCAGGAATAGTATACAATCAAGGAAGAATACCCCACAGAAATGTTTGCAGGCAAATAAGAGAGTCTCCGTGACAAGCCATTGCTCGTGTGCATATATGAGCAGCATCTTTGTCACAAAAAATGCTTGCTGACAATACTAAGAAGTGGATGGTTAAACAGAGCAGCTGTTCAGAATTAAAACAATTGTTCCAGATTCTGGTTTCAGCATTCTGGGTTCTTTCTTTCTTTTTCATAAATGTGGTAACAAATTGCTAACTAAGAGGCTTACCCATGAACCCAGGACAGGGCAAATCAAAACAATTAAACATCATGCCCAGTGTTTCTTTCTGCACTTTAATTAAAAATGAGTACTCTGATTTGCAGAACGGTCACACTGGAAGGGAGTGCTGCAAAAAAAAGTTTGAAAAACACTTTTAACCTCTTAAAATCAGCTGTTAACAGCCCATCTGCAGGCTGCAGTTATAATCTCTCAAGCCAACCCCAGTGTTCTGGGTAGCTCTTGTGCTTTACTCAGGCTGGACTAAAGAGCAGCAAGATTGATTCCCCTGTTGTGTGTGAAAAGAGTAGATCTGGAAAAATCACAACCAGATCTTGCTTATCAGATGGATATTGAGAACCACAAAGTAGGCACTCCTATATCTTTCAGCCCTCATTTTTACTCTGTCTTATCTTCCAGCATCCAAAGCTGTCCTAATTCTGAAGGCACATCTACACCAGGCAAAGGAGAGTGGTGTGAGGTTTTTGAGTTAGCAGTGACCTAGATCTGACTTGAGAACAATGCTTTTTCTGAGACCCTAAGGAAGCAGACCCTCGCTCCACTGTCAGTTGCTACTGCCCCAGGGAGCCCTACAGACTGCCTAATGCTACACCACAGCATTACGGGCTCGAGTTACTGCACATCAGCTGTTCCACCAGCCTGGCAGGGTGCCTGTTCTGACCCTCCGTGGAGGTGAAGGCACTCATTCCTGTAATGCTGAAAGACTAGACTGCATATTGTGCAGCAGTAGTGGGGAATAAGAGGCTGCATAGAAGCAGTTACTGCAGGTCTGCTCATGCCTGGCATCCTCCTACTGCCCAGGTAAATGGCAACTAGTTCAATGTTAGTAAAGATCCCTTAACTCCAAGAGTGACCAGGTGACACTTGGTGCTCAGATCTGTATAGGAGTGCAGAATAAGTCACTTGGGTTTGAGTCTAATGAGCCAGTATGTGAGTGTGACTGGAAACTGAATTGCTGAACAACACAAAAAAGAATCCTAAAATGCATTGACTCCCCACGGACTTTGAATTGCTGGCACTCTGAAGAGAAACACCATCCAATGATCACCAGCAGTAAAGGCTGCTCAATTTGTGTGTCCACATTAGGACTGTAGCCTAGTCTTTACACCATGTTTACACCTTCAGGATCAAGCAGGGATTGCAACTGCACTCCAGGATAAGTGCATATTTATCATTACTTGCCCGTTACCTAAAGAGCTCACACGAGCACCCTTGGGTTCAACTTGCATATACAGCTGTAACCCATACAGCTGAATTCTTCCACGGTATCATACAGGCACACATCAAAAGTGCATCTAACTACCTCTAAGCTCAAAAAACCATCTCTCTCTTAGTTTTGTGGCTTAGTATTTTTTTATGAGATTAAAAATGACACATGGGAGCAAATGGAAATGCTTGTGCTTCTAATTGCTTACTTTGTATGAGGCACAGATATTCCCAACTTCAGCTGAACTGCAAGAGGAAAACTATGAGCAGTAATTTTACAGAGCAAGCAGACCTGCTAGCGAAGTGTCTGCCTTTTTAATATCTGGTCTGGCAGTGTGTGAAGGAGTTAACATCACACAACAAGCAGAGTTGTCTGGAAAGTTCCTAGTTTGGCAATGTCTTTGAAAACCAGGATTTACAAGAATTGTCTTGCATATCCCATCCATTTTCATTGTCTTATGTAATGACAAAATCTTCGCTAAGGTGAAGATTCAATGTCTACTAACTTTGTCATGCCTGAGGGGTACCAAACCCTGGCCTCTGGGAAGGCTCTTGCTGTGCTAGACATATCTGATTGGGCTGATGTCAAAGGGAGAGTTTGTGCTGTTTTCCTGCCTGGTCTCAAAAGTCCCTGCAAGTTGTTGATGGTGATCAGAGTGGCCTCTGAGGAGAAACAGGCTATTTCTGGAAGTATGGCTGATGATACAGTAAATGGTACTGTCCCCTAAGAGAGCACTTAGCCACTCTGTCAGCAGACTGGCAGGCCCTGCAGCTCAGTTAACTGTGCTATCTTTGGAAGAGAGGTGAGGTGAAGGTGTTTTACGGTCCTGACCTTTAACATGCCTGTGCTGTTATTGAGTTTGAAGGGTGAACTGCAGGGCCTGGGTCAAATTTCAGTGTAAATGCATTTGTACTTACTTTTCCAGTTGGATGTAGTTATTCTACTTGCTTTTCTCTCTCTCTCCTAATATGCTGAGGGTGCTGCAGTGCACAGCTAAGCAGATGGCTCACTTCATCCTAGAGACAGATCCATTTCTGAGCACAGGGATTCTTGTATTTAAAGAAGTGCTCAAGTGAAACCATTTGAGTAAAAGCTGCATGGAGATCGTTAAGCTCATTTACCACATATATGGGTGATTTGCTTACAAGAAAACTTACCAAAAAAAGGAAGAAAAACTATGAAAGAGGAATGCTTCTTGCTGTATCTCCAATGTTCATCGTGCAGCATATGGGGTTTTCCTGAGGACGTGTATTCCCAGATTTGCTACAAACATATTTGTGAGGCCTGGTGAGCACAAAGCCCCAGGCACCATGGTCACAGATTTACCTTCTGTGTGTGATCCCAGTAGCATCAGCCCTACAGTTCACGTGAGGTTCTAATCTTTCTAATTTAGTTGCAAAAATGGTTGTGTTCCCCATCCAGACAGCTTTCCAGGCCAGGCCTCATCTCCCAGGACACTGCAGTGATGGAAGGTGGCCAGCATTGTGTGGTATCAATATGACTGTGTGCATACTGAGAGCTTAAATGAACTTTGAGTGAGGAAACATTGCTTCATCCTGCAAACAGAAGAGAAATTCTAAGGGACCTTGATGTATGAGAGACTTTCAAACTCATTTAGTGGGTCCACGTGATATAGTCAATGTAAGGTCTCAAGTGTGGACATGTAAAGATTAGTACTATCTCTATTTAATCGAAGCTCACTGAGGATTTCACTGCAGAAAATTTATTTAGTGGTTCCTGCAACACACTGTTATTGCATTGGTGGACTCTTTGAAAGGTATGTCTTTCCCCATAAGCTGTCATGCACAGCTTACATTAACAATATTGCCCTGAGGAGAGTGAGATGAGCAATCCTTATGGACCTACTTGTCTGTGCCCACCTGTCACAATAATTTCTTGGCCCCGAGCAGGAGTGTCCTGGCAGCTCAGGAAATAAAGATTTCCTGGTGTTGAGGAGACTGAATAGAAACAAAATGGACTATTTTCCTCCAAAATGAAAATATCTGTATTAATATAGATTTTTTAAATTACTCATTGACTGTGCCTCTATTTGCTTCTCTGATTGCATGTCCTGTCAACTAACTACCCAATGACTGCAGTATCCACAATTCATTTAATTCTTAACCCATTGGTTTTCAAGTAAGTATGGTTTGCTTATGAGAATCAGCCTAGATAAATCTCTCATTGGGCTGATTCCTTCCTTCCTTCATAAAGTTGTAAAATTATTTGACTGTTTTCATCACAGTTCTAGGCTTAGAAATACCAGGACTAAAAAATGCAGAGCAGTTAGAAGAATAAGCTATGCTTGACTTTATTAGCAAGAATGCTTATTCTGTACTGGGAAGCTTTGGGGATTTTGTAAATTGTACTGAATAAATTTGATTAAAGAGGACTATAAAACAGATAAACATATTCATTTTAAAAATGAAATTCATATAGAAAGAGAAATATGGGATGAATGCAGCTTTCCATGTCCACTTTTATAAATGTTCAAAGACAGAGGAGACATTTGATCTGCCATAAAAGCCAGTATGGATGAGAAAGTAAAAAACCCATGAGCGATACAAAAATTCAGGCTACTTCTTCTGTATCCTTGATACTCACCTGAGAACCAGTTTGAAGTGATCAATTATTCTGCCCAGAACAGAGTCCAAGGTTTCATCTCAAAGGCTAGTAAGTCATTAGCCATATAATGTTCCTCTCCACTCCTTTTTAGGAACAACAACTGTGAGTTGAATAGATGAATAATACAGATGGAAAAGATACTCCAGTAATCCTGGAGCTAAAATCTGAAAGATATTGATTTCACCACAGGTCTGATAGTGGATTTACAAACGCAAGAAAACTCAATTTAACCTACCCTTCCTTAAATCCAAATCTTGTTACGACTTAGAATAAAAAAAAAAAAAATTAACATGATTGAGAGACTTGGTAAAGTGTCAGACACTAAACAAGGATTATTTTGGGTCTATATAAGACTGCATAGCTTGGTAAGGCTCAAGCTGTCCTTCTTCAGTACAAAGCCCCAGCTGATTACGTAAGGACATTTCCTGCTGGGCAGAAATGCAATTTCTCACAGATGCAATTTTTTTACAGATGCAGCACTCTATATGTGAACGAAACACTTTACTGCTGATTTGTCCCATACTGGGGAAGTCCATCCTGGAGAAACAGCTCTATTGATGAAGGGGGATCTTTGCCCTGCCTTACATTTTTTTTCCCTCAAACAACAGTCTACACTTCATGGCACTGAATCAAGCTATGAAGGTCAGTCATGTGGTGTATGCTGATGGTAAATGTTAATTTTTGACAGATTTATAGGACATATAGTTTGTCTGTATTCACCTCCTGATGTTTGTATTACCATTATTTATCACTGCATCACGATAGCTTCTGAGTCCCAGTGGAGCCCCACTGTGCTAAGTACTATAGAAACACATGCCTGGCTTTGCTAGTTTGGCTTCACTCCAGTAGGCCAGCTATATTCATGTATCTCCTGCCTTGCTATTCTAATTTTTTCCTGTTCAACAAATGGGATGTTTAAAACACTGGGGAGAAGAGACTGGGGGGAATGATCAAATAAGATCATTTGCTTTTTAATCCGTAAGTGTCCTTGCTCCACTCTCTATTGCACTGGTAGAAAACCATGACTAGCTCTTTGCTGGATGTGCAAATATCCCAGCGTGTTCTGTAAGTTGCCACATACCTACTGACTTCAGTATGATCTGCAAAGCAAAGGGGTGCTTTCCATTATACAGATGAGGCTCTGGTGTCAGTGCGGGTTCATCACTTGTTTGGAGCAGATGCTGAATCTCTTGTGATGTAAGCTTAATTAATTTAACCTACTCTTTCTTATCAAAGCCTAGTGTGAAATATTTACAACTGCCTCACTCTTGGCTGATGTTGTTGAGAGAATATCCCAGATGACGGGTTCTCTCATATGCAAAAATGTACTGGACAGTGCCCTCCTGCTAAGCTACTTTGTCCCAGCTTTGTACATCCTGAGCTCAGGGTCACAAGTACAGCCTCTGGAAGTTTCTGTGAAGTGGCATAGCAACTCTGATCTCAGTGTCTGATGGTGGACAGTGCAGCACCAGCATGATGGGCTGATACTGTTCTGATACCCAAGGGATCTACCTTGCTTCTTTGGGACCCGACTGAAGCAAAGTATAAGATAATCTGTATTTGGGTAGGGAAACCTGTAATTTCTTAATGTAGCTTCTGATAGGAATTTTGTTAGTCCTACAGAAGAAGGGTAGGTGCTCTTGAGAGTGGGATTTCTCTATAAATTGCAGATCCCAGAGCCCATGCAGAGCACCAATTCACTAGTTAATTTCCTACCCCATTTAGGACCTTGCTTCTTAGAGGCTATAGGGCAACAAAGTGAAGCCTATAATGACACTCTCTGCAGCCGCTTCTGAAGGGAAAGGAAGAGGAACACACACCTTCTCAGCCACATTTGCAGTGACCAAGGAAATCCCCTCTCTGAAAATACCTTGATCAGACTTAGAGTCAAAACCCATGTAGCTGTTGAGATGAAAGGCCCCCATAAACTCATGCCACCTCTACCAAACTGAGCCTTTCCTCTCTCCAAAACAGTGTCCAATTACCTTTGATATAACCTTTGATATATGCAGTATTGCCCAGCAGGGAAGGAACACTTTGTTAAAGATCATTTTTCACAGGTCCAGCAAATAGGCCAGCTTCCCCACCTTAGGTTAGCTCAGACATTAGCATTAAATTCCCGCTCGCTCTGGACCCAGGGATGAGCAGCCCTGGCTATGCAGCCATTACCTGGAGTCAGTGCTTGGGCCACTTGCCTGCTTTCAACTTTGCGTAGTGTGGAGGCACAGTTGAAGAAGAACATTGCAGCCAGGATGGAAATAATGTGTTTTTTTCAGTACCTGTTGGGGTGGGGACATGTAAAATTCCTGTGAAGGAAGCAAAGTTTTTAGAGTTAACAGGCAACCAACACCAGTAAAAAATAATGGAAAAGACGAGCAGGGTAAAAGGGCTCCAATTAAGGACCTGCCTGGCCCATTACATACCGGAGACAAGTGACGAAGTGTGCACACTAAGATTTAATGGTAGGTGAGGATATCTGTTTTAGATAGACCAAAGGTGCAAAGAAAAAACATTTGTGACTCAATGGACAGAGCAGAAATGAAAATTCTTCACTGACGTGAAACAGAATTATGAGGCCTGCAGTTGTTGAAGCAGAGATATTGCTAGACAGTTTCATTAATGTTCTGCCACCATTGCTGCCTGCTGGATTTTGTAGCTCTCTCCAATCTTGAAACATAGAAATTAAGTGTTTCTTTTCACTTCCTGATCTGGTCAGCCTGCCCATGTTTTGCATCCTCCCACTGGGAAGCACAGGGCTCCCTGCCAAACTAAAGCCTTCTGTTTTTCAATAGAAAATACAGTAAATCAGGAAAACAAATCTTAATTTCTTCATCAGACTAGAGAGACTCTATTTTATTAAAGCCTGCTTTCAAATCAGCCAAGTGCCTGACTTAAAGGCATAAAAATCAAGGACTTTGCAATTTGGCCATATTGGGGGTTGCAATGCACAGTAAAATGATGGCATTCAAAGCTTACTGAGAGGTATCCACCAAATGCTAAGGCTGTGGTGCAGTCCATAGATTGGGAATATTAGATTGTTAGACATGTACAATAAACAGGACATATGGTGAGAAGATTGCTTTGCTTTTCTCCCCTTCCCCACCCTGGGCAAGCCTTTGTTGTCAGCAGATGCTGTTTGCTCGTTGGCAGTGAGTGGCACAGGGCTCTACTCCAGGGCCCTGATCTGCCCTTTGGAAACTGGGGGGAAATAAAACATCGGTTGACTCCCAGTCCAGCATGCAAATGCACACAAGTAGAGCTGTATGGGATGGAGGCTGTGCTCCAGGGTTGCCTAACAGCTTCATCTGCCTCTTGCTGGACATTGGCCTGTATGTGACCTGTACAGCTCTAGGGACATGGGGCAGCTTCTGCTTCTCCCACCAGTCTCCTCTGGGCGATCCAACACCTGTAGGAAGGATACTTGCTGCATCCTTCTTTGTCATGGGCTTTCGCATCGACAAAGCCAATGCAGCAGCAGAAATGCTAAGGTCAGAGATGTCTGAAGAGACACAAAAGTCAGCATCTGCAGTTGCTGGTTTTAGTACATGATCATATGCAAGATGACATAGTTTGTGCTTCTTTGCTTGGAAGCTCATTTCCCCTCCTGCCTGCAGTTGTTAGCAGCCATGTGGCATCCTGACATTTCATCTTTATTAAGTTCTTGACAGATAGCCTTTTGGGGCTTACTGGAAGATTAATTGTTTTCAGGAAGCTTTTAGACTCTTAGCAGGGTTTCATCTTCTCTTTCCCCATTCTTTCAAACAGGAGACTCTAATAAAGCACTATGAGATGTATTAAAATACTCTGAGAATGCCAGGAATATCACTCTCAGTGTCCCCCAGCTTCTCTGCTCTTTGCAGCCCAGAGCTGAGAGCAACAAGGTGGCAGGGACACGGTTTTGAGCAGGGCACCAGCTGCAGCCATCATTGCAGCCACTTTAGTTAGATTTTCCCAGAGGCATTTTTCCAGGAAAAAAAAAAGACCTTACAAGCCTGGCTAATTTTTTTTATAGTCAATGCATGTGATTAGCAGTATTTATAAAAACTGTGCAGAAAACAGCATCTCAGGAAAAGGAAAAGAACACGCAGATGCACTGAGCCAAAGGAGAAATTAACAGACTTTGAAGTCAGCAAAAGTGCCTGATTAAGGATTTAAAAATCAGAATTTTGCAATTTGGCTGTGCTATGGGTTTGTAAAGCACAATTCAGTGACGGCTTTTGAGGCCTACTGGAAGCTGCTTTGTAAATGACTGCATGTGTAATGCCATCTGAAGATAACGGCAACATGAGTGTTTTCAGGGTGGAAAGAAAGAAACTTCACCAGCAAAAATGATAAAACAGAATACAGCGGACGAACCCATGGTAGCCCACTCAAACATTCCCTTTCCCCTCTAGAAAATTTTGTGATTTCAGCATTTTCTTTGCATTGCTCATACGTTTCTCTCTCTGGTTTGTTTATATGTCTTTCCCTCAAACCATAAGATAAGGATTTAAAAGAATATTTTCCCATTCCTATTGATTATAAACCAGTAGCAAATTGCTCATTTCATAAATAATTCAAGCCCAGCAATTTTTCATTAGCATAAGAATTTAAATTTCCCTTGTGCTTCATTGCAGAACTAGATTTACAAGAGCACAGAATGGGACTTGGAGATATTTAGTATTAATCTGTGAGTTCAAATGCAGGTTGGCAGAATCGGAGGTGCTGTGATGATATCCTTGTTCAAGAGCCTCTATCATGTTTTGGAAATTGCCCATAGTTTAATGATAAGGATACATAAACCGTACTTTTCACTTGATGGCGTATAGCTAGCTTATTTGTTCAGTCTCTGCAGATGTTAGAGATGTGCACAGAGATGGTTTTCCATCCTTTTTTTAAATGTAGTCCTCTCAGTTTAGCTGCGCTTATTTGAAACCATAAAGGGACTCCTTGGTAGTCTCCCTGGTGTACCCATAATGTGGTTTGGAGCACTCAGCGCTACCAATCCTGCATCCACTGGAGATAACAAACATTGTAAATTAGGGACAGTCTCTTCTGTTACATATAGGGGAGCATAGTAGGACAAGATTCCTCATTAGCTCTGACCACAGAAATACAGAAAAATAATTCCACTGCAGGGTGAGTGACACTAAATGACATCCAAACACCGGGGTATGAAAAGGTGTCAGTTTTTATCCAAGCATTTTATGCATTTTTAAAGCACACAAATGGAATGAATATGTCTAAATATTCATTGCTTAAGGTGCCTTTCTCTGCCATCAAAAGCAGTGTGCATAAATTCCTCATTTTACATGATAGCTTTCATTATCTCTCCATCTGTAATCCACACCTCCTGCTAAGAGGGACAGAATCGCAATGCTCATTAGGACTCTCCCTTTAGAGGAAGCCAGGTGAAAAAACCCTAAGGTTTTATGCTATAGCAGAAGGTGAAAATGTTACCAGATGAACAATTCTTTCCAGCAGTGCTTTGGCTAGTCTCACCATGTAATTGAAAATTCATTGTAAGCAATCAAGCCCCATTATTTCCCACCCAGGAATCTTTACTTTTCAGGCTCTTGCTCATCCAAAGACATACTTGCTGAGGAGAGGTGCAGAGTCAGCAGGAAAGATGGACAACATGAATAATTAAAATAGAGGCTGAGTTTACATTTGCTACTGAAAAGAAATGGTTTGCACAAAAATAGAATGAAACAGGGCATCAGAGATGCTCCAGAAGGATGGCTATTATGTCTGGTGGCATTTTTGCCCTCCAGGAGGATTGTTCATGACAGGGATATAGAGGTATTTGGTTTAGAATGGCAACCTATCATAGTATAATTTGGAAACATTCTGATGTGGATAACACTAGAGAGATGTGTTTGGCAAAGGCAGAAACTGCTAACGAGTAGCAGCTAACTAATGAATGGGGATCTGCAGTGTGCACACATGAGAATTACCCCATGGGAAAGTACATATGACACAAAGTATTATCGCAGTGACAAAGACAAGCACCCAGGAATCATGAAATTGAAAAATTAAGGTTAGATTCGATTTTCAATGTAGTTGTGCTATTAAATGATACCAAGTACTGTTTTCATGGCTTTCTTTTGAATTCAGTATTGCAGTTGGACAGTGCTCTTCTGTTCAGTACTTTTTCTTCTACAGTTCAATCTTTTTAACTTATTTTTTTGCCCATTAAGCAAATCTTCTTTTGAAGAGAAGATTAATTTTCTCAGAACGCTTACCATCCCAGCCTCATATTTTTGCAGATATTACGAAATTTATTTTCATGAACCACTCAGAGCCAAGGGGCCTGTAATCACCTCCCTTTTAGAGATGCAGCCATGAGGCACTGAGATTACAAAAATCTTACTTTGAGTAATTAAACTGTGAGAGATTTTAGAGAACTTAACTTCTCAGTGTGCAGAGAATTACAAAACACACAAAGCATGACCAGCATTACTTTATTTGTATTGAGAGCTCAGCACATCTATAAATCAGAGGTTGAAAAAACTTCATTAATCTAATGTATGACTATAGCACTGGCAAGACTAGAGTCCAGTTTTCCAAAACAGCATTTTTCTACCCGACCTTGTCACTTTCTGTAACCTTCGCCTGATACCTTCACATCTTTCAATACCTGAAACACGTAAAGCAAGTGTTCTGCAGGCACCTCTTTGTCACAGAAAACAAGCCCAGAATACTTGCAAGTGATACAGTGACTTTAGCATATGGAATGGGACAGGAATCCTGGGAAGAAAAAAGAAGAGTATGTGGTTTTGCAATTACAGTCTGTCTCCTAATGCATTGATATGAGAGGATATAAAGAGGAACAAAGGGCAAATAAGCAGCTCTCTTTTGCGCTAACTTTTTGATTGCTCTCGTACAATAATAATATCCCTTTCCTGTACTTCATACACTGTAAAGTACTTCCTATACTTTTTTCACACAGGTCGCTAATGGAAGGGGAAGAGATTCCATCACCAATTACGATCACGTGCCATCAGCAAGGTGATAACACCAGGCTCTCTTAGACTCTGCTACAGCCAGCAAGGGGATGGCTGATCTCGGCAGCAAAGGCTCAGGCACGCTGAGGTACAGCTACCATGACACAGGAGTATTGGGCACTCTGTACAGCAGATTGGTAGACTGTAGTTTTCCATCTAAGTATGGAGCTCGTAATCTTCAGTGTATGTATATTCTTCCACCCACTGAGTGTTGCTCTTTGCTCTATAAATGACTGATGACATCACTGACTGATGAGTTCACTTAAGAGCCAAAATGCCAAGGACCATACCTCAGGACAGGAACTAGATAGTGTTCCGATGATGTGACCTTCGAAATATCCTCTATTATTCCCACATGGCAAACTAAATCAGGGCTACCCCAGCCAGCTCAAGCTGGATGGGTGTGATGATGAGCAGCAACCTGCAGCCCACGCCTCCTTCATTTTGAAAGTGACCGGCAAATACCACTGGGCCAAGGCCAGGTGAAAACGACCGCAAAACCTTCGTATCTCCCCTTTTGAGCAAACACCTCCGAATGAGCATGTTGATTTTAGGCACTGGCGCCGTCGTTCTGGTTATGCACCACTCGGGTGAAGCGCAGGTCACCTCGGATTGTGGTGGAGGGCTGGGACAGCACAACCCTCCATTGCAAGCAGGTGTTTCCTTGGCCAGCGACTGCGTGTTCGCACGAGGGGCGTTCTCCCCCCACATGGCTCCCGCCCCGTCCCGCCCGCTCCGCCTCCCCGCTCCGCCTCCCCGCTCCGAGGCCGCTTCCTGCGCACCGCCCCGCCCCGCTCAGGACGTGCGCGGCGCGGCCATGGCGGCTGTGGACATCCGAGGTAGGCCCGGGGTGAGGGCGGCGCTCGGGGCTCGCTCCCCGCGGCCCTGCCCGCCGGCCTGGGCTCAGCTCCGCCCGCGGGGCAGAGCCCTCCGCGGGGCAGCCGCAGGAGGAGGTCGGTGTGGTGGTGTGACGGTCCTTGGAAGCTGGAACGGCCAGGCGGAAAAGCTGCCCAGAAGGCAGCTTTCTTGGATATGCGGCAGGCTGGGAGCGTGTGCTCAGGGCCGCCTGGGGAAAACAAGCTTCCTTGTGGTAGACTCTGCCTTTTCAGAGGGGATGAGGAGGTCCTGCGGTGAGATGGCGACATAAGGGAACACCTAAAAGGGAGGGTTCCAGCTCTGAAGTGTGGGGGAAAGTGGGAAGCGCTGGCATGTGTGTGGGACTTGCACCAGAGCAGCGAGTGAGACTGGTAATCTTAAGAGCACTTCAGGTGGATGTGGTGAGGCAGACCAGGTGTTAGGAAAGCCAGAAAGAAAGCTGAAGTAATAAAAACCAAACATTTCAGTGAGAAGTCAGGGATGTGACTAAAAAGAGATTATGTTTTGAAGAGGAAGTGATGTTTGAATAAAGTATTACAGAGGATTTATGTTGTAAACAAAGTAGAAGTTAAATTGCTGTGAAGAATTTGAACTTTGAGAGAAGTGGGGATTGAGAGGCCACAGGAAAGGAAGTTATTTTTCTCCATGAGAGTGTCTGAATGGAATAACATCAGAAGCCTGTGGGATGGAGTCTCGGAGAATGAAGAAGAGCAGATATTTAAGGAAATCTCATAAAGGGTCACTTTTGAGAATGCCACAGAGATTTTCTTCTTTTTTGTCTTCAAATTCTTAATGATTATATGTAGTCCTGTGTGTTTTTCTAACTGCCTTGTTTGAGATTACACGAAGGAACTATGTAGGCAATTAATGGAGGAATGCTGTATTAAGTTATTAACTGATGTAAGAACCTTCTGTCTTACTCCAGATCATTTAAACTCCCTCAAAATCTTTTATCTAATACAGTTCAATATATTAAGTAGATTTTGAGGCATGCTTCTATTTTTAATCTATCGGCAGTAGGTTAACCCTGGCTGGATTAGGTACCCACTAAAGCCACTCTATCAGCCCCTTCTTCAGCTGGACAGGGGAGAGAGAATATAATGAAAGGCTTGTGGGTCGAGATCAGGACAGGGAGAGATCACTCACCAGTTAGTGTCATGGGTAAAACAGACTTGATTTGGGGAAATTAATTGAATTTATTACTGATTAGATCAGAGGAGGATAATGAGAAATAAAACTAAATCTTAAAAACACCTCTTCTCCACCACTCCCTTCCTCCTGGGCTTAACTTCACTCTGAAATTCTCTCCCTTCGCTCACCCAAGCAGCAAAGGCGAACAGGGAATGGGGTTGTGATCAGTTCACACTTGTTGGTACTGCCACTCTGTCCTCCTCAGCAGGAGCACTCTTCACAGTCTTCCACTGCTCCACGGTGGGATCCCTCCCACAGGAGACAGTCCTCCATGAATTTCTCTGATGCTGTTGTCCCAAAACGGGCTTTTTCACCTGGTACAAGAAGCCCACCCACGCAACAGAGTTGAAGTATCTGATTTATTGTTCTTAAATCTTGTATCAGCCTATACTCTTGAGAACAAGGCTTCTTTACAGGTATTAAATTCACACTGATACTCTAAGCAGCAATCAGTACTGCATCCAGGATGTCATTTTCAGGTTCCTTTGAGGTGTGGTTCATTGCTGAGAAGATTTGAGCTTTCCATGCCTTTTTCTGTGAGATGCATAGCTATACACAGTTAAAAAAAGTTACTTGAGCATTTAGCTTGCATGGTAAGTCTTATCCTAACAATGGAAGGGGACATTCTGGCATGTAGAAACTCATGAGTCAGTTTAGTATGTCCAATTGGGACAGCCCATGAGTTGTAAGAATGGCCATAAAACCCTTTTTCCCCTTGCCCCAGCAATCGGTATTGTAACTTTACTAAGCAGGCCCTTGCCTCTGGTTATTACTGAATGTGTGGCTCTGCTGTTGATCAGAAGTCTATTGTTTCATTCTCTGGTTATACTGGAGCTAGGAGGTCTGCTAGGGATGCCTTGATGTTTTCCACCAGTCTCCTCCTCTCATAATCAGAAATAATGTTTACATCTAATTGTCCCTTCCTGCTTACAAAGAGTACATTGATTCAGGCCAAAGGATGGGAGCCCTTTCAGACCCCAGCCCCTCCTGCCTATCGCTCTCCTCTCACCTTCTTTAGTACCATTCTCTTCTTCACAGTGAAAAGGTATTCAATACAGCCTGCATAGCTCCCCCAATTAGGGTTTTTAGTCAAAATGATAGTTTCCAAAAGCTGATACAATCCAGTAAAACATACTTAAGCCTAGCCACTTTGGTTATGTATTTAAAAAATGAATGAGACTGAGATAAGGGTGAAGCTGATAATAGTATTCCCTGAATTTGGTGGAAGGGAAGGGTTACAAATTAAGGTAGAATGCTGGATGATCAGTGAAAAGCCTTGACCTATGAAAAGCCATCTCAGATTTTTCTGCATGACACATCAAAACCAGTAGTGAAAAATTCAAAATTTTGCACCTCTGAAAAGTGGAACTGTTGGTGTAATTTTACTGTGTATCCTTTTGGGCCTACCATCACATCAGACTATGATTTAAATTCAAAATAGATATTACTGAAACTGAAACAACTGCATTTTCACCAATCCAAGAGTATTAGAATATTTTATCTCCACAAATTTTTGAAATCAGGCCATGTGTGGTCTAAAATACAGGTCATCAAGAAGTTGTGTCTAATCCGTCTTGGTCTCTGAAACTGGCAGAATTAATAATGCAGATTAATATTCTGCACTTAACCAACCTGCTCATAATTTTTAAGTACCTTCTGTGCAGGATGGTTAGCTTGGTTACACAGGCAATCCCTCACTTTTCCAGAATTACCGAGATCTTTGCAGCCTGCAGAGCTGGGTCAGGATGGGCAAGAGCCCATTGTCACAGTGAGCATGGCCTCTGGCCTGCCCTACCCTCTGGGCCAACTTTGAGGCTACTTTGCCCAGGTGAACATGACCTGGAAGCTCTGCAGGGCCTGGCAACTCGTGGGGCTGCTTGACGTGGCTTGTATTGCACTTGGCAGGCATCGGGAGAGATGTGAACAAAGTGCTCCAGCGTGGGTCCCCCATGAGGTCACAAGTCCTGCCAGCAAACCTGCTCCAGCTTGGGCTCCTCTGTCCAAGGGACTGGAGGTCCTGTCAGGAGCCTGCACCAGCGTGGCTTCCCATGGGGTCACAGCGTCCTTTGGGCATCCACCTGCTCCAGTCTGGGGTCCTCCAGGGGCTGCAGAGGGACAGCCTCCTTACCATGGTCTGTGCTTGGCTCTGTAGGACATGAGGAAGTTTCCAGCAGCTTCTCACAGAAGCCACCCCTGTAACCCCACTACCAAACCTGGTCAGGCAAACTCAACACTCTGTCAGGCTACTTTACTGTTCCTCTTGGTTTGTCAGAGCCTAGTGCTGGGCTACCCGGCTGACAAGGCCAGGTTCAACACATTGTATGAATTACTCTTTTTTGCCGTGGCTTGTCTTCCAAATTGTCTTGAAAATCATGACAGATTGGCAGTATTGTCACGAGCGCTTTACTTTTGCATCTGTGATGCAAATTCCACAAGAAACGCTTTGCACAAGATGTCCTATTTTTGAAAGGAACAGGGAAGCAGGAACACCATCCTTTCTTTCTCATACCCAAAATAAACAATACACCCTTCAGTATAACAGGCATGTCACATTCACGGTTTGTTTTATTCTTCCTCTCCTTTTTTCCAAGAACAGTTAAGAGACAATCTTGCTAGTTATAAAGGCAATTATGAATACTGGCACTAAACAGCTATGGATAATTGAGTCTTAAGAGTCCAACTTTATATTCCATTTTACGATACATTTATCAGTCTATATACAGCACGATAGCTATATATATCTCTCTAAAGCTTGCCTGACATTCCTCTGAGAAATGCAGGAATTATTAATCATACAAACAAGGAAAGTTTGTATTTGAAATACAGTGTGAGAGTTTATTATGAGAAGAATGCAAGTGCTTAAGGTTTTAAGATTTTTTTGAAAGGAAAGCTCTTTTGGGTTTGAATGGCATTTGGAATAAACAGCACTACCATGACTTAGGTGCTTAATAATGGATCTTAGTGTTGTGTTTCTGAGATTTCCTTTTCTGTAGTGAGGAGAGAGAATAGTCTATGTGAAATAACATGAATGCCTCTAGACTTCTCCCTCCCTTTCCCTGCCCCACATTAAACAGGCTGGAAATTCTGAGATTAGCACGGAAAAATGGTTTATGTGTAGCTACTTCTGTTGCATTTTTCCTGGTTTGCTAAGCAGGTAGTGTTACTTTATTAATTCTTCCTTAGAGAAGCTGCTAATAGTGTATGAGCTGACATTTTTGAAACTGATCCAATGATCCTTGAGCATGCTGAATTGTCACAGAAGTAAAATATTCTCAGTGGAATGATAAGTGGGAGTTCTGAGTATGTATATAATGTGTGAACTTTAGGGAGTGGTTCCCATGAGGAGGGAATTTCAATTCTTCAGTCAGTCTTCAATGACTTCTCATTACTTACGAGTTTTTTTTTAATCTAAACAATTCATGTCTCTTCCTGCTTTCTTGTGTCTTGGAAATTCTGTCTGCTGCTCCTGTGATTTAAAATCAATGAATTGCAGGGTGTTTTTCAAGGTTCCTCCTGGATCTCCAATGTTTGCAAATTTGTTGATTGTGGAACTGATTGTTTACACTGGTTTCTTTGATGTGCTTCAGGAACATCATTTTGCTGCAGCCAGCATAATAATAAAATGCAGGGACTTTAATTCAGATTTCCCTAAATCTATAAGAATTTAACTGGCCTATAATGACTTGTAGGTTATAAAGTGTGTTTCATTTAAAAAGCTTACTTTTTAAATATAATTGTTAATGTTCGGTAGTTAAATTTTTGTAATATCCACTGAGTTATGGAACAAGTAATTTGCTGCAGGCAATTTGGCAGATTAATTTTATAGTCAGGAATAGAATATCTTGTTCAAGACTACTGAGAAACATCTGCCCAGAGATAGCATCTTTGTGTTTGCTGTTGTTTTGGGGTCTTTTAATTTTTTCCTTGTGTACCCCTAAGAGAACCACAGAAGGTTAAAGGTTATTAATTATTATTTGAACTTTAATACTTCCTTAATTTTACTTCTTTAAACTGGTGTGTTTGAGTGTGTGTTCCATATCCTTTCTCTGCTATAATCATTAATTGGTGGCATTTTACTCTTGGATGTATTTGTAGTGTTTTTGACTGCTTTGGTACTCAGTGTAGATTTATTTTCCCAGATAATCTGTTGGGAATTTCCTGGGTTGACAGCTCCTGGATTCCAATATTAAACAATGGGAGTGTGTTGGACTACTTCTCAGAGCGAAGTAACCCGTTCTATGACCGAACATGTAACAATGAAGTCGTCAAAATGCAGCGGATGACCCTGGACCATTTGAAGTAAGTTGTAATTTGCAGCTGGTACCTGTGCAGCATCCCTTGTCCCTCCATTCAGAGGCTTTGGTGATTGAATAGAAGCATGCTGGAAACCTCGTTCTGTTCTGTGCTTTTTAGTCCTACCACTTTCCAGGTAGCCCAGCTTTTTCTGTACCTGAATGTTTTCTACTTCTTCTTATGCCATCTCAAGGAGGTGTTAAGCATGAAGGATTCTGTGTATCTTTTGAGATTCCAGTAAATCACCCTTTAGATATTTCTCTGAAATAGAAAAGCTGTCTTCTCTCATCCTCCCTGCTCAACAGAACCTGAGTAATGTAATGTAGTTAAATGTTTTTTCTGTGGTGAATAGGGTTTATGTGAGGGGATACTTTGAGTTCATAAATAGTTTGTGTTTTCATATACTGCTGGCTATGTGCCATAATCAGTACATAATTCCTCCAAAGAGCTGGCTTTTCAGTATGTATAATAAGAGTAGTGAGTGTTGTAAATAAACTGATCACATATGGTTGTGTATTGAGATTGCATGTGCAAGTTATCTTTCTTTTCAGTTCCCCATCTGCTTCACTGAGCACAAGTGAGTTGTTTGAGAACTATTTAAAGACTCCACAATATGATAGGGAGTTTGCAAGCAGAGCTAGAAGTTCATTGGTAAAATCAGTTGTGCTCAGATGGTTGCAGAGAGGCTTTTACATCAGACACACAGATGGTCACATCATAGACCAGTTCTTTGTTGCTGTATTTAAATGACATCTCCATGATGATAGAATGTTATCTTTCTTGCTATTTATCTGTTGCTAATATGTTCTACCTGGATGTTGTGTCAGGTTGTTATAACTCCCTTTGTCTGTGCACCTAGGGTTTGATAGCTAGTTCAGGAAATCCTTTGCCTTTATTTACTGCACATTACAAAGAAGAGCTTTCAAAGCATCAGAACTTCGTTGCTTTACTGCTGGGCCCTTCAGTCGCTCTTCACGTCCTACAGATTTTACTTCGAGGAAGATACTTACTCTGGTTGCTTCTTTTTCAGCCAGATGGTTGGAGTGGAGTACATCCTTCTGCATGCTCAAGAGCCCATTCTCTTCATTATCCGAAAGCAGCAAAGGCAATCTCCAACACAAGGTACAGTCACTCACTTCCTGCCCCTGTTGAAAAGCCCGATCAGTCAGTTGTTTTTAGCAGTTCCTAATTTGTGTCTAAGCACTTCTGTTTCCCCTCTTCTGTCTTTATCTCCAGTCTAACTGGGAGGGTATGAGGCCTTGTGGTGGGGAGATCCTTTCTCCAGCAGTTCCCTGCAGTGTGCCAGCAGCAGGGACTGCCATCTTGTGGGGAAATGGGAACACCGAATGAGAAAGTGCTGCCCTGTGCTACATTTTCCTACAGGAAATTGCTAATAGCATTCATTCCGTGATAAACAGTCGTGTTTATCTGTTAGGCCATGTAAGTGTCCATTTCTTGTGATAGAATCTTGGGGTAACAGCACCACTCCTCCTTACAGTGTCACTGGTGACCTTTCCAGTTTTTAAATCAAATACCTTAGCTTTTTGGTTTTTTTCCCATCTGCATGCAACCGGCTTCATTATTCCTTTTTAACCTTGAATTTGTTTATGTGTGTGTGATTAATCAAATATGTAGCCACATTTCCATAGTTATTGGACTGTCTTATCTGTTTACTGCATGTTCATATAAAATAATTCAGGTTATTTCAGAGTAAGCTTTGTAGGAAAGAAAGGCAGGGTTAGTGCTAGTTATTTCTTAACTTCTTTTTTTTAGGGTTTTAGGCTCTGCATATGCATTTTGGTCTTGTACAGGACTTTGCCTTGTCTTGTAATGTTTCTTATTTGCTTATATTACATAGTGGTCCCTTTATGTTGCAGTTCCATATTGAACAAACATGTGTACGACTGATTCTTTAGTATATTGTTTGAGTTATTTCTTTATTAAAGATTTTGAACATAAAATATGAACTTCTAAAAGTGAGTATGGAATTACCATGCAGCCCTTAATTTCTGGTTTTGACACCTTTCAGATCAAGACTGGAGATGGAGTTTCCACAGTATGTGTGTTTAGACTTACACTGTAAGGCAGATGTATTTTTGGTGGAACGTAACTGAGACTTGTTTGGTAACATTTTTCCCACTATGACTGTAAAGTTTATGCTGGGTACCTTGATTGATTTGCATACTTCCCTAGCTCAGATGTTACCATATGTTTTATTTCATCAGAGTACAAAAATTAGTGTATTTGAGACATGGGAATGGGGATGTGAAACTGAAATTTAATGAATTCATAGCTAGTGTAGAATACTCAAATACAACTGATGCAGGCTTGCCTTATGACTTCTGTGTTTTTAAAACAGATATATTTGTATTTGAAATTCTTTAAGACAAGTTTTGCCTGTTTGAAGTGATATTAGAAAAATCCTTGGATCAATGATTAGGGAGAGTTACCTGTCTAGGAGAGTAGGCCCTAGTACAGAGCTGTGAGACAGTAAAACTGCTGTTCTGTGTCTTGCTCCATTTGTAAGGAAGTGCTAAGCATCCTTTTTCTTTCGAGGAGAAGTGGGTACTGGCTGTAATATGCACCCAGCTCTCTGGGACTGCTAATTTAGGCAGGTGTCCAAGCTTCATAAAATGCAAGTACTGGATGAATTGTTAGTACAGAGGGAGGAACTGGATCACATGTCCACAGGTAAGGTCCTTAGGAATGTGAAGCTGAGAGCATTTCTATGGTTTCTCAATTGAACAATGTTTGGCAGAGTTACAGAGGCAACTGTAATGTTCCTCTGCACTGCAGCTCTAATGAACAAGCATTTTTGATTGGTCAGTAGAGGTTCCAAATCTGATTTAGCAAATGCCTTTCGAAGGTAGTCTTTTTTTGGCAGAGAGTTATTAATTTAGAAAAGCATGCTCTGTGTGTGTGCTTAACTCCACTGGGTCTGGGAAATCTAGCTGAGAGGACTGTACAAGTTAGAGAAAGCTGAGTCCAGAAGAATGAGCTCTTACACTATTTTGGGTTTATACTGGTAGCCAAGGCTAATGGAATTACTTCCAGAGCAGTTCACTTGACTAGTAGTAGTTCTAGTGTAGTTCTGAAAACCCCAGTTCTGTGAGGCCAATCGTTAGCTTGCAGTAACGACAGGACTTTAAAGCTGGTGCTTTTCTATCTGTAAAGCAGACCATGGTTTTTCTCTCCTTATCAGTCTGTGCCGAAGGTGCAAATAAAGCACCTTGAAGGAAAAGGTTAATAAGAGAAAATTTTGTGATAAGAGAAATATTGCAATTTCTGCTGCTACAACTGAAATTCAGCAACAAATACACAGTCTTCAGCCAGAGCTTTAAACTGACCCCATGTTTTCCTTCGTTTCCTTCCCACAGTTATGCCATTGGCTGACTACTATATTATCGCTGGAGTGATTTATCAAGCACCTGACTTAGGGTCTGTCATTAATTCCAGAGTTGTAAGTGTTCTGTGCATTTGATGTATACTGGTTTATATGTGGTTTTACTTCTGATTGTCCCCCAGGCTGTTTAAATCTCTCTTTCACTGTTTTGAGGAAAGATCTTGTGTAGTAACGTTGCAGTAACTTAAAACAAACCCCACTGATTAATACCGTGTGCGTCCCACATGAAAATGCAAGATCATGTGAGAGTGCAGTATTGCCGAAAAACTAAGATACATTGTTTAAAGATGAAAGATCAGAATAACTGAAGCTACACAATGGGCAGAACAGCATGAAGATTGAATAATCAAAATTTAAAAAAATTATTTGACAAATACATATGAAAGAATTATTAAATACATAATCAGTGAAGCTTGCTTTGGAAAGTTAATGTTAAGCTAATCTAATATTTATTTTTAAATGAGGCTTATGTTTTTAAGTTGATGTGGTATTTCTTTTTAAATTGGATGCTCAAGTTTGTTTTGATTCCTTCTGTTCTCGTAAACTACTGCTTTTGCAAGTTTTTCTCTGTCAGTTAGAAAAGTACTTCAGAAGAGCCTTGTGAGAACCTGTTAAAGAAATTATATTCTCAGTCCAAACTGGATGTTCCAAGTTCTCTTCCCAGAACAAAAATGAATATCAAATACTAATTTTAAAATACCTACTTTCAAAAATTTATATAGTATTTTCTTACATTCTTGTTCTGAAAGCTCACTGCAGTGCATGGAATTCAGTCTGCTTTTGAAGAAGCTATGTCCTACTGTCGCTATCACCCATCCAAGGGCTACTGGTGGCATTTCAAAGATCAAGAAGAACGAGGTATCATTCCTAGTTTCTCCTGCATTCTTTGGGAGAGGAAAGGAATGTAGGGAAAAGCTTGATGCAATGCACAGTGATGGTGGAGAGGTGAGATGAAGTGTTTGAAGGGTAAGTTAGGGCTCTCTACCGGGTTAAAGGAATCTTGCCCTTCTGTGCTGGTGGGAATGAACATCGAGGGATGGGTGGGAGATGAAAATGGTGAGCTGTGTGTCAACAAAGTGGGCAACTCTTCAACCCACTGGGGACCAAAGCACATTTTCAGAAGCCAAACCAGTTTGTCAGGAGGTAAGAACCATCCTTAATCTATCTTCCACAAAAAATAATAACTGATGTCAGTGAGAACATGCAGGTGAAGTTCAGAGGAGAGACAATTACCAACTTGTCATACAACAAAAAGCTGCTAAGAGAAAATAAATTTTAATACATCTTTTTCTAATATTTTTGTGACTTGCAGAGAAAACTAAACCAAAAGCCAAGAAGAAAGAAGAACCAAGCTCTATTTTCCAAAGACAACGGGTAGATGCTTTGCTTTTAGACCTAAGACAAAAGTTTCCACCCAAATTTGTTCAGGTATGACACTCAAAAGCCGAAGTTTTACTGTAACTTAGAACTTAAAAGACAGTCATAACTATTTGAACAGCTGAAACTGGGAATTTTGTGTATTTCTGCAGTAGTAACATGGGTTAGATAATGAACTTGACATAGAAGGCTCATATTGGAGTGCAAGATCTCCTTTTGTAATCACAGGAGTCATTAAGTCCTTGGCAAAACTATGAGTGAGTTTTATTATACAACTTCCTTATCTGATCACAGAGGGTCTGTTCTCAGCTATCAGACGTTGCTGCTGCTTCCAGTTTCCTGCTTTGTGAACTCAATCAAGCCATCACAGTATTTTGTTTTAGTTACCCCATTGTTCTGGAGACTCATTAGTTAGCATGGAAATTCTTGGTATTCTCTGAAGTTGTTGTTATTACCTCTGATTGTCTTTGGTACCCATTTATTCCACAAGGTCTTCTGCTTGGGAGCAAAGGAAATTATGTTTACAGCATCTCACAAAAGTGTTCCTCAGATGTGGGTAAAACTGCCTAACTGCATATTTTTTGCTTTAGTGTCTTTCAGTTGTCAGAGGAAAAACTGGATGTTAAAAAATGTTAACTGGATTTTGTTTAAAGTGTATTTAGTGACCCATTCTACCCTCACCTCTTACATATGAGACTGCATTGCTTGCATTTTGTTCCTAAATTAATAGCAGGAAGGGTTGAGAATTACAACTTTGGTTCCAGTGATGTGTTGTTTTTTTTTTTCTTCCCCCGCAGCAAAAGCCCGGAGAAAAGCCTATCCCAGGTAAAACTGTAATATTCTCACAAGACTTAAAAAATACTCTGTATGCAGTATCTTTCAGTTGCCATGTAAGCTCTTGCTGCTGCTGCTACTGTGAGGTGGTTTGGAATTCTGGCATTACCTAATTGTGCAAAGTAATGGATAGGAGTGAAGACTTTGAGTTGATCGTAGGCAACCTCCAAACAGGAAAGGCATGAACTGTATCACTTCAATCTATTCCACCTTTTAACCCATATAAGTATGAATTTACTCCCTGCTTATTATTCTTACACCTTTGAAATTAATGTTGCCCTTGTGACATTAACAATGTTTTCTGAATACTCTGAAGAGTATTTTAGGAATGAAAATCAGAGGTTTAACTTTCTTTTGCTGTTACGTCTTTAGTGGATCAAATCAAGAAGGAACCAGAACCAACCCCTGAAGCTGTCAAGCCAGAGGAAAAAGAGACTGTAAAGAATGCTCAGAGTGCTGGTGCTAAAGGACCACCTGAAAAACGAATGAGACTCCAGTGAAGGGAGAAGCTATTACACATCTGGATTAGTCAGTACCTGGAAAACAGATTCTTGCTCCCTTTTCTTTATATTTAAGCTTTTCCACTGAGGCTGACAATTCAAGGACTGAGATCCCTGTAACAGCTGTTTCTGTAGAAACCTCTCATGCAAATGTTAATGTCAGGATGTGAGCTGCCTCAAAGGAGGTGTTTTCAGTCTTCATCTTATTTTGAATGTTGGCTTCCGAGAATGGTTTTTACATGGACATATTCAGCAGCCTCCTGAAATCTACAGACTCTTGCATCCTTTGTGTCTAGGTTTCCTATGTAAAAAGAAAAAACTTTTATATATAAAAAGGAATTGGAATTCCGGGCAAATAAAACTCCTGGCTGCTGGAATGCCTTTCTGAAATGCGTACTTCATTAGTAGCAAATATGTCATATGTGCTGGCAGCATTTTTTTTTTTTCCACTTGGACAGTGGAATATATGGTGTTCTATTTTTAGAAAGAAAAGTTAGGTTACCTGCTACAAATTGCTGTGCCTTTAGTGTGCTTGGGATAAAGATAAAAGATTTAATAACTGGACCCTCAAATCCATGTAGTTAGATGTCAGAATGTTCTCAGTTCCTAGATGTTCTTGGACATTGGTTTTACTTAATGGTTAAGCTGATAGCTTATTATAGAAGTTAGTGTTTTGGGAGAGAGATTTATGACATAAAACAGGCTAGAATTTCTTGATGTTGCACACTCAGTGAAGCTGTTTATATTTCTAATTTTTCACTGTAACTCAAATACATCAATTACATCTCTTCCTCTGTGCTCCTAGCAGTTCCTTGCTCCTTCATTAGACACATGTCTTTTAGACTTGCGGAAGTGGGACAGTGGAAGAGAAACATCACTAACAGCTGTACACTTATTTAAGCATATTGCTTACATAAACCTTTTTTTTTCTCAGAAAAATTAGAAATCATCTATTGAAAAGAAATTACTATTAGTTTGATTTTGTTTTTTCATTGAAGTAATGGAGTGAACCTTGAAATAGCTTGCTTTCTTTCCACAACTGTTACCTGCTTTCAAGCAGTAAACTATAGTAAGCAAGAAAAAGGTTTGTACATAGCAACCAAAATGTAGATAGGAAGAAAAACTAAAGTGTCCTTAGATAGCTGAGTGACATTTATTTTCAGGTTACAAGACACTCTCAGTAACTTAGCTCTCCAGTCAGAGCTGTTTATTACTGAATGATAGAAAGATCCATGTCATTTTTGTCCTATAATCCAAAGCTGTAATGTTAAAAGATGTAGATATGCCAATAGCAGTTCTCAGTTAATGCTGTTCTCAGATACAGATCTGAAATTCATATATGCACGTACTTGAGTGTGTATTAGGTTTATTTCATACCCGGATCAGGTTTGAACAGCCATTTCTCAAAATGCTGATAAAAGTAGATAATATGCTAGTGTGAACTATTAAATCAAGTGAAAATGTAGAAAACAGTTATTCTGGGATGCTCAAAACAAGACAAGGTGGTGTGAATATACTTCAGTTCCTCTGAAAGCAAGTAGTGGAAGAAGCACCAAAGCCATTGCCTCATCCACCCCCATGAAGGAAAGCCAGGATTTCCAGAAATGAGACATGAATGGTGAGGCATCTCAGCAGTCCTTGCTGTTGGTGGTCAGAATAAAGTCCTTGGAAATGGCCATTAAAGGAGCTGAGAACCCGTATGTAATTTGGAGAAACTTAAGCAAAAAAGATGACAGACTGCACTTAATGAAGATCTAGGGTGTTGGGCTTCAGTTGTGTGGGAGTTTTTTGGTGGGTTTTTTTTTGTTTTGTTTGGTTTGGTTTTTTTAATGGAGAAAAATTATCTACTCATGCACCAAGGAAATATTTAACACTGCTAACAGAAGAAAGCTTGCTTATTGCTGAAGACATACAGCTCTGGCAAAAAATGCATGCTAGAACATAGTATGAGCAAAATACTCTATCAGTCACTGGAGTTCACCTGACATAAAGTGTGTTGTACAATTCAATGTCTGAGAATTTCCCTAAAGCAGAAGGTTTTGAAGAAGGGCAGTAAAATTAGTAGGACAGAGTTTCTCCTATGATGGCACTGGGAAGACAAATATTCAGTCTATAAAACTGAGTAGTGAAACAACTAGGAAAGTAGAGAACTCTGGTTCTGTCTTTTAGTCCAAGAATAGAGGGACAAGTAAATGAAACTGAATTGGAATTACATTTAGATTGAACCATTATACTCCATGCTCAGAATTTGAGCTGATCAGAGATAAGGGTGGAACTTGAAGGGGCAGACTGTCTTCACCTCTACATCTCTGAGTGGCCTTTTTGCCTTCTGCAGAAATCCCTGGTGTTGGCTGGTGTCAAAGGGCATTAAAAAGGATGGATTCCAGGTCCCATCTGAGTTAAAGCGCCAGCATCTAAGCTATTGAGAGGATAGCAAATGGCTTCCATTCGCGAAACAAGCATTTGAATGTGATAAGCCTTTTCCAGGGGAATGATCTTTCCCTGAGCGAATTACTTTATGAAGCAGTAAGGGATGTTACCAGTGTGTCGATTTCTTAGTAGCTGTCCAGTGCTGAAGGTTTGCCGTATGAGGGACTGAAATATCTTCTGATCCTGTTACTTGCTGACCAGATATTCTACAATAATTTTATCAGTTAAGTGAGCTATGATACCAGCTTACTGAAGTGACATGTCAGATATTACTGTTGAGATGTTAAGCAGGTACCTTGTAGTCAGTAATGTTTTTTCAGTGCATGAGAGTCTAAGCTTTTTCTCTCTTGGTTTAGAGTCTGACTGCAAAGTCCAAAGTCCTTCCCAAGGACATTCAGTATTTGTAAAGCTTGTAGATGAAAGGGAAAGAAGCACTTCTGAAATTTGTTTGTGCGTCACTTTCTTCTGTATAAAGGAGAGATTTGGTTGTACAAGAGAACTATTTCTACTTTTTGCTCTTAGATAATAACCATTCAGACTTCAAAAGGGCTTTTCTTTGCCTAAATCATGGGGTAGCAGGAGCTGAAAATTACCTGGAACTCTAATAGAAACAATTCTCCTCAGAGCCTGAAAGTACATATAAATGTTTGTATACCCATGAACAGCTATGCATATTTGTATGTCCGTGTGTGTATATGTACATGTGCATGCAAAAATCCAGCCAGACTGTAGGAAGAGGGGCACTCTAGCTACCTCAGTTTACTGTGTAAACCTAATGGTGTCTCAGGTGCAGCAGAAAATACTGTCTTTGTCACCTTTTCACTAAGGTCTGACCAGGTTATACGTTGCTCTCACACATTCCTCTTTGCCGTTCTGCCCCTGTACTTCATATTTTGGTAACTTTTTCCTAGCAAAGAAAGTTAGATGTCATCTGGTCAGTCAGTATGTTTTGTTTGCCAGAGCAAGCTGTACTTGGAGAAAGAAGGGTATAGGCAATAGGAGGGACAAGGCAAAGGGGATAGATTAGCTTTATTTTGAGACATGGAGGTCCCCTGAGAGAAAAAGGGTGAAGATGTGTTACGCAAACAGACTGTGGCTTCACTAACCCACAGATGGTTTCTGAACAAAAGCTGATGTGATACACTTTTTCAGGGTTGTTTTCAATAATTTTTCAACAGCAAACCAAATGATAACTAGGCATCCAAGGTTCAAGACAGGTTTTTTTTTTCTTGGAGAGGAGGGTGAACTTTCAATAGTGTTGCTTTGGTCATTTAATCATGAACAGAACACACAAATGGTCTCTTATGTGTCCTGTAGCTTAAAATGGGGATCATAGATGGATGGGTAGTGGGGAGAAATTTTCCCAGTAGGATGAGTTAGGATGTATTATTGATCTCTCAGCAGTCTGAAGGCTTCATTTCCTTCTGCCAGTGAATTTCAACCTGTGGTCTACCAGGCTGCTGGTGTTTTGTGACCTGTTCCTAAAGACTCAAGAGAAGGCAAGTGAGAAAAGGAAACCTCTTGCTGGTAGGATTCAATTCCACAGGAACTTGCACCTTCATTGGAAATTCTAGGGAGCTACAAGATTGAAAAAAAAATGAAAAACACTCATGAGAAAGCCAGTTTCTGCAGTCAAAGTAGCTTCAGATTGCTGTGATATTTTTTCCTGCTCCACTGTAAGGTCAGTCATTTTTCCTTCCAACCTGTTCATTCATGCTATTCATTGTCATATAATGGGAATCTTTCCCTCCCTCACCTTTGCTCTTTACCTGATCAAAACACAGAAATGCAAGGCTCTGGTAACCTGAACACAACAGTGTGATCCCTTTCTATGTAAGCTCGGTGCTGAAGGACTTGCTTAGGTGCTGAATGTGGTGTCACAAACTTGCATTGACACTTCCCCCCAAGCATCTGTCATGAGTTCAACAGTGGAACCTGAGTATTTTCTAGTCCTAACTATATAGCTATGTTTCTGTTAGAAGAGAAAGAAAGTAGTAGGCAACTTTAGGTGGGGGAATAGTAGGGGTGGTAAGACATGACTCTTGCAAATTCGCAGAGTGATTTAGTAGGGCCTTTTGTATAACTTAAGGAGTGATCACACAGCAGAAGTATGTATTTTGAAATAGCACTACAGAATGCACACAGATTATATAACAGGATTTTTCCATTATTGTGGTCTAGGCTGTATTTTTTCAAGAGACATAATCTGACGCCGTTCACAGTACTTGAAATGCAAAGCTGATAATTGAAAAGTAGTAGACAATCATTCAGCAACTAGCAGCACATAAAAGACTTCACAAGAAACAGTTTCTATACTTATAAAACAAATAAGAAAATAAATCTAAGGCTAAAACAGGTAGGTCATGAGTTGGGATGGGTATCTAGAAAGATCCTCCTAGATGGATCCTAATAGAAGCAGGCATCCTGTATTCATTCCTTTTATCTGAGGTAGTGTATTACAAGGTGTATGCTGCTAATGCTGGCCATGCTTGCAAGGAGTGAGCAAGGTACCAAACCACGGAATCTGAAGCTCCTTTGGACAATAGTTGGTAACCTCCACAGCTGCTCCACAACCTCATGTGCCTAGCGTAAGGTACCAGCCCACTCAGGACCCTGGGGCATGAGGCAGCAGAAGGAGGCTCTGAGACTTTTGCCAGCTTCTTCTTTCACTGCCCAGCCTCCTGAGGGGCAGTGCCTATCTCAGATAGTCTGAAATGTTAAGTGTTGCTGCCTGTGCCAGGGTGATGGTCAGCACACAGAAGTTGGTGCCAAAAGGCAGGATTCGTGAGATCTATGTGGAATGGTAAAAGGGTACACCTCCTGCAGCTGAGAAAGGTAAGGGCCATAGCAGGTTGGACGTCATCCCAAATGTGTTTGCGGTGCTGAAAAGAAAGTTGCGAAGAGTTCCCAAAAGGTAACAGCTGTGGCTATGCTGAATCTCAGCACTACGTGCCAAAAAACCAGCCTGCATAGCTGTGTTGCACAGGACATCCTGTCTTAGCACAATCCAGATCAGTGTCTTATGGTTGTGTCTTGCTGGAGCTGTACCCCATAATGGGGATGGCAGCCAAGTGGTAGATGTACCTGTAAGTGTTCTCTTTCCATTGCTATGAAATCACAAGTTGTTAGCAAGGACATGATGTGGGAAAATGGCTGCTGCATAAGTGCTCTCTGTAATTAAGGTGCATTGTTGTAGATGTATAGCAGCTGTGATGTAGGTAGGCTTGAGGCTTTTGTACTTGGTACTACTAGTTTACATCTATATTATAGAATGTAGTGGAAGTGAATTCCCCCCTGGTTCTACCTTTTTTCTTGGGGGGTGCATATGCTGTAGTAGCTATAGTAAGGGACACGGTAAAGTCACCACAGGGAGTATTTCTGTACTTTTTCATTTCAGACTCTAAGCCTTTCCAGATATTCTCTTGGGCTGAAATAAGCTGTTTCTGATGTCCACTCACACATTACCCTGTAATAAAAACAGCAAAAAAAGCAAAAGCCAACCTTTTGAGATTTTGAAACAGATTTTCCCACTTGTGGTCTACCCAAATGATCCCTTTGCTCAACACAACCATCTGTGACAAGGAGTGTGAAGCTGAACTGTGGGCTGTCCTCGCTATGTCTGCTTAGAAGGAGAAGTACGCATTAATTTGAAATGAAGATTATTAAAAGCTGGGCACGTGTTTGTGGGAGGCTAATTTACTCCTTCCTTCTCACGAGAGCCTCTGTCCTGGCTCAAAGAGCAGCGTGGGCTGTCTAGAGGCGCTGGGCGATGCTCCGCGGCCCCAGGTGCCGTTTCCCGGGGAGCGGGCGCCGCTGCCCCGCCGGACCCGGCCCGGCCCTGCCCGCACGGCGGCAGTTGGAGCCTCGGGGCGGTTCCGCCCGGGCTGGGCCCTTCCAGGTTCTATCCCCGCTCGAGTGGGAGCGGCCGGTGCCGGCGGCCGCGATGAGGGCCCTGCCGGGGCTCCTGCTGCTGCTGCTGGGCGTGGCGGGGTGCCCCGGGGCCCGGGGGGCCCGGCCCGCGGAGCCGCGCGCCGCGTGGGTGACGGTGCCGCGGCAGCTGAGCCCCCGGGCCGGCGACGACGCCCCGGCCCTTTCCTACTGGCTGAACGTGGCCGGGCGGCCGCGGGTGCTGCGCCTGCAGCCCAGGAGGGGCCTGGTCTCCCGCCCCTTCACCCTGGTCACCTACGGCCGGGACGGGGCCCGCCGGGAGGAGCACCCCTTCGTGCGGGACAACTGCTTCTACCAGGGCGAGGTGCTGGGGAGCCCCGGCTCCCTGGTGGCCCTCAGCACCTGCGGCAGGGGCCTCCACGGCGTGCTCTGGGTGGAGGACGATACATACCAGATCGAGCCCCTCCCCAATGATCCGGCCTTTCGGCACATTCTCTACCGCATGGAGGAGGCCAATAGCCCCGAGGGACCCAGCTGCGGACTGACACCGGAGGTGCTGCAGCAACAAAAGGCTGTGCTGCCGTGGTTGAAGGCTCCCAAGACAGAGGACGAGAACGAAAGGCTGAAGGACTGGTGGACACACCTCACGTATGTGAAGATAGTAGTGGTCGTGGACAACGTGCGGTTTGTGAAGTCAGGCAGGAACAAATCGGAAGTCTTGAAGCACGTCATGCAAGTCATCAATGTTGGGGACATTATGTACAAACAGCTTTCTGTCCGGCTGTTTCTTATAGGACTGGAGATCTGGACTGAAAGCAACTTTATAAATGTTACTACCTCTATTCCAGAGGTACTTAGTGACTTTAACAACTGGAGAAAGTCAAACCTGTACCAACGGATGTACCACGATGTTGCTCACTTATTTGCATTTCAGTGGTTTGGAAGCAGCCTGGGACTGGCATATATAGGGACAGTGTGTGATAGATACTGGTCATCGGCTGTTGTTTCCTTCACTGAGAAAAAGTTGTCTGCAATTTTTGTCACATTTGTCCATGAGCTGGGCCATAATCTTGGGATGAGCCATGATAAACCGGATTGTAAATGCAAACGCAAGACATGCATTATGTATGAAAACAATGCTGAAACGGATGCGTTCAGTGACTGCAGTTACAAACAGTACTTTGAACTGCTTGTAAATGGCGCTGAGTGCCTTCGTAGACCACCAGCACCTGGCACTTTCTACACCGCGAAACGTGAATACTGTGGGAATAAGATAGTAGAAAGTGGAGAGCAATGTGACTGTGGTTCAGCAGCAAACTGCAGAAGGGATCCTTGTTGCCGCGCGAACTGTACATTTACTGCAGGTTCGGTCTGTGCGTCTGGAAAATGCTGCAAGCACTGTAAGGTCCTTCCAGCAGGAACACTCTGCAGAGCAAGTACTGGCAGCTGTGACCTGCCAGAGTATTGCAATGGGATTTCTCCTCAGTGCCCACGGGATGTATACCTACAAGATGGAACCCCTTGCAAAAATGGTATTTATTGCTATCAAGGAAAATGTTCTTCCCACAGTAAACAGTGCCAGCATCTCTTTGGCAAACAAGCCAGGGTTGCTCCTTTAGATTGCTTCAAAGCAGTGAATACTCAAGGTGACCGGTTTGGGAATTGTGGTATTCGTGACAATATCCATTTTACAAAATGCAGTACTGAGAATGTCTTATGTGGTAGGATTCAGTGTGAAAACATAGTCAAAATACCTTTCTTGCAGAACCATGTAACGTTAGTCCAAACTCCTGTTCGAGATAAAAAATGTTGGGGTCTTGACTATCACGCAGGGATACCAAGAGCAGATGTGGGAGCTGTGGAAGATGGCACACCATGTGGTAGTGATATGCTTTGTATCAACAGGACGTGCATGAGTGTATTAGTGCTGAACTACGACTGTAACATGACAAAGTGTCATGACAGAGGAGTGTGTAACAATCGTAAGAACTGTCACTGCGAGTATGGTTGGGCTCCTCCATATTGTGCATTGGAAGGATTTGGAGGTAGCATTGATAGTGGACCCCCTCCAGCCAGGAAGACTTCTCAGAGAGCAAAAGTAAGACTAACACTATTTGGTTTTTTTTCTATATGCATCCTTGGAGTAGCCCTTACCATCCATTATAAACAGGAAGTAGAGGGATGGCTTACGAAGATAAAGGCCCAATTCCATAGAACATTGCAGTTGTTTCAAAGACTGAAAAAAACAGAAGTTCCTAAAGAAAACTCTCCTGCTGGTGAGTCAAAATCCACCAAAGATCGAAAAGCAGTAGCTTTGGATGCTCTTGAGGAAATCTCCCTTTAGCAGAGCCATCTGATAACTCATCAAAATAATTCAACAGGTTCTGAACAGCTCTAATCTCATGTGATATCATTAAATGCAGAGTAAATGTTATCTCTGTATATTTTCTTTTAAGTTAATAAATGCGGGCAGTAAGGCATGCTGTTCTTTGTACCCTGAGCTCTTAAATTGATATAATTAAGTAAACTGCAGGTATTGTGTTTATGCTTCATATCAACAGTTTAAAAATGTAAACTTCTTAAAACAGACATAGATAAATTATTTGCTTCAGTTTCCTCCTTCACCTAATGTTTTCTTCAATTCAGTGAGAGAGATGTTTGTGACCATCTGTCATTCATTAACAACCAAAGAGAAAAAATTGCTCTTGCAGTGTCCACTGGGTTCCTTCCAAGCAAACCATTCTGTATCTCTATGATTTAATTCACATCTGTGACACAAACAGGCAAGGAACAGATATTGCAGTGAGATGCAGGTGTCTGTTTCACAAGCACTTCCAGCTGTTTACAAAGGAGCAGCCCTTCAGGAGGGAGGTAGATCACAGGGAACAAGGCCTTCCTTTTGTGAAAGAGTAGAGAAGGATTATCCAGATCACACCAGTAAGCATTACATTTCTGAACCATAATATATATGTCAACAGTGTAGTGACACCAAATCTGGAATTTCACAAGAACAAATTGTTTTTATTTTCTGGAAATTTTCCAGTGTCTTGACTGCTGGCTGCTTCTGAGAAGTGCTGTGTATTTTATTGTCGGTAAGAGGAGCTGTCTGTGGGGTACTCCAAGTTAACTGAATTTCTAAAGTATTTGGAACTATTCTGCAAGTCTCCCCCACCTAGAATTCCTGCAATATTTGATAGAAGCTTTATCTGACTATCTCAGGGGGTTTCTCTTGGCTTACTATGTGATTCTTTCTTCAGCCATAACTGAATGTGTCCGTGCAGCTCTATGGAGTGCCACACAGAAGCACTGTAGTTTTAATTTTTTTAACACAACATAAAATATGTCTAACTTCTGAAAAATATTAGGGACATGGAAATACCATTCAATAAGTTTTATTTTTATTATTTACATTACAGCAGTAACTAGACCGTTCTACCAGATCAGCATGAAGAGGAGTCTGTAGTTCAGATCACTGTGAAAACTTATTTTTAAAGATATTTCAGGATAAAGGGCTATAATGCACTTGTCTGCTAACAAAATAATTATTTCTATTTAGAAAGCAAAGAGCACACTTTTAGCAAACATTCTGTAAAGGCAGGATAAGTACCCCAACACTTGGGAACATTTGGGAAGAAATATGTTGGTGACTCTACAAATTATGATGGTCAACTCTTGCTGCCTCCCAAATATATCATTTATGTTTTTAGAATATACATTTTTCTGTAATTTTTTATGTGGTTTTTTTTTTGTGTTCTGTACCCAAAAAGGGCCGATTACATTATGATGGGATGTGAAATACAAAGCATGTGATTCACAGTTTTTCACAGCTTTTTATCTAGAGCAAATGGGTTCTTAAATAGTTATCTCTACTTGTCTGCAGAAATGAGGTAACACATTGTTTGTTTAGCAGGCTGTGCTTATAGCCATGATAAAACATGGATGGTTTTGATTAGATGATGAAAACTTAATCCTGCATTTATGTCAAAAGGCAAGATAACTGCCCCTTGACTAACACCCCAGATTTATTCCTCATAACCAGAGACCTCTTTCAAGGGGGTTGAGGGATGAGGGGTGTCCTCTGAGAAATAAAAATTGTAATTCAGGTGTTGCAAACAAGGAATAGGTGACAGACAAGAGAGATGTGGATTAATTGAAATATGGAGATAAAAAGTAACAAAAGCACTACATCCAGCACCTTCCAACTATCTATGCACAACTAGTACCTACTAAGACTTTTCTGATTTTGCATTTTAAATACAAAAAGAGTGGCAGAAGTTTCAGGTTGCCACCTTGATGGCCTGCCATTATTGATCAATAGTATACTATGAATTGCCAAGTATAGATCTATGCCGAGACAGAGAAACACCAGAGTAAGGGAGTTCTTATTTACAGACCTGCCTACTGAAGAGACAGAGGTGTAAATTAGAGCACAATTTAGGCTAGAAAGCTTACTTGCAAATGCAGTTTTGGGAAAGATAAAGTAATAAAATGCTGTAGTTTCCGTTTTTATCTATGCTTAAAGATTGATCTGAAAAACCAGGACTTAATTACGAGGAGGCTTTCAGTGAGCTTTGGATAGGAGTATTTCTGGACACTTTTCTCCTGTTTCTTCTTGGGCAATATGAGCAAGACAAACTTGTATCCCAACAAACCTAGTCTATATTTTATAAAATGTGTGAGCTCCCTTTCTGAGGTTTTCTCCTTGAAAATATTATTGTTTCTGATTTCAGCACAGCAGTGAAAAACTTGATGTTTCTGGTGGTTTGTTAGAAATGTCCCACTACTCTGACGGTGCTATGAAAGTGCAAGTCTAAGTTCAGTCCTAATCTTTCTGGTTTCCCCTTTTTTTCCCCCCTCCTGGTTCCAACTGCATTTTAAAATGCCTTAAATGGATGCTAGAACTTGGTTAATTTGTAAGTCACTTGTACATGAAGAGGCAGCTTGCAAATGTTGCTGCACCGTCTCCCAAGAGATGTGGGTCAGTGTAGTACGTGAAATGGTGCTGGAGGAAATATGAAGACACAACCTGGACCAGTGGAAGTTGTCCCTGCCCATCGCAGGAGAGTTGGAACTAGGTGATCTTAAAGGTCCCTTTCAAACCAAACCATTGTCTGATTCTGTAAAATGGTCTGTGCCAGTGCAGTAAGGGTATTAAGTTTTAGGTAGCTGTTAATATGTGGCAAGCCAGTCATGATGGGTGAAGCCTGGAGCTGCCTGGGACTAAGTTGCAAGAATATATACCCATGTTTCTTGTCTGAAATCTCTTCCTGGCTAAAGAAGACTTTTAAAAACACTTAATATTGCAGTTATCTCAGATCAAGATAAAATTGGTTTTGTTCTAAGCCAATACTGTCATCTCTAAAACACATTAAACTGCTGCTAAGGAACACTGTGTATCTTGAAGGAGTTTGCCAAGTACCTCGCAGCTGCTTGCTCACTCTCCTCCCACCCCTTCCAGTGGGAAGGGGATTCAGAAAGAAAAGGTAAACCTTGCGAGCTGAGATAAAAACAGTTTAATAATTGAAACAAACTAAGATATAATAATAACAATGAGCGAGAGTAACAGAACCCAAGAGAAACAAGTGATGCACAGTACAATTGCTCACCACATGCTGCCCGATACCCAGCCCGTCCTAGAAGATGTTTGGCCCCCTTACAGGTAACTCCCGCATCTTATATATTGGACATGACATTCTATGGTGTGGAATATCCCTTTGTCCAGTTTAGGTCACCTGTCCTGGCCATGCTCCCTCCCAGCTTTTGTGCACCTCCTCACTGGCAGAGTATGAGACACTGAAAAGTCCTCAGCTTAGGGCGAACACTACTTAGCAACAACAAAAAGTCTATCACACAAGTCATGATTTTGCTCATCATTGCAAGTGTAATTGGACCTTGAATGCCTGTCTCCCACGTCTGAGGCAGGTGTTCTAACACTCAGTTTAGCACTAAGCATTAACGTTGTAGCATTCAGAGATCCGGTGCCCAGGTTGTCTCTACCTAGTAAATTCAGGAATCCAAAAGTGCAGATAATTTTGGAACGAATGCAGTCAAAAACATTTATCTTTACTGCAGTACCAAACAAACAAAATGGTAGGGTAACACTGAAGACCCGATAAGCTGGTCCTCATTTTCATCAGAGAAGTTCCTGCAGATGTGGCTGTCCTCATAGTGCCAAGCAGTGAGGTGGTTAAACTGAATCAGGCCTCTTCACTGTTCCCTGTTGTCATTGTCTGTATTGACACACTTGTAGCATGTGCTGAAACAGATAAGGGTAAATTTTTCCTTGCTATTTCCCGATAATCTATTGGTTCAATAAACTCTGAGGTACAGAGTCTTGGGTTCACGTGGCTCCTCTGTTAGACAGCAAGTTGAAGTACTTTGCCTTTTATGGCTAGGTAATTATCTGTTCTGTAGAGTTCTGAGGAAATTTCTCAAATCCTCAGACCAAACACCTTCTACAGGACCTAGTGAAGTATTTCTTGCCTCAGCAGTGGCACGGTGATTCTGTGCACCATTTGTGTTTCTGAATCTAAATCACTTTATTGCATCGCAGGGTAACTCGGTGTTGGCATGGATGCTCTCTGTGCTACTTGCCTGCATTGGGCTTTTGCTCCTGCCCAGCACTGTCTGATCTGTTTTTCAGTTTGCTGTAAGGACAGTTAAAAGGGCTGGGAACAGGTCATACATCTTCTCCCTCTCTCCTACGCCTAGTCAACTACGGCCTACTCCTTAACCTTCCTAAGGAAACCAGCTCCAGCCTGGGGAGCAAGGCAGGGCCAGGCACAGATGCCGCGCAGGGGCCAGGGAAGGTGCGGGCGGCAGGAGGACGCCGTGCTGGGTTCCCCTGGGCCCGCTCCTCTTCCGCCTGTGCGGTGAGCGCCGGTGGCGGCCGGCCCCAGGGCGCCGGTGGGAGCAGCGCCGTGCCGCGGGGGACGCGCCAGCGCTGGCACCGCTTCCCGCCGCGCGGACTACAACTCCCAGCGCTCCGCGGCGCGGCCCGGCGGCGGCCGAGGAGGCGAGAGCGGCCGCCCCGGGAGCCGAGTTCTCCTTCAGGCCGCAGCATGAACGGCAGCGTGGCGGGCGGCGGCTACGCCGAGGAGATCATCNTCTCGGCAGCCAGGATAGAAGCGCAGCGCCCCGAGGTGCCGGGCCTCCCCAGTCGCGGCGTGCCTCTGGAAATAGCCGTGGCGGATACGCTGCTGCGGGAAAAGCCCTGCGTGAGGGAGAGCTGGCTGGGTCAGGGTCGGTCCTCTGCGGGAGCTCCGGTAGAGGCTGGTGTCCCTGCCGACAACTCGCCTCTGGTTTTCCCAGGAAGTTGCCATCTCCGCTGGAGCTCCTGTTTCTTCCCTATGAGGCGGTAGCCGCTGAGCGCCCAGCCGCGCTGGATACCCGGAGTCAGGGGCCATTTGAAAATCATATGCCCAAGTGGCCATGCCCTGTACTGTCAGCTTGGCGTTCATTGTGAAGCGTACCTTGACAGGCTTTGGGGTGGTGAGAGAGAGGCGCGTAGGCTGGAAGGAAGAGGTAATAGGGCAGTTCGTGGGGCATTTTTTTGGCTTTGCTTTTCATATGACAACAACAGGTGCACTCATGGAAGCCTTATATTTTTACAGAATTTATGGTGCCATTGAAATCACACTTTCAGGAGTGAGGCAAGTTGGCACCAAACATACAGCTCTGGAGCAAAATCCTGGCTATAGAGAATGGCAGGCTCCAGGAGGGCTTTTGGAGCTAGACTTGTACTGTGGTGTGTGAGGCTTTAATTAAAACGAGCATGAACGAAAACGTGGCAGCCCTTCTGTTCTGCACAATTGCTGGGTGCGGCTGCTGGCCAGCCTTGGCTCCATAGGCTCCGGTAGAGACCCCCAGCACCCACGTTGTTGGCGTGTGTGTTTCCTTTCTCTGGGGTGGAGTTGGTCCTGGCCCTCGTGCTGGTGATCAGAACTCAGAGAGTGTGACCCCAGGTTGCAGCCCTTTGCCTCCCCTGCTCGCCAGATTGGCCTCTGGTCTGAGAGCTGTGTAGCCCTACCTGCATAGCCATGAGCTTAAGCTAATGAAGCTGTGCTTGTCAGTGAAAACTGTGCCAAATAAAGCCGGTTCTGATGGGAAAGCTGTTTCCATACATCTGGGGACTTAAAATTTTAAGGAAGGTGTAAAGGCATGTTAAAGGGCAGAGTTGAGAATGGTCTTGAATGTGGCCACTGTGATTTCAGTCTCGATTACCATGAGCAGCATTTGTCCAGTCATTGAGATGGGCTGTGCATCTTTAGAGCTAGGTTTCTAACTGTGTTACTTGATTTGAAGGTTCTACAGCCCCTTACGGCCTTGGTGCACTTGCCATGTGAATTATTATTAGTTTCTGTGGAAGGAACAAATCACTGTTATCTGTGAAGTACAATCAGATACTGTAATCTCTTGAATTGGAGTTTTGACTGCAACTTCTGAAATAGGTCTGATGCTAAACATTTCTGGCAAAAGTTTGCATAGGTCATGAATGTATTTCCAGTGGCAGGACAGTGTATATTCGTCTCTTTTTCAAATTTTCTTGTAGTCAGTCTCTCGTTTCCTAATCCTGCCAGTCATGATTTTTTTTAAAGGCCTTTTTGAGGGACTTTTTTGGTTCCAGGGAGGGTAAGTAAGGCGTAGGGAGGTCTGCAGCCTCAGGGAGGGTCAGAAGTTTAGCTCAGAATCTGCTTTTAAAGCTCTGCCATTCTGCTTCTGGTCCCTTGTAGACAAGAGATTTAGTGCTATGTGCTCTCTCCCCTTGCTCCTTTTCTTCCAGCTATGCTATGTCTCTTTCTGTGGCTGCATGAACTGGAAGGAAGAGAATAGCAAAGAGCTCAAGGATTGATAGGGAAGATATTTTTAGGCAGAATGGAAGTCTGAGTGCTGGAAAGGAAAGATACAGTGAAAAAGCCCTGTGAATACTTAACTTGGTCGAGCACGCACTGCTGCCTCTTTGTCACGAAGATCATACTCTGCTGATGAAAGCTGTGACTCTTGATTATTTTTCCAGTCGTGGGTAAAAAATTGCAAAGTGTATACTTTTTTTTCATATATATATATATATATATATACACACACCTATTTGAGGGGTTTTATATATGAGAGAGAGAATCAGCGTGTTCTGAGACCCTGATTACTTCTTTCTGGCTTCTTAATAAGTGTTGATTAAACCTTATACCTTCTGTAGTATTGATTTCCCCCTTTCCTAAGTTATTGGCTTTATGGCAAATAATTTTTAGGAGTGTGGATTTTTTTTCTTTTAATTTTCTATCAAAAGGTGTATTACTGTGCACAACTGGCCCTTCTTGGAATAGATATTATTCTTGGTGAAATGTCAGTATTTCTTCAATTTTCTCTCATTTTTTCCTCACTTGTCTGAAGCTGCCAGGAAAGGAAGGAAAAAAAAGGTGTGTCAAAATTGCTGGTAATATTTCTTTACTTGCCAGCTGTAGATACACACTTAAAATAGCATGACTCATTTTGTAAATGCTTTGATCTCCTGTGACTAATTTAAAGTGCTGCTTCCCAGCAGGCACATGGTGGTTTTACTTTCATTTGAAACTCTCCTTCCCAAGGTTTCTAGTCCCAGCTTCGAGAGAAAATAAGAAAGAAAGTGAAAACAAATAAATCAGCCTGGCTGAACGTGGGCAGAACTTGCCCTCAGCTGTTCTTAGCTTTTGGATGACTGGTTTAGGTCAGAAAAAAAAAAAGTTTTTTTTTTTTCCATTTACTTTGATTGTGTATTTGATTTTTTTTCTTTTTCCTTGTCTTTTCTTTCTTTTTTCATTGCAAGCCTCTTAGGGAATCTTTCCTGTCTCTCGTTACGCATTTTTATTTACAGAGAAACTTAGCTGCATGTACAGTGGAGAATGTGTTCTTGTAATCTATGGGTTTCCAGACTTCAAATTCAATTTGTTCTTCTGGATTTTAATGAAACCAGAAGTCTTAACTTTAATCCAGAAGCTGGATCCAACTAGATATCTGTAACTGAGATTTCCTTTAAAAAATAATACAAAATAGCAAAAATGTGAAGTGGACATCAGTTCTGTTAAATGTATATGTATTCTTTTTTGTTTTCCTTTAAATGAGTGAACTTTGTCTTTATTTCCTATCATGTTTGAATTTATGAAGCAGAACAGACTGATTGTATACAGTTTGAAGTAGCTTCGTGTAACCTGATCTTATTCTTGGAGGCAAAGCACACCAGTTCCAGCTCCTGAGATGTGGAAGGGGAGCCTTCTGAGCTCTAGGTGCCCTCAAGCTGGTAGCACAGTTCTGCTCACCTGTTTCCTCGTCTGTAGACAGGGTCTAATGCTCCTCGCCTTTCCTTACCCTGTTTCCCAGCTCACAAAACGCTTGTCAGCGGTGATTTCTTGTAGGTCAAAGGTAGTGATTTACTATAATCTCATGTGAAATGTAGAATACTTTCCTTTTCTTTCATGCTGTGCTGATGAAGTGTATTCCTGCTGAGGGCTGAATCAGTGTCTCAGAAATGATGGCATGTCCCTCAGTATTCCCCAACACCCACCTGAAACAGCTCACAGATGTTTTGTGTAATGAAGCGTCTGGGGTTCTCAGGCATTTCGTGTCTCTCCTCTGCCTTCAAGACTAGTTTCATGAGAATAACTTTTCTAGACAGTGGAAAGGTGGTTGGAAAGGATGATGCAGATTTGTGTGCTGTGAGTTTTTGTATAGTGGAGAAAGCAAGACAATGTGGGAAGGTGCAGTCCCCAGCAAGCAAGACAGCAAGACTGTTTGAAGCTTTGAGCTTTTTCTCATCAGCTTTCTCTTTGGCTTACCTTAGGGTTGGGCTTCAACATTGTTGGTGGGACAGATCAGCAGTACATTGCCAATGACAGCAGCATCTATGTCAGCCGGATCAAAAAGGATGGGGCAGCTTACCTTGATGGCCGATTACGAGAAGGAGATAAAATTTTAGCGGTAAGCCCTTTCTTCTGTTGCCCCTGTGTTCTTGATCAGTGATGTGATGTGAGAGGCAGGTTTTCCATCACAGTGCACAGAGAGGAAGGATGTGGTGGATGAATTAGATGTTCCCAAGCAAACTCCATGGAGGACTTGTCTTGGGGATCTGAGGAGAGCTTTGAGCACTAGGGAGGTGATGGGCTTATCTCTTCTGCCTTCTTGATTTGCCACAGAAGTGGTGCCGTGTTTGTGTTTTTTCTGTGACTTGCCTCCCTAAGATTTTAGAATCCATCAGACCTTCTCTTGCTCACAATGGATTACCATTTACACACATGTAAATAAAGGTTTTCCACCTCTTCAGTTTCCATTTTTTGACTGGTAATCTGTGATTTCTGATCCTTTTGCACAGGGGGATTTTTAGACTATAAAACCTCTAGGCCATAAAATTCTTCACTTCAGCTCCTCAAGAATAACATAGGCTGCTTCTCCTTTTAGAAAAATATTTTCAATTGTCTAATGTTCACACCCACTGGTTCTTCAGATAGCTGGCAATCGTGCAAGAAACAAGCTTTACAAAGTGATGGGTGAAGAAGCAGCCTCTCCTAGTATGATGCACAACCTTTTTATACTCCCTGATTTTGTTTCACACTTGCTTGTTGTGTTCCACAGGTAATCATTTTAGTCTCTGTAGACTACCTTGCACTAATTTGAGCCTGTTATTGATCCAGAAAGTGATATTAAGTTAAACAGAGAATATTATTCTCTTTTTCCTTGACAGTTTAATATTTACATACTTGTGTTTGGGGTATCTAAATATGAAGAGAAGGGAGGCACTGGATGTGATCTTAGGGGATACAGTTAGGGGTAATGGTGATGAAAATAGAAAATCAGGATGACTATAATCACTTAGTGAATGAAATCAATTAGGTTATAAAACCTTGTGCCACAATATGTTACTTTAAATTAAGAACAATCCTAACACTTGCAAGTGGATGCCAATAAGTATGTAAGTAATTTTTTTTTGGTTGGTTTTATTACATCAGTGTGCTTCTAAATGTGTGTTTACAACACTTTCGTAAACAGAGAGGTTTCAAAGGTACACCAGTAGGGGAAACAAGGGAAGAGACTCAAAATAATAATTTGCTGTAGCTGCTCTTTTATTTTCATTAGCTGTCAGAATCACACCTTTGATTTGTTTCCAGTAAAAGAACAGCATCAGAAGCTGCTATTGACACAACGGTGGTCTTATATTCTTTGCTTCTAGGTAGTATTTTTCAGTACCTCTGTGTTTTTGCTTGGGGTTTCTCATGTTCTATCTCAACATATAAAAATACATCTATAATATGAATTAATTAATTAATGTGGATCTTTCTGATTATAGTATCATTCCTCAAATGCAGAATTTTGTGAAAGATGAAGATTTTTATGTCTTATCCTTCCTACTTTAGCGTGCATCATTAAAAATTTGCTTTTTTCACCTTAAGCATCTGGTTCTCCATTTCCTTTTTTGCTAGATCAATGGCAAAGACTTGAAGGATTTGCGGCACATGGATGCTGTGGAACTGTTCAGGAATGCAGGCTATGACGTGTCTCTGAAAATTCAGCGCAGGGTATGTTTTACCTGTTTCTTAGGGTTATTTCTGCCTCAGTTTAGACTGGTTGCTATGATTGGTGGCTATTTCGTGAGGAAGAAGAGTACTGTGTCCTGGTGCTCAGTGTGATATGTGCATATAACAATTTTGTTTGACCTATGACCTTCTCGCATTGCCTTGGCTGTAACTGTCTTTGTATTACTTTGTAACCGTATCAGTGAAGAGATGAGTTTGGAGAAGTCCCCAAGTCTTTGTTTTGCTGGAGTGTGTTGTGTTTGCTTACTGATCTCCTTTCTCAGAGTTAAAGGTTTGTGTGTGTGAAGACAGAATCCCAAGTTGTCCAGTTTTATTTCAGTGGCCAAAATCTTACTGGAGACAGAATTCCGTGTTTCAGAGGCCATCACTCGTGTTAGTGTTGAAATGTGTGTGCAGCCCAACGCTACAAGACAGACATTGAGGTGCTGGAGCATGTCCAGAGAAGGGTGATGAAGCTTTTGAGGGATCTGGAGCACAAGTCTTATGAAGAGCAGCTGAGGGAGCTGGGGGTGTTTAGCCTGGAGAAAAGGAGGCTCAGGGAAGACCTTATCACTCTCCACAACTGCCTGAAAGGAGGCTGTAGCCAGGTGGGGGTTTTCCTCTTCTCCCAGGCAACAAGTGACAAGTGGAGACATCCTCAAGTTGCACCAGGGGAAGTTTAGATTGGGTATTAGGTATTTCTTCACTGAAAAGGTTGTCAAGCACTGGAACTGGCTGCTGAAGGAAGTGGCTGAGTTACCATCCCTGAAGGCATTTAAAACATGTGCAGATGTGGTGTTTAGTTTAATGGTAAACTTGACAGTGCTGGATGAATGGTTGGACTTGGTAATCTTAGAGGTCTTTCCAACATAAATGATTCTACAATAATAGGAAATATGGACTGCTGTAGTTTAAATATACTGGCGCCATTTTAGATATGAAAAGAGATGAACCCTTAATCCGCAGCTAGCGTGGAAGTTGACAAAAGAAATACTGATCTACCTGAAGCATGTTGGTGGGGAGAGGTGGGTTGAGATCCCTTTTCTATTCCCTTAACAAAGGAGTAAGTCTTCTGGACTAGTATATAAGGCAGGTAAGAAAACCAGAGAGAATTATTGATATCTTTTTCCTGATAAAGAGAGCAGGAAATGGTGTGGTGGCAAGTGCATCAAGAGATGACTGGGTATGTGTGTGTCATTGCTTCTGCTGTATGAGATATGTCCTGCTCCACTTGAGTCCTAGGTTAGAAAGTGGCAGAGAAACACGAAGGTGCGTGGTAGTCGTGACTGGGCACCCTGCAGTTGAGTTCAGTCCATCCAAAGCTGTTTTAACCTTCCCATGTGTGGAGTCTGCAGGTGCCTGGGGAAACTATTTTAAGCATTCTTACAGAACCACCTGGTCCAAACACGGAACTGGGGGCTCTATTATTGTGGGTTCTGACATAAATTTTTTTTTTTTTTCCTTGTAGTTGCAGCCACAGAATGGCCCTGTGGGTCATCGAGGAGATGGAGAATCAGGTGGGCTTCCTCTAGCAGCCATTCTTGTGCCAGGCCTGGCGCTTGCTGCGACAGCAGTCTGGATCTTGCTGAGGTATCGACAGCGGATGTGAAGAGTTCACGTCTGGGATATCACTGCATATTTTACACAACTATGATGTAATTTAAAGATAGAGAATCAACGATCTTGTCACAGACTGATGCCAAAAAGGATCATTGCCTATCATCAAAGCTGCTGCTGATGTTCGTATATATTGATTTTGTTGCAGGGTGGATAGAAGCAGAGAGAAAAAAGGGAAGGGAAAGGACTGTGTTTATGTAAAGAGTGGGATAGCTGTATTTTTTGACAAATCTGAGGAGGTTTCGCCATCCTCCTCTATTTTGCACCATGAACTTTCAAACACACTCATCTATTCCACATTTTAAGACCTAACTTTCGGTTAAAGGGAGTGGGAGTTGGGGTGATTTTAAATCAAAAACATTTACTAGAGGCTTTGCCTTGTTTCCACAGAATTTTTTCTTGAATCTAATGAATTCTGTCTGAACCATGAATAAAGAGAAGCAATCCAAAGGGTATATTATTTTTCCCATTGAAGTTTTGGTGGTTATTGCTAAATAAATGCCTTAAGTGTGTAAAATCTGATCTGTGGTTTCACAGGTAAAATCTTCAGCGCAGCTGCTGATGTAACAGTAATATGCAGTATTGGTGAGGTGTTTTGCCAGTTGTGGAAAGATAGAAGATAGCTTGCCGCTAGGAGAAGATTTTGATTGTCAAAATGATTGCTCATTTTTGGGTCAGTGTTGTAAGAGAAAGCTTTCCACAAAATGGTAGCATACTGGAGAGAGACAAGCAGACAATTGAATCACAAAGATAAGTGGTGGCAAGAGATGCAGACATCCTGAAGCTGCAGAAGAGTCTTTAAATTAGTAGTGAAGCAATAATTCCTCCATTCATCAAGTGGGTTGAAGTCTGCATCTCAGGTTAGAAGTCCGTTTTGGGGGTTATTTTTTGCACTGGGAATACTTCAGATAAAGTTTTCTGTAGCAGCTAACTTGCTCTCTGCAGTCAGGAGAATCTTACAATGATTGAAAGGGAGAAGCTGAGAGCAGGCTGGGATTATCCTGGCTGTTGCTTGTTTGTGAAGAGTTATGTGATGTTCAGGAGATAGGCTGTCAGCTTTAAGCCAGGGTAAAGCTTAGCAAGTAAAACCAGAGGGAAGAGACCCTCCTCTGGGAAGCAGTGGCTGAATTTACCTGCAGGGTCTCATCTCCTCACTGTGATTTGAATAGTTTTAAATGCACCAGCTGATAGGAGCTCTGTGGGGTAAGACCTGTTTCTCTTGTCTCCAAGAAATCAATGTGTTTTGTTGTTTTTGTAAAAGAAAAGTGAAATGCATGGTTTGGTCTGTATGATGCCAAAAACGAGATCACATATGCAATATATGTTTTCAAAGAAAAACTGGTGTCTTGGTGCTTTACTTATCTCTATTCTCTGTTATTCTCGTAGGACGTTGGTGATGTATTTGAAATTGTCGTGTTTGCTCAGGGCTGTATTCCTGCTGTCTGCTGGAGGTAGAAGTGGTATGCTGTTGAACATGGCGTTCCTAAATCACCAGAGTTTCGCAGCACTAAGACCACATGAAATCTTGCTTTGGCCCATAGACTGCTCTAGTGTAAGGGAAGAGGAAACAGGAGGAATTTTGCTCCATGTTCTTAGGAGACTTTGGGAACAATACTGATGTTGGCTGGCCTGGCTAATGCATGCAGTGACTTGCCTTAGCCTGCAAACCAGTTGTGCCTGATAGCAGAAGGGCTGCTGTGTAGATAGATCTTTGCAGATACAGCGTGAACCAGCTTGTTTGTGACCTGCTCTGAATATTTAGCTGTGGTGTCCTTGTGCAGCACATGTGTGTATTAAGATGGATGATTAGAAATTGATGCTGTTCTATCACAGCCTTCAGAATAAAGATGCAGACAGTAAGAAAATGGCCTGTCTTGTTAGCCTTTGCCTGAGTTGAGTTTCTGTGATGAGAAGGAGTATGTGGAACAGGCTAGGAGGATGAGGATTTGTGGAAGGTAGCAGTTAGTTTTAGTCATTTCCCATTGAAGTAAGAGAAAGCAAAACCTTTGGGATTTTTTTGTTTATTTGTTTTTTTAAATTTTCAGCTTTGAGACTTTGATAGTGTTCGGACATGATTGCCATCTATATTGCAAGCAGTTGATTAGGGAGGGGAAGGGTGATATCCAATGCCCAGATAATTGACGTGGCTTATTAAAAAAGAAAAAGCCCTTCTGCTGCATAGTGTTCACAATTATTGAATTGCCACTCAGTAGCTTTTTCAGAAGTCTGGGTAGTAGTTCTTACTCAGTATTTAAACCATCCAGTCTAAAAGTGAGGAACACCTTTGTGTATCTGCCTGGTACCAAACAATCCCTTTCCCAATCCCCTGCCACCTTCTCATCTCATTTATTGACAAAACCCAAGTGGAAAATACCTCAGCCCCAAACTCTCCTGTGAACTATGGCTCATACTACTTTCTCTCAGCAGCTGGACTTCTCACCTAACTTTTCCATGTTTTCCAAAGTATTTTCCACCATGTGGTTTCTGAAGCCTTGAGTTTCATCTTTGCACTAAATGCTGTATATACATTTTCTATCATTGTAGAAAAAGCAAATTTAAAAAAATCTAGTGAGGGCAGCTTGTAAATACAAGTGATCAGAGAGAGTGTTACCTTTTGTTACAACTTAAATCTCTGGGTTTTTTTTAAAAAAGATAAGTTGAAATCCTGAAGACAAACAAAAAGCATCCTAACTGTAGTTTATGTTTGTTTTGTTTAAGAACTCATTTGCCATTAATACTGAGGGCAGCTGAAACTCTTAAATACCCATGTTTCTCTCCCATTCTCGTCTGTTCCCTCAAATGTATTGTGAACTTGCCGATCTGCTGAAGAATGGATTTTCAGGTCCATGATTTAAAGATAAATCTATCTAGTTCAACTTTCTGTATATTTTAGGCATTTGTGTCTCAGAGTCTTCAGAATTGTGTGTGCTAATAATACATATTTTGCTAGGGCATAACAGTGAGAAAGAGCAGCCAAACTTGATCTGAAGATTGGTAGATGCACTACTTCTGGCACTTTTTAATTAACACAAACTAGAAAGGAGTGTGTGGGAGGGAGAGGTGTCTTGCTTCCAGTTTGCCTTTAGGTTCCAACAACTGGTTTGTTAGGTTATTCAGTGCTAGATTAAAGAGGCCTCTAATAACTGATAGTCCCTACCTTTGAGGGGATTTATGTGTTGTAATTGCCTTACCTCTCACATTATTTTTAAGAAATGAAGCCAACTGAGCCCTTTCAGATTCTCTTTGTAAGTCCTTTCTCTGTTTTAGTAGTTTCTGTGGCTCTGTGCACCCTTTCCAGTTTCTGTATTGCTTTGTAAAATCCGGACACCCCAACCACATGGGAGTCGCACTACTGACCATGCCAATGCCCCATACTAGGAGTTTTTAATACTATCTTTATCTGCAAACTTTTTTTTTTTTTGAGATACAGATAAGTACAAAGCACATTTAAGCCAACTCCCAAGAACTTGCTTTTCTTAACTAACTTTTACAAGTCTCTTAGGAGTGGCACACAGCTTTGCCCTTCTTCATGTGTTGTCTCAAGTACCCTAAGGAATCTGTAAAAAACCACCATTGCCCCATGAGAGGTAACTTCTCTTAGTTTGTAGGTCAAAAGAGTGATTCCATTTGGTCATAGTGTGACTCTAGAAACAAGTGTTAAGTGCCTGTATATTCCAGCTTCTAAATCCTCATCCATACCCGATGTTACCTGCATGGTGTGGGGGAAGGTGTGTGACTTCGCATTTTGTTGAATGACTGCACCTCCTGTTTGCAGTGGCTGTGCACTGACCAGCCGAGATTACTGTCTCTCTGCCTTGTCTGCTGTATTATTTACCAGTCTACTATCTTTAGCAGTACCGGTTTTGCCTTCTGCTAGATCATCAACAAAAATAGTGAGTGGAGTTTGGTACAGAGGCAATTTCCTCCCATGGTTATAATTTTTCAGGAGCTGTTGGCATCTCCCGATTATTGGATTCTTTGTCTGTTTAACGGATGCACTTTGATAGCGTGTGGCATTGATTTTTTAAAAATACATGTATCAGCATGTTGAATAGTACTAAGTAGATTATGTCTCAGTGGTAAGTAAACTTTATTTGTTCCCTTGCTGGCAGAAGCTGATACAAGAGTAAGGATTAGGTCAGGTGAGCTTTATGAGCCAGTCTTTTCACCATCCTGTTTCCTAATTTATTGATGTGGGCTTTACTTATGGAAGTTATTTTTCTCTACTCATTTTGAAGGAAAGAACAGATAACTTACTAATGGGGCAGTGTCCCACAGGCTGGGGACCCAAAAGAAGGCTTACACGAAGAATTCTGAAGGAGGGCCTTAACTATACCCTTGTCCTCAAGGTTTTCCTCATGCCACTTGAGGCAGACTCCTGCTACATCCATGCTGCCATGCACGATACATGTCATCTCTGGAACTCTGCTCTCTCTCTACCTGTGCAGCTGAGGGGGACTCCAGGCTTTTCAAAGCTTCCTTCAAGACGAGGCCACATGTGATGAGGACATACACAGGTGTTAATGGAGAGCAGTGTTGAGCAGACTCAGAACAGCTTTCCTTGTCATATTTGACAGCTTTTGTCCTTGCTGCTGCAGCTGTATCTGATCACAGGCAAACTTCACTGTACAGTGACTGTATATTTTTTACCTGGCTGCCCAAACCTACTTTCCTGGGCTGAAACTCTTAGTAAGGAAGAGTAACTGTGATGTTTATGCAGGGTAATTATTCAAAGCAGTGTATGAATGATTCGAGATTGTTCACCAAGCTGATGTGCTCGTGTTTGTGTCCAAGTCTTCTAGCCATGTTTCCATTTGGTAAAGTTCTCTTTCCTCTGCTCTATCTGCACCACCTCTCAGCAGCCTAGCGTTTGTGCCCGGCTTGCATTTTTTTGCCATGACACAAAAGCAATTGTTATAGAAAAATTGCTGCTTTTGCTCTGTGTCAGCAAGTACTGATACTTGTTAATTCGACTGGATTCCCTTAGTTGCTTTGAGCTAGCTACTGGATTTGGTGTCACATCCATTTTCTCTTCCATTTGGAACATGAATGTAGGCACTTAATTCTGTGACTGCCCTTGTTCTGTCTGATTTGCCAAGCGTTGGAGGACAGATAACCAGAACAGGAAGCATGAGTGTGTGTGTGAGGTAGGGGAGGCTGTACAGTTAGAGCCGTAAGAGGTTCTGGTCAACAGCGAACTGAGCCCAAAGAAGCCCTAAGAGCTTTGCTCCATGGATATGGATGCTAGAAGGAAGTAAGTATCTTGCTAAATATCAATATCTTCAGGAGAGTAGTTTGGTTTTTGCAGCAGTAACAGCTGGATTCCAGTTTTGGGAATGCTTCTGAAGACCTGTGTTGATGTCGTGACAACTTACAGCTTCAGGCCTGCCCTTTTTTGTCTTTACCACATGTCTGTCTTACCCTTCCAAGTTCCTGATCATGGTGGTGCTGGGAAAATGATGTTTGCAATTGTTAGAGCTTGGCAGTTAACATTAGACCTGTATCCCATTTCCTGCTATGGGTTGGATGTGCAGGATAGACAGCTCTTAGAGCTAAATGCTGTTTCAGATGCTGGTGTCAGAACATGAATGCTGCTGTTCAAGGCGAACAGTGCCGTGTGGAGGTGTGGGCTGATGTGAAAGGCCCTAGTTATGGAAGATGGGCTGGAGAGGGAGAAAGGTTTGGATAACCCTGGAGATTCAACAGTTGCTGCTAGAGGACAAGTTTTGTGAATCTTGTTGATGTCTTGGAAGCATCTGTGCTGATTCTTTGCAAAGCAGCTCCTACTTGCCCAAAATGCAGGCATTTTTTTTTGCATAAGGCCTCGATTTTGAAGCAGTTAAAATTAAAGGGATTTGTTCTCAAAGTCTTCAGCTGACTGAAATAGATTCTAATAGTCATGACATTCAACATTTTAGAAGTGAGATTCTAGGCTGCCCTTTAACAGAGACAACCATTTCTGATGCGGAGCTAAACAAGAGAAGATGCAGAGGTTCAACATCTAGCATTGAGAGAAAAACCCCAGTGTTAAGCCATTGTTCCTGCCATGATTCCCCTGGCAGTGGGGAGAGGTGAGAGGAGAAGGAGGATGGCAGATAGTTGTCAAATAGCTGTTTCTTGTCAAATGCTGATCTATTTTAACAGCACCAAAATGGAAGCTATGGCACAGGGATGAGTTAGCAGGAGGGAAATCCAAGTACGCTACAAAGCTGTCCTCCTGAGATTTTGATTCGGAGAGAAACTCAAATTGCTTGACATGCCTTTTAAAGGTATTCCATACATCTCCCAGATGGATTAACACTTAAGGTGCTGAAAGTAGAATTGCTTTGTGAAACCAGCAGTAATGGCATATTTCCTGTCATTTAACAATTGCCCTGGTAAGTGCTTTGCAATGCATAGTTGCTTTAGTGCCCATACTTTTCATGAGGGTGCTTGATATTCTATCTGAACACAGCTCTAAGTGTGCAGCAAAGTATGGATGAAAAGAATGCAATAACACTGTGTAAACACAGAAATGACCATCTGTACAATCAGTGCCTGTTGAAGATACAATCACTGAGCATTAGTGATTCATTAGCAGTTCTCAACCCCTTGGTTTCCAAGGTGGCAGGATCAAATTAGTGCAATGTTCTTGTTATCTAAATACACATTGGTGGTTGTTGTTTTATAGGGATGGGTCAGACAAATGTTCCTGCAAGTTGGGAAGCACGAGTGCTAAGAAGAATGTGGAGGAAAGAAAGTGAGAGATTAGTGCAAATGACACGTTGTGCAGATGGTGAAAGGGATGAGTCAGACTCGGATGTGCTAATAGCTCTTATTGGTGAAGGAACTCTTTCTCAAACAGTTGTTAGTATGGTTGAAGTTTATCATTTGGGGGCCTGTGTATTTATCCCCAGGCTTTAACAACACAGACTGTTCAAGAGCTGAAGCTCATAGCCACTTGTTCACAGCTGCTTGCCCACATGGCTGCATGGAGATCTCCAGCAAGATGATCTATGCCAGAATCAGGAACTGGCTGTACTGTTTTCGCTTGGCTAAGAGGATACAGGTCAATTATTGAAATAACCTTAAAAAGGCAGGAGGAGGGCAGAGAATAGAGAGGTTTAACATTTCAACCAGCACATCTTTAGCTTTACAAACCATAATAAGTGTCACACTAGAAGTATCTAGTTACACACACCAGGAGGAAAATCTGCCCATCAGTGGAGTTATCTGTGTCAGTGAGAGAGGATATTCTTTCCTTTCACTTCTTTCGCTGCCTAAACTGCATTTCCCCACTTTTAGAAGAGGCTGCATTGATTGTGCTTCTTTCAGGATGATATTAGTGAACATTTGCATAGTAGGGACCATTCCCAATGAGGGAACTGGGTCCAAATGTCATACAAATTCAAATACACATTGCTGGACCAAGTGTTTGTTCAGAGTGGAGACAATGCCATAGCTCTCTAAGCGATAGTTCACAGGCACCAACTATTTTGTAGGAATCTGGTCTTTATCCAAATCCCTGCTGTTCTTTTGATTTGCAGAGCTCTGTTGAAGTCCTGTCCTCTCTCTGAGTGGAAGAAACCTTCACACAGATAACTTTGCCTCTGGTCACCTATTGCAAAAGGTGCCTTGGATGGTTATAGGAGCTCAGGGAGAGGCACGATTGCCCAGTCACAATGAAGATCTGCTCTCAAGTGGAGAGAGATTTGACTATGTCCCATAGCGTCTGTCTGGCCACAAATCCTGCTACAATAACAGCCTTAGAATGTAAGAGTCATCAATATGAAACATATATTTAGGTGCTCTTTTGCCCATTAGTAGCACAACCTATAAAAACATGCTGTGAAGATCTAGAGCTTTTGATGTCTTCTAGGAAAGAATCTGGCTTCATAAGACAAGACAATCTCTATCTTAGTACCCCTTTCATGAAACTCTGCTTTTCTGACCATGGAGGAGTAAATTTTTGTCTGAAATGAAAACAAAATTTGGCTACTAGCTTTTCTACCAGCGAAATGCTGCAGGACAAAGAATACTTGGCTTCCCAAATGGTTCTTGGGTACAGCCCTTGCTATTAACGGTATAAAACTGCTCTGCTTTTGCTGGAAATTAATGAGAAAGCCTTATCAAGCCTCTTGGATATTTGAAAAATTTTTCAGCAGAGAAAGCTAGTGGTTGAATTGGATAAGTGATACTCTTTACTAGACTAGAGGCTTAGCAGAAGGGAAAATTAAGTCATTTACTAGAAAAGCTGCTAAGACATTTTTATATTTTAAGCTTGTCAAGTAAAAGGTATCACCTCCCTGTATAAAATCTACATAATGGTATCACTTAAAATATTGTTATTGTATTACTAGTCTTCTCCTCCAGTTCACAAATTTTAACAAAATACATCCAAATGTTGAAAGTTGATGGATCCTGCTGTTGACCTTCTGTCATTGTGCAAAAGTTATTCATTTATTCCCATTTTTCTGCTCTCGGTCATAGGTCAGAATCATCAAATTTTACTTCTTGCAACTCAAATAAAAATTATTCATTATTGCATCACAAGGAACTTCACTAGATGCCCCCCAAAAATAGGAGTTGGTCCCTAGTTCTCTCCTGCTAAATGTTTTATTGATAAAATCAAAGATTTACAATAGAGGACGCTTTTTCTTTGTACCATAATCCTGCAGGGTGTCTTCAGGATTCTGCTTTCTAGGAGCCGTTCAGCTGATTTAAGAAGGTGAGCAAGGTCTAACTTGCCCAGATTATTATCTGAACCTTTTGAAATTAGCTAAAGCAAGCTTGTTTTCCAGTTCTCTGGAAGAGTTGCTGCTCTTAATAAGGCTGCATGTTTTTACTGTGTATCTAGTCACTTCAAAGTTCAAAATCTAGGCCTCATCCTTTGCTGCGCACAGTCCAAATCCCTTTGGGTTGCTAATACTAAAGAAAGTGATAATAGAATTAGGAATCTTTGATGTTACCTTCCAATTAAAAAAAAAACTGTTCAAGGTCCTTTTCTCATCTAGTACAGCATGTAGTGTTTGTGCTTTCTCCTTGTCTCTTTCAAGGAGTTACCCAGATCTCACCCCAAAACTGCCTCCCTGAATTGTTCTCCAAGCCATATCTGCTTGTTCTGTCAGGGTTTTTGCTTTCTTCTGCTACTCTTCTGGTTCTTCTGGTGTTTCTCCTGACCTGTCTCTCACTCTCCTGCAGCTCTGTATGTTCAGCCCTCTACCAAAAGCAATGTAAGTGTTAGCCCCTTTTCTAGAGTGTGTGAGTGACCCCAGAAATGTCTTTGTTTTGGACAGTGATGTATGCTCATGTTTGGAGTGCAGACTGCTAAAATCTTTCAGAGAGCATATTAAATAATTCCTCGTTTTTCTGCTAGTTTCAATATGTACTATGTTGATTATGATAAATTCTTACCTTTGTTACCAAACTTCAAGTCAGCTAAACTTCCACACGTGGAGATAGGCTTCAGGGTGCTGATGTGTCTGCTGATGTGTCATTGAATGCAAAGATTATTCCCAAGAGAGAGCTCCAGTCTCTCCTTCTGCAGGTGAGCTCTGGGTAGAGATTCTTGTTGTTTCAGTCCTCCATGAACTTCAGGTTTTCCTATTCCTTCACCACTCAAATCTACCAGAAAGGAAAGTAAGATTCTTTCTGCTTACAGTTCTCCAGATCACTTCCTGTACCTTTTTGTAACAATACAGTGTTTTCTACACTCCTGTCCTCCAGAGCAGAAGCTGATCTTAAGAGATAGTATGATTTTTGGTTGAGATGCCAATGGAAAGCTGTACTAACTCTCTAGTATTTTTGCTGATATTTTGCAGGTCAGAAGAGTGCCAACCCAAAAGACTCCCTCTGGAAGGAGTTTCTCTTTAAGGGACTCTTCTGGGAAGCTGTCAGTGCTCAGCTCATTGAAGAGTCATGGACTGGGTTGTGCCCCCCACAAACGCTGAAGCTGTATGGCGGTCAGAGTCAGTCCTTTACAGATGATAGCACTGAGAAAGATTCAGGAAGGAGTGATCTAGTAATATTGCAGTGAAGCAAGTGGAAGATCTCCCAACAGGTATTGCACTGTTTTCTGGGACAATTTAATAAAGCTATAGTGACCCTGTAGTGTTGAGGGAGTAATACATGCATCCCTTAGAGGTAGTTATCTTATTTCTGAGGAGAACCATGTAATTAGTGGTGTTCTAACTGCTGCTTCCCATTTCCATGTTGTTCCACTCTTGTATCTTGTTTGGAATTGAAGATCACTTAAGGATATTGGCAGATAAGGCTCTTTTATCCACAAAATACCCTTTCCTTTCCTTGGCGTTATCTTTCCCTCTTTCAAGCATCAACTGTTATGGCAACAGGAAGGTCAGAGGCAAATAAGCAGCTGGCAGTCTTCCTAATGGGCACAAACATAGGCTGGAATCCCTCCTGAATTCAACAGCACAGTGGTAGAACTGCAGTAGCATTGCTAACAGTGGTACAGAGTGCATTTTGAGCTTGCAGGGTAGCTGGATTTAATGAGGTGAGATACTGCTTGTGCTAAACCTTCTAGCAAAGCTCAACAATGTGATGCATGCAAATGCAAAAAACATAGTTTAAGGTTTTAGAATTGCTTTCCCTATTTATTTGTTTTTTAGAACAAAATGGCAAAATATGGTTTGGGCTGCAAAACGAGGTCTGGCCTAGTTGCTTATTTGTTGATTCTGGACTAATTCAAGAAGGAAAAAAGAGAGACATTGTGGTTGCCTCTCTTAATCTGGCTTTAATGCAATGCCCTTCTTTTAGCCTTGCAGGTTTTCCACAAATGAGAGGAAGTGTGTGTGTGTGTGTGAGGAAGTAGGTTTGACAACTATGGAATTAAATACTGATGTTCCAGGGTTTGATTTCCAGTATACTTGTATGTAATCTCTTCTGCTGTTGGTGTCTTTTGTTGCACCCTCACTCTGCAGACTGTTTTTCTGACCCATTTCTATTATGTTTCAATCCATTCTTTTTTTGTCTGCTGAGAGTTTCCTTAGCTCAGACTGTTCCCAGTTATAGGATAAAAAAAGGTTATTTACAATCAATTTGCCAATAAAGTGACAATGTTTGGTAACTTACCATTTGACCACACATTTAAATTATGCAGATTTACCAGGCCTAATGTGACAGATTCATTCTTGATGTGATTAAAAGGCTGAATGTCTGTAGTTATCTGTGAATGGAGGTGAATACATATTTCCAATCTCAGTCTTATTCTCTTGAACTTCGATTGAAGTGTCAATCCAAACTCCATTGCTTGGCATTATCTGCTTACTAACTTGAAATGAATCCAGAGTTGAAACACTCGCCATGCTTCAGGGCAGTTCAAATTTGAATTTCAAGGAGGAGGATCTGGAGGTAGACAGGAAGAAAGCCAGTGGGGTTCCCTAATTACTAGAAGTGTTTTAATTAAGTGGAGTAGAGCTACACAAATTTGATAATCTGAGTTCCTCTTTAGACTATTGCTGTCTATATGGAGATACCTGCAGTGGTAGTGGATCCTTCTCACAGCACCACAGTCGTGAGAGCCATTTTATCCTGTCATTTTTAATGGAAGTTAAACCAGGAGTGATAGTATTTGAAGGCTGTCACTTCTGGCTGACAACTACTTCATCTCCGTTTTCATGCACTCAGCTATATGTTTATAAGCATCCCCTGCAAAGCTACATCTTAAATATCCGGACTGCTGCATGCCTATATTATTTATGAGCTACCTACAAAATCCATTTGTCCATTCAAAAGTCAATGTTTAGACATGTAAAGTATGATAATGTATTTCTGGGTCTGTGTTTGGTGGCAGACTTTGGATTCAATCCTAAAATACCTTCCAGGTTGCAGGTATAAACACAACTGCTGTAAGCAGCAGTGGGTATGGCCAGCTCAGCATGTGTCAAGCTGTATGGTGGCAAGTGTCAGTAGAACAGCACAGTCAGTACTATTTTTAGTGCTGGAGCATCCCAGAATACTGCAGCTGCTGCCTCTTGCACTGCAATGCTAAAAGCCTTACTTTGGCCCCTGCTAACTTCTACTCCTGGGATCTCTTATTCCTCCCGTATGATGGAATGGCCATCCAATGCTGATGACACCTGGGGTCCCTGGATCTTGGTACCCAGCCATCTAGAAGCAGAGCAGAAGGAATGGGAGCCATTACAGCACTCTGGGGTTGGAAGGGTGGAGGAAGCAGGGCCTGGGCTATCTGGAACCATGTGGCAGTGAAAAAGTACTGAATTTTCTGCAGTGCTCAGGGCAAGCTGTCACTGTGCCACAGCTTTTCAGGAATGAAAAGGAGTTACAGTCTTTAGAAACTCCTCTAGAAAGTGTAGTAGTGCTGCTCACATAGAGCCCGTGAATCAAAGCCTCCTGAGAATCATGTTTGCAGTCTGGGGATCAGTAGAGGCAGTGACAGGGATCTCTTCTATGGAGCAGCATGTGCACAGTGATGCAGTCGTGGTTACGTGACACAGGGGCTGCTGCCCAGGGCGTGTTCTGTCCTGCCCCCTGGAATCATGGCCGCATCTGGACTCTGCTACTGTCTATAAACAGCATGGTGAGTTCAGCTAGGCTAAGTGGGCATCAGCCAGTGAGCATATGCTGAAAACTGTAAGGTAGCCCAGCAGCAGGGAGAGTAGGGGTATTCTTTCTTTATATTCTGGGAGGAATCACTGGCAATTCTTTTTAAAAAGCATTATATTATAGGAGCATTTAGGCTTTAGTGACCAGAGGCTTGGCACCACAAGTTCTCGTCACTGTGAGAAGCCTTCAGCACTTTGCAGAATTGGGCTGCACCTCATCACCCGCGTTCGACTGGCACATGAGCTCTTCCTTCTTTCCCTACACCTTGCCTTGCTCTCCAAGCATGGTAGGACACTTCCTCTTTCCCCCATGCCATAGTTCCCAAACCTGTGAAATTGCCCTTGTTTCTTAGCACTGAAATCTCTTCTATTCCCTGGGTCTTTTTGGGTCTGATTTTGCTTCTGATGTCAGTGAGGCTTCTGTCTATAGTTTCTATATGCTGGGAGAAGGACATTGTTTTTAAAAAGCAAAGCAAACAACATGAATTCTGAGAAAGGAAGCCTTTTAAAGTGTAATTCATTTTAAGGCAAAGTGCTTTCAGAAACAAAGACAAATCCTAAAAAAAGGAATCCTTTAACTACACAAAGCAAAACGAATTTGGCACATTGAATAACATGTTAATAAGCATCTTTAAAATAGATGATGGTTTTGATTGGATTTATTTTTCAGTCCTGTGGAGACAGCTGATGAATTATATATGGTTATGGCACTTATGAATTTTAAGTCTCCTCACGACTGAAGGCAAATGTCAAAGGCACCATGTGTTAGAACAAGATATTTTGCTTGGCAGGTACGGCTTATTCAGGAAACAGGCTTCTGTTTTATACATACTCTGCATTGCTCAATTGGGTGTATCCGTTCTTTGAGCACCTATCCTGGAGCTGTCTCATGTGGCTGAATACCTCCTCAGTTAGGTAAATAGCATTTTCTTTGATAGTGGAGAAGGCAGTGAATCCTTTCTCTTTGGCACTCTTCTAGTAAGCAGTAAGCAGAACATGTCTGTCACCTCTGCAATTGGAGGCACAGTGTGAGCTGGGTTAGAACTGAATTGCCATAAGGCAAAATGTTGGTGGCCTTGTCCTCTCCAGTTGCTGACTTTGTCTTCCTGCCTGAGTGGGAGCAGGTTTCTCCTGCCAGTGCTCAGAGTTCTGGCCTGGCTTTTTTCCAGCAAACAGAAGAGACTTCCAACATTCAGTCTGAGCAAAGGATATCTGATGCTAAGCTTATTTCTCCTGATCTTCCAGGGCTTCTCTGAGAGAGGTGAAAACTTTCCTAGAAGACCTGGCTCTGAAATGGTTCCCTGTAGAGTTTTCATCTGGTCTCTTTTAGCCTCTCACTTCTATCAGGGCACAGAGCTTATTCTGGGAATAAATCTAATAACCTTGGTACTGACTTTTGAGAGTGGAGTGAAGTGTCTCCCTCTCCACTTCTGAGCAGCAACAGCTGCAGTCTGCAAACTATGCTCAAAAGTGGGTGCTGTTCTTCCCAGGCAGTGTCTATGTGAATGTGAGCTGGTCGAAGGGGAAATGGGAAGACGATTGAAAACAGCATTATGCTTGCAGCACTGATAGTGGAGCACCCTCCAGGAAATATGTTGTATCCACCAGAAAGCCAAACCAGAATGTTTCCTGCTGAGCCTATGCAAGTTCTCCCTTCACCTGAGAAACCAGCGTAACTCAGTGAGACTGGGAGACTCCAAGTACAAGGACCATCATAACTTTAAGACCTGTGTGTTGCTAGTGTTTCACTGACTCTGCAGGAAAGAACAAAGTACGGTTTGGGCCAGCATGATGAAAGGACAGGGTTGCTATGAATGAGAGCAAAGTATTTGTTTCCTTATAGATTGACCTGAGCAAGTCAGACAGTGGATAGGGTATGACCCTTGCTGAGTACATCTAAAGATGACATTACCAAAAAATTTTGACTCTGTAACTGTTCCAGTAGAACACATATCAAGGAAAAGGAGAGCTTCAAGGTGTGGTAAGCACCTGTACAAATATTGTCCCTAACAGTCCCGAGTGGTTGGAGATGCTATTGTGCACATGTGAAACATGCCTCTGATAGCTGCACCTTGATTCCCGTAGCTCTCTATTCTGTCTCTTTCTCTTAAATCCTCATCTCTTGCCTATCTGCTCTACTGACAGCCACTGACCGCCACTTCTCTGCTGTTGTGGTCCTGAGCCAGTCTCTGTAAACTCAGGCACTCTGCTGGATGGTGGTTTTGAACTATTTCTACTTTCTGTTTTTAACTATTTCCTACTTGCTTCTTTCTGGATGCTGCCTTCCTCACAGATTCGAGACAACACAGGGCAGTTTACAGGGAACTCTTCAGGTTACATTCTGTTGTGATTCTTTAGTTCCTACAGAAATGGTTGATTCCCTCTTGCATTGTAGTCCCAGGGAGGTAGGCTCATCTTTCACTATTGATGAGTGGTGGAGTAAGTACAAGGGAGATGGGGATGTAGCCCTGATGAAAATGCTGTTGGAATTGAAAGTAGTGTTATTTCTCTGCTGTTACACACCCTATGGATGTCTAAAAGACCTCACACATGAGAGTTTCCTTTCTGTTAGCAGTGGGTTTCACAGGTGGACAGTTCAGATGTTCTGAGTTGATACAGGTGTATTTTGGCAGAAACACAGCTGAACTGGTGCAAAGGATGTTGTTGACTGTCCCTCAGCTGCTGGGATCAGGATATATTTCTGGGTTAAATAAATTTAACTGAGTGGCAGGGACAGAAGATGCCACTAAGGAGATTTTAAGAAATTTCATTCAAACCAATAGTTTTTAGAATCTAGCATCTGAATTTCTCTTCTCATACCAGGTACAAGGGATATAATTAGCATCGAGATTTCAAAAGCAATACACTTCAATATAATGGAAAACCTGTATCTGTATCTGATTCCATTTGGGATCTCAGTAACAGCTGCAGATGAGGCCAAGCTGAATTCCATCAGCATTGCGAGATGTCAAGAGCCCCTCTGGAGTCTGCCCAGAATACAAAATACAGCCAACACCCCTGCATTATTAGCATGATGTCTCCCTGAGTGGGTGATGTGGGTGTGTGTGACTTGGTAGCTAAAGGGGGAGTTGCACTGCTCAAATTTCTAAGGATTAATTCATTGAGGCCTTAATACTTGATGAAGCTGAGATGCTTTTAAGCTGGGGAAGGAGAGAAGTTGATCTCCTGCTGGAATTCCATTTTGCAAGAAGTTCCTTTCTTTATATTGGCAAGAGTTGTTCTACTGCTATGTGTTTTTAGTAAAAACTGTCTTTTTCATCCAAAAGGCTTGTTGTTTGGGATCTTTTGCTTGCTTGTTTGTTTTCCTTTTCCAATAAACATTGTTTTCCCATGCAATGTCAGTGAGATTTACCAAAAGAAGCAAATTCCCTTCTTCTCCATTTTGCAGGGGAAGACTCAGGGCAGTGAGCAAAGGGATTCTAGCAAAGTAATATACAGAGAATAACAATGCACTGAACTCTAGTCAAAAGTTTGTTATATGTATGTGATTCTATATACACATATAAATATACACCTATTGGCATATGTATTTCATGAAACCCTGAGCACCTTTGTGGAAAAATGTCCTTACCACTATTTTCAGTTTCATTAGACTTTCCTTTTCTGTTCTAATAATCGAGGTTCCTTTGGGGATAATTAAAATCTGTACCTGTAACTTTACCCTTCAGTTAGTTTCAGTCTCTATCTTATATTAAACCCATTCATTGTCTGACTGCCCTCTCCCTCATTTGCTGATGATGTGCTGGGCCTATAATCTCTGAACCCTTGTATGCTGAAATTGGTGCAGTCTCTGCCACCCCAGAGAGGCCTCCATAGCATTACAGATGGTAATTTCAGGACAGGATGGGGGAGGCCTGATGAATCTTAATTATGTTTCTCCTTCATTGCCCTCTACCCACCCATTTCAGCATATCTTCACATTGTATCTTTTAAAATTGTTTTCCTTTTCCTTTGTTTTCCTTTTGTTGAGGCTATACCCTTGGCTTAGTCACTCCATAGTGCTTTCTGTGTGAGAAGCATGCCCTTGTGTTACAGCAGAGCCTTGCATAGCCTAGTTCTGCTGCCTTGGCACTGGGAGACCTATCTCTTCTTTTTCACTCAGATAGTAAAGTTTCCCCTTGGTATAAATAGATTAATTGCAGTCTTTGTTGGTTCCCACTTAGAGTTGTGTCCCAGACATAAGCAGGCTAGTGTGTCTGCCAGCCAGAGTGCTCTGATGGTAGTGCTAAGGTGCTGTAGTTCTCATCTGCTACTTTGGCACATCCAAGCCAAAAAAGGGTTTGTGCTGGGCCGTTGCTTCCTGCCAGCCATTGCCATCTGTCTTATTTAATGGTGAGCAGAAAATGTATAGGACACACCATTGGGTCTGTTTCACAAAGAATACAGGTGGTGTTGCTGCAGTGCTATGACTGAGCTTTGTAGCTGTTGAAGAGTACCAGAAGCAGTTGCTATTTCCATGGCTACTTTGACATTCTTGGTTTCTAGATCAACAAGGACTGCCCATTCAACTCAATTGATTTGCAACCCTGTTGATTTATTTTCCCAGCAATTTTTTAATCACTTCTAAAAATAAAAAGAAATTCAGCCTAGTTAGTTCCCTACCCTTCATCAAATAATAGATACTAAGGACTAAGCAGAGTTCGTAGTGCAAATCAAAACAGAGATTGGGAACAGATAAGAAGCTGAGCCCGGTGTGTCCTTGCCTTTGAAAATCTGAGACATAGATGTGTCCCAAGACTCTGAGAGGATGGGTTCAAAAAGGGTCAGTTTTCAGCTGCTGCCTCTGCCTTTTTCCCTTCTTCTTCCCCTTTTCCCATCAGCTTCTCTGTACATCATCTCCCTCTTCTGGCTGTTTCAGGGTTACAGAAGCAGAGGGAATGGCCTCTGGCCTTGCAGAAGAGATGTTGAAATCATCGTGTCAGCATGAGCTCTCTGGCCACTATTTCCTCTTGGACTCAAAGATGTCTTCTATGGCAAGAAGAACCTGGGAGGAAATTGGATAAGACTAGAAAACAGAAGATATTTTCTTGTCCTCGTGGTGAGAAAGGACAGTGGTGCTGGTTGAGGTGCAGGGGTGATATGTAGAGGCTATTTCTTCTTGCACACTTCTTACCCCAGGGCTCTGACCCCGGGGAAGCTACGTCAGCCTGTCTCCTACTCAGCAAATTCTGTGCAAGAGGGGTTTGCTCATCGCCTTTTACCTGCCACAGCACTGTCACATTTTTTTTCTATTCTCCACATCTGGTGGGTGACATTAGGAGTTAGAAAGGAATAGAGGTGCTGGTCTGGGAATTCACAGCCCTCTGGCAGGAGAAAGGGAGAGGGCTGAGGAGGAGGTTAGTACCCTTCTGCTTCAGTAAGACATTTGAAGGACATAAGTGCAGTCTGGGTATAACAGGTGTCTTTGGAGCTTTAGCTTAAGGACAACCATTTCATCTCTTTAAGTGCAATGATGCTAAGTTTTTACTAAATATTCTGGTGTCGCTGCAACAAAACAGCATATGAAGTCAAGGTAGCAGGTGTGATGTGCTTTAAGGATCACAGCATTATCCTATTGGAGCAGATGAAAGAGCAGATGGCATAATTTAAATTCCCAGGTTCTTTAGACAAGGTCTACTGGAGACTGAAAGTCCTCATGTCATTGTAAGGCATGTCATAATGTTAGGTTTAACACGTGGCAATCAAAATGTTAGTCATAAAGCAGGGAAGAAAAATTACACTATAGAAGTAGGTGTGTCAAATCTGAGAAGCTGGAAGGTTTTTTTCTATCTCAAGCTATTATTGTCCTCAAGTGCTATGTCTTGTACTTACCTCTGTTAGAATACCGCTAAGACTGTTTTTGCTTTTCAATAAGGAGTAATTTTCTAAGTAATAATCATCTAGGAGCTTCTATTCTGGAAACACTTGTCCTTTAAACTAAGATCTTCACCCTAATTCAGAGCTGGAGATTCTTTCTTGCTGTTATTTTATGCATGAGAATTATTGTTGTTATAAAGGTGAATGTGATTACTGCTGTGCAAAGATGCCAGTAAGGGAAAGGCAGACACTGTATGTTTTTTCAAGATTCAGAAAGATAAGTGAAATACCTTTGTGGACTAAAATAACCAGAGTCAGGGGGTGGGATCAACAGGCAGTAGATTCTAGGAAGGGGTTTGAACACGGCTAAAGTATGTGGTCTGGGAAAGTCTCAAAAATGCAGGGAACTGAAGATGCACGAGTGTATGCATGGAGCATGTGAGACAGAGAGAAGGTGTTGGAAGTGATGCTGACAGAGCAAAGCACAGGGAGGTGCAAGCCTGCTATGGGGTTTTTGCTTTGCTGGTGGAAATAGAACGTTGTGTATATTTTTGTGATCCAGCAGGATGATATGTGCGTAACACTTTTACTGATAAAATTTTTTTTTCTTAATAGGAACATAGATAGTCCTCTGATACTGGCATACTGCTTAGGCAAAGTAGACAACATAAGAAGAAAAATGCTCTATTAGTTTATTTTATTTTTAACTGTAATTAATTTTTATTAAGGTATTTTTTAACCAGAAAGAAGCCAATATCACTGTCTCTGTTAGGTTAGGTTATGGATGTAGGTGGGAATGTGTGTTCTGTAGTGTTCATGATACTTATACAAGGAACTGGAAGAACAGGCAAACTTTGGTATGTGTCTGAAGCAAGATTGACTGAAGCAGTATTTTATATACTTACTTCATTATGTCAGGCGAAGTTATGAGGATGAGCAGTGGGTTTGCTCCCATTGGCTATTCATTCCGGCACTGACCATACAAAGTTATGTGCTTAGGCCCATTGCCTTTGACTTCTTCAGTGACTGAGGGTTGAAGAAATCTATGTTAGCAATGGAGCTTGTTGAGAAAATCACCAAATTCACTTAATTAATTCCTATAATAATAAGCCAGTCCATTAGCCTGCAGTGCCACCTAGCCTCCTCATCCTCTGAGGAGCAGAGGGTATGGCATGAATATTTAGAAAGATAAAAACTACTTGGGAAATATTCATGTAACGATCTTTTCCCCCCTTCATTTAAAGATACAATAAGTCCATCTCATCAGAAGATTTTAATCAGCAGTCCAAAAATTGTTGCCCTGATATTAGCCAGTGACAGAAAAGACAGGGAGAATTACAGATTCTTTTCTTCAAAATGTTAGTTCCTTGTTCAATGCAAGTATTACTCATAATTTGTAAGGTTTAAGCTTGGTAAGGAAGCAGAATGCTGGTGCATGACTATTAAATTTTTTAACGGTCTGATTCATCTCAAAATGATTCAGAGACTATTGATAGTAGTCCTGTCAGGAGCTGCCATCTCTGTGGTGAAGTTGGAGTGGTTAGTGACATACCACTAGTGCTTTGTGGCATTTCATAGCATTCACGAGTTAAAAATATGCAGGGTAATGAAGGCAGGAAATGTAGTTCTGCTGGAATGCTGATATTAGCATCTCTGCCACCTGAAGAAGTAATGTAGATTTGGCTTCTGTCCTTGGATGGGTCACAGGGCAGATTGCTGGGGAGAAAAATGGCCCTGGGAGAGGGCAAACAAGACTCTGATGCCTACCCTGTCCATGCATGCCTTCGGGAGCCAGGACTGATTCTTTCCAGTTCCTCCTTCTTCCCTGATTCTTTACTTGGTGAAAGGAAGTTGGTGTGCTTGGATTTGGAGAGTGGCTACTGCAGCATAGCCATTTGGCTGTGTTTCATGGAAAACCACGTTCCTGGAGCTGCAGGAAGAGACTGAGACATTAGCAAGGATGCAGGGTGGGAACAGCATCCAAAATCTGGCAGGATGAAGTAGGTTAGTGAAGGGTAAGAAACATGTCCTGACATCCATGAACTCCACCAACTTTGCAAGAGGCCTTTGTGCTTCTCCCAGCCTCTCTGCCCTACCTCCCAGTTGAACCTTCATCGCTGTTGCAAGACATAATTGTTTTTCCTCACCTTTGGGTTCACATTTTTTTGCTGTTCAGATGATGATCTGACTTCTGTGTTACAGGATTGCTGATAAATGTAAGATGAGGAAAATCTATTAAAATAATCCATTTCTGACCAATACATTCCCAAGACATCTGTGACAGCTTCTGTCTTCCTAAATAACAAATGTATTTAATCTGAAGCTTTGGGTTTCAGTAGCTCTGTAGAAACAAACACAGCTTTTTGCTTTGGCACAGTTAAACAGAATCTCCCTTCATTTAGATTTGTAAGAGATTAGCAGATAGGTCCTTTGTGAAGATCTGCAAATGGTGACTAAGCATGGGGCCACTCTCATGAGGCCAACAAGAATAGGCAGAAAATGGAAAACATGCACTGCCACAGGCTGCCTTTGTGCAGTGGGCTCATTTGCCATTGCCAAGTAAGACAACGGACTAATCTCAACGAGTGTAGGTGGGATGGGATGGGACACCATGACTGGTTTTCTCTGGTATGGATTTCAGCTTACATTATAACAGTGCTCAAAAACATTGGTAGCTAGAATGTGTAAGAAGGCTTATATGATAATTTGAGGGTGGGAGTAATGAGAGGAAAAAAATCTACTGAGTTTCATCTCCAAATCCTACTAGATTTTCTTCTTTATCAGCAGACTTTCCTTCACTGTTTAATGATGCTTTTATATATGAGTTTTGTTTGAGAAGGCACTGCAGTGAGTTTTGACTCGACTGAAAGAGTCATTTGAGAAGTGCACACGTGTCTAATGGTTAGGTACAGCCTGTTTGCACATATGGATTTAATGAAGGGGCCTGTTAGAGCACTCTGGGCATGTCTTACAAAATTTTTTGGGTTAAACAAAACCCATCACTAAGCCTTGTAGAGCAGTAAAAAGCTATCTAGAGTCAGAGATCCAATGGATCACCTTAAAGGTCTAACACTAAAGCCATACCTTCTTGCTTTTCTGAGGAAATGAGCTGCCCAGTCTCTGTATCTAACCAAACAAGAGATGAGGTACTTCTGGGGAGTTAGAGAGATACCATGTCTGCTTAGGCATAGATTGATAGCTCACTCTTTAAAAATATCAGAGTTTTTAAAGTGAGGGGTTAAAACTGGTAAAAAAAAAATCAACCAGCTAAAGCTGGTCATAGCACTATGGTGGCCATAGTAGTATTGAAACTATCAAAAGGCACTTGTGGATGCACCTGCTGTCAGGTGTGGCGTTTGTGTTATTCTAGAAGCTAAAAGGTTCCTTGTATTGTTGGGATGCTATAACAGCCCCAGAGAATCACAGCATTCCAGCATTCTATTGTATCTGCTGGCTAATCATCCAACATGAGTGGCAAGTAAAATAAGGAAAGGGAATTAAATTCTGGTATTCTGAAAAAAAACCCAGCAAGCAACCACAGTGATTTGTAAGGGAATTCATACAATCAAAGAAGACTGGAGCACCTGTAATTACTAACCAGTATTAACAAGCTGTAAAGACTAGCAAGTTGCATTTTACCCTACTTTGAACACACAATTTAGAAAAGCAACGGAAAAGTTAAAAATTAGGACCAATTTTGAAATACCTTTCAGTACTTTTTGTGATTTCTTTATTTCCTTTATAAAGGTTCAGGTTCTATGAAAGGACTGCAAAGAGAGGTTTAGATATAGAATAAGGAATACCTAAATTCTGTGAATAAGCTGTGATGTGTATATGCATCCCTTTAATTAATATCCTGTAGCACTAGCTTTGATCATTTTTCTGCAGAATATGATAGCTTGACTGAGAAAGAGACCCTGGACACTAATCAATAGACAGCTTGAGAGTGCTGGAACAGTGTAGTTTAGTAGCTGGGGAATATGTCTAGGAACAAGTGTTGGAGCTTCTGTCTCTTTTTCTGTGGGTTGTCTTCACCCAGTGTTAAATGCATAAATTGCTTTGGGAATGGAGCCCAGGCCTCTTGAATCCTTTGTTATGTGGTGAGCAAGAAGGATGTAAGGTGTTGCAAGAACATAAAACTAGGTTTCCAGTTCCCTCTAATCTAACTAACAGGTGATTATACAAAAGGCATTCAGTGGCCCCAACAGGATGTTTTTGAAGGAGCTTGGCCTTTTTGTCGAGATTCTGTGTTCAACTCAGTAGGACACATCAGAGCACGTCAGGCAGATGAAGTGATCTGGGGCTATTACATGCCACCACGCTGATTCCTGGTTCTCTGTCAGACTGCAGCAGGAGTGAAGAACCACAGTGCCTCAGCAGGGGTAGCTTTGGGCACACTCAGCAGCAGAACAAATACTGTCCTGGTCCAAGAGGGAGGCAGCTTAGACACATTCAAAGTTAAGTAGACTCCAGGTTTTTGGATTGCAGCTTATGGTATCAGTTCCTGTCTTCTTTACAAGCGTGGCATTGCACCTCACTTCAGTTCTCTTTGATCCTGACTGTACAGCAGATTATGCTGTTTGGCTGAAGTCTGGTCAGTTTGCTTCCCCATACCTCTGTGAAATGGGGTTAATGATGTATCTCTTCTCTTGCCATTCACCTGTCACATCTCTTTAATTGCCATTTTTCACTGAGTAGGTGCACTCTTCTCTGTGTTCATATAGTGTTCAGTGCATGGGTCCCTGCTCTCTGCCACAGCTTCTAAACATTATGCTTCTAACATAATGCAAATAAATAATATGAAGATGTTGTTGTGGAAAAATCCTCTGAAACTAACCCTGCTTTGCTCCCCAGATATACAACACAAATTACTGTGTACTGTCCCTTTTAACTGCATCCACTAGCTGCTTTTGACCCATGATAGTTTGTGCTGTGAATTTTTTAATAGCAATAATAACAACTACTTCCCTAATCCTTAGCATAAGAATGAACAGGAATGTTCGTAATTTTCATCCTGGTTTCCAGGTTGAAAGTCTCTGTGTATATTGCTTGGCTCTCAGTTGACAGTGTTGCTTTATGTAAACAGAGGAGATAGTCCTGTGCTCCCCTGGGGCCTCTCCATGGTCTAGGAGCACCATTTCAGCCCAGCCTGGGGCCATAAGTCCCTGCCCCTTTGACATAGATAGGATCTTGGTCTCCAGCTCTGCTCTGCTGGGCCCAACCCATGGGCTGATGTCCTGGCTGAACCTTAGACCTGCCTGATTCTTATGAACTTTGATGATCTGGACTCGTGGCTGAATGTGGTGGCCATCTGCAGGCCTGCCCTGCACACCTTGTTTGTCGCCTGTAGGACAGAGACCTGGATAGGGCAGAGACCCTGCCCTGTCAGCCATGTTAGGAGCTGTCAGCCTTCATTGCTTCCTGACAAAGAGCTTTACATTAAAAAGTTGGGGAGTGCAGCTGCAGTGAGAAGGGAGATGAAATGCAGAATCAGGATTGACTCAATGAGGAATTAAATGCAAATATTAACTTTGTTTCCCCCTTCTACTAACACACACCTAGCTCTGAGCTACAAATCCCCACAGTCTTGGATGAAATCCTTTAAATGATTGAAGTAATCCAATTTGAGTGCTGTTCTTTCCCTTTGTGGTGCAATAAGAAGTTAAATATTTCACATGCTGCCTTACAAAGGGCGAAAGCACATTGCCGGCATCCTGCTGATTTTCTTTCTCCATTTTTTCCCGTAGCCTCAAGTCTGACCAGAATCTGTCAGATCCTTGGTATATGCAAATGCCTCGGTTAGAAGTGAGATTAAACTCCTTAATCAAAATACCTCCTCTCATACTCCCAGAATAAGGTTACAAAGCTCCAGCACCTGTCCAGGTGATCATTTTTTGCTGTAGATGGAAGACAGGCATTGCAACTCCCTTTTCATTCTCAGATACCTTCCACCATTCTCAAGGATCTGAAAAAATATTATCTCTAGTTTTTCAAAGGCCATTTTAAGCCTTTCTTTAAAAAGGCTACTCTTGACTAATGTACTCAGAATGGGATAATAATGACAACTTGACATGCTTGGAAGCACTTTATACAGTTCAAAATGACAAGTTGTCAAAAAATATAATGGACAGCCAGGAGTGGTGTACCTGATGTGGAGAGAAGACCGTTAAGTGTCTTGAAGTTTAAACTGGGCAGCCCTGCTGTGAAACCTGCTTGAAAGCCCCATTGTCTGCTGGGTTGCTTCTGAGCCTTTGAAAGCACATGAGGGTAGATTAAGGAAAGGTGTTAATTTAAACTAGAATTCCTGAATAGCAACACAAGTAGACAGACTCGCAGATAGACCATCACCTCTAATGAAGCCATTATTTCTCTGTTGCACTGCTGTTCTTTTGTTTTTGCCCCCAGTGGAATGTCTCAGCTCTGTTTACAGTGCCCAGCAACGCCGGTTTTGTGACTGGGACCTGGAGGAGGTGGCCGAAGTTCTCAGCTGCTGACTGCCTTGCTTCATGTACCAGGTAATTCCTTAAGGTTGTACCTGATTCTTGTTTTTTTAGTCCATGTTGGGTAGCAGCACTAATTTCCTTTTAACCCTTTTCACCTCTTTCTTGATCAAAGAAAACTTGTAAGACCACACTGTCTCCTCTAGACACCGATCCTTGAAGATGCACACATGCTTATGTCATAATAGTAAGTGGGGATGACAGCAGATAAACTCAAATACATGAATCCCATTAAAGGGAGTGCTAGGAATGTGGAGAATCTGAGAAAGTTTGGGCTTGCAACAGGCTGCTTAAATGTGAATGAAGGTGCTGTCTAGCTTTAGGTGTATGTACGGAAAATACGTCTCTGCTTTGTCCTAAAAACAGCATAAGTGGTTAAAAGAAGAATTAAAACACAATTCAAAGCTCTAGTTCCAGCTGCTCTAGTGAGTATAAGAAGAATCTCCCTGTCCTCTGTATTTGCAATTCATTTAAATAGTAATGTTTTTACAATGCAAAATATGGGCTCTGGTGCCTGTAGGCAGCGAGGCTATCTGTGGGATTGTACTCATTCTCCTGAAATAGAGCAGTTCACTTTCTCAACTGGTATCAGCCTGAGCTGTTGATGAAACATTTCAACACAGCCCAAAGCAAACCAAGCCTTGTGAAGAGTTATGTGACTGTAAAACAACTCATATTAATGAGCTCTTTGAATTCAGACTGATCCCTTCTATCTGGAGCTAGAATAAGTTGTCTGGAATAGAATGGGGTAAAAAAAGGAATTTTCAAAGGATCACTGAAACGTTGATGAGGCTAAGTCACCATGTGGACCAGCTTCTTTCTGTGAAGGGGCAGAACAGGGAGCCTGAAGCAATGACATTTGTAATGTAGCTCTCACAGTTGTTTTAAGTTAGAGGGAGGGAATCCCAGTCTTAATGTGCAAGTGACATTTACTGTCTCTCCTACAGCAAAAGTCCTTTAAATAACAAATGTGCATTTAGACTGGCTTTGATCTCTTGAAGCAATATGATTAGTTTAAAGNCAGCTTCTATCTCTGAAGTTTAGAAGTGGAATTCTGGTCATCTTTTTTTTTCCCCTTGGTGATTAATTTTGAAATGTTTACAAGACAAAACATCAAAGCTTGTGGCTGCCTCTCACCTTCCCCAAATCATAAGTATTTATAGATGTCTGTCTCTGGAATGTGTATTTGATTTAAGTCTCTAATTCATTTTAGTGAACTCTGAGCACAGCAGTCATTGGAATTAATTTAGTAAATAAGCATGTGGGCAAGTGTGGGAAGACCTTGTAATGCTGCTTTTCTTTTCCAGTTACATCAGTTGGTCTAATATCAGCTATTTCCTCTCCTTTCAAGTCTCCTTAAAACATCACCATCTCTAGAGCAGGACACATATCCGAAAGTGACAATCTCAGGGCATCTGTGACAGTTTAGCAGGAGCCTCTGGGTTTCAGTAGGCGGTTTGTCTCACAAGTTAAGGCATGAATGATGCTGCTTAGCCTCTTGCAGAGGAAGATTTCCATTGCTCCATAGCCTTTAAAATGACAGTGGGGACTCAGTCTATCCTCTGAGGATTATCTGGACTCTGAGGTGGTAAGGAGGAGGAAGCACCTTTACCCACCTGCACAAACTGCTCCTTCAGACCCAGGCTGCTGAGACGGATGGTTAATGGCACAGTTTGGGTTGGTGGGCTGCAGAGCTAGGGATGGGGGGGAAGTCAGGGTGCTGGTCAAGTCCCTGTACCATGTGTGTGGAATTGTCCAGCCCACCCATGGAATGACTAGTCCAGATGAAATTACTGTGCTGGAGTCCCTGCCACATTGCATGTCATCATGCCCAAGCCTGAGCTGTGGCTTTGCACTTTCGAAATGCATATTAGGGCAAAGCAGTTCTGGATCTCCTTTGGCACTGTCTGGAGGAAAATTTTATGTCTGACTCTGTTGGGCTGGCACTTAGCTAGGCAGAGCATGGACTCACTTCCTTCTCCTACTGCCTGCCTCCACTAGAAATTCTCCTGCACACTGTTTAACAAGTCTTTTACAAGGCTGCAGCTCTGTGGTCTTGTCCTTCCGCTCCTGACAAAGGGAAATGAGCCCTTCTCCTGACGGGATGGTTCCCATGTGGCTGAAGACAGGGCTGAGGCATGCTGGGCTTTGCTGATGTAACGGGCTCCCTGCAATTTTCATTCAGCTCTGGTTGGCTGTGAGCTGGCGAAGAGCCTCAGCCTCAGATACGCCTCCAACTCAGATGAGGTCATCTCTGTTTTTTTTTTTTTTTCCACTTCAGAAGTCTGTTGTGTATGAACGTTTAAGGTCAGAGTGCTGATTTCCACACCGCTGCAAATCTCTGGGAGCAGGAACCCCCTTGTCCCCCTTTCAGCTGCACTCTTTCCCAGCACCATCACAGATTCTGCTCTCCCTTTAAAGAGAGAGGAGGAGCAAGAGGAAGATGAATTTACCGCAGTGCATTTTATAATTGATTCTCGCATCCAGGTCAGAGAAGAGTGTTTGCTGGCAAGACATTGCAGAGCTGTACGGTCCTAACACGACTGTAAAGTAGCTCCAGGGCGGAAGAAACTCCAGACCCTGCTGCTGCCAGAAGTGAAACTACTCTCCCTGCCCAGTCGCTTGGTCCCTTCCCCGCCCTCCCACTGGGTGCCATGCAGCGATGCATCCAGCCAGCAGAGGACGGGGTAGGTCCCCTCGGCTGTCAGTCAGTAGGAGCTGCCCGGCTCGGGACGAGCTGATCGCGAAATAAGGACTGGCCCTGCGGAGAGCAGAGCACAGAGAGCTGAGGTGTCTAGCCCTGGCCCCGTACCCTGCTTGGAAGCATCGTCTGCTCGGCATCTTCCTCCCTCCAGCCCCAGTTCGGGTACTCCCGCGTCATCTCCCGCGAAGAACTGCCTTCTAACTTCGGCGCCGACGCCAGGTCTGCCTGCACGTCGTGGGCAGGATGGGGGTTGCAGCATCCCCTCTCTGCCCCGGGGGCAGCCAGCCCCCTCCTCCTCTTCCTCCTACCGCCGAGCCCCGCGCTGGAATCCCTTCGGCACATCCTCTTCACCATGTCCTGCCGGGGGCGGAGAACCCTCAACCGAGTGCCTAAGCGGGACCGACCTCCCAGCACCGCGGACAGATCCCGGCTCCGGGCGGACCGGCCCCAGCACCGCGGACAGATCCCGGCTCCGGGAGGAACAATCCCAGTTCCGCGGACAGATCTCGACTCCGGGCGGACCGACCCCAGCACCGCGTACAGATCCTGGGGTGCGTCCGGGCTCCGGCGGCGGGAGGGAGGGAGCTCGGCACCCGCTTCAACCCCGCTCCGTGCCTTGGTGCCCCGGGTTCCTGCGTACTGCTGGCAGCCCGCTGCGGTAGCGGCACTCCGCGCTGGCGAGAAATCTCCCCGCACGCACTGCCACCCACCTTGCTCACGGTGCCAGAAGAGGGCTTGTATTTAGGCTCAGAATCTGTCTTCTGTGGATCGGGATTTAAGAGCCCGGACGGTGCCTGGTTACAGCGGTGTATGAGTCTACAGACCCCAAGGTGCACTACAGAGTTAGAAAGAAACCTTGGATCTGTTACAGTGTGGAGGGCTAAAATAAACCCTATACAACCAGCAAACCCAACCCAGGCCTTCCTGCTTCCCTGCAACCAACTTTACACACACACACACCCAGCCGTGAGAATTCCCTCCTGTCCTCCTCGCTCCATGCTCCTTCCTTCAGCGACTGTAGGATGAGGCATTTTCTTCTATCTGGCTCAGGGTAAAAACATACCCTGGGGGCATCAACACACATCTGGCAGGGACTGAAAGGTTTTAATCCAGCCTCTACTGCAATCAACAATGGCAAATGAACCAGTGATTCTGAATGTTTATGACATGGTGAGTATGAAACACTACTGACTGGGGGGGCAGTGGGGCTGGGTGGGAGTTCATGCTTGGAGGGCAGGCGCTGTACAAAGAGGAGCCAAGCACAGATCCCCAGAGAGGCTGATTCCCTCCCCCTCCCTCTCTTCCCTGGCCCAAACTCCTCATCCAAGCCTATCATCCTGTCATGTCAAAGATGATGCTGTCCCTGCTTTGTTTTTCTTTTTGGTATTTTTTTTTTTTTATTGTTTAGCATATTGGGCCAGATTACAGGTATTGTGCCAGATTTTCTGCAGAATCTTTCAGGAGCAGCACTGGGTGAGGAGAGGACTTTTTAATTTCCAGTGCCCCACTTAAGGAAGGAAATGTGATCACCTTTGTCTGTTAGAGATAATTGTCCTTTAATTTTGAGTGAACAAGCATTACCAGGCTGTGGGGTGGGTGTCAGGATTTCATCTAAGGAGGAGAAACAGCTGTAGAGTTGCAGTAAGGACATAGTTTCTAGGCTACTAATCTGGATCGATTCCTCATATGCGTAAGATTGTAGTTAATAATTTTCTCTGAAGGTTAATTGCAACAACAAGAGTAAGAAATTGTCTGGTGGAGTTTCAGCACAGAAAGGGGCATAGGCACATGCTACTCAGCAATATTTCCTGAAAGTTCACAGAGTAGCAAGTGGTTTTCCTTGACCTCTTCTTGCAAGGGGGAATGTGAGTGGGTGTTTTCTGTGCTAGCAAATCAGAAGGTCCAAACCTTGGCACAAACCCCCAAAGAGAAGAAGGCTTGGCACAGCCTATTTGCTTGCTGGTCTGACAGACACTTAGGAGAGGCATGTTCAGGTGAGGGGTGTTTTGATGATTATGTATTTCACCTTTGTTTTTTAATTACCAACTAATGATTTAAAAAAAGTAGTTTTCAGATCTTCCACAAATTTAGTGAACCTTTCTGGGGAAAATGCAGCCTTATAAGGCCCAGGTGCTGACTGAGCTCAAAATACCCAGCTCCAGACCTTTAAGATTACAGCATACGTTTGCTTTTTATCATCAGGCAGTGACAACTTCTACCAGGAAGCCCACAGAATAGTGTGGGTTTCCCTGTTGGGGAAATCCAGAGAATAGACACCAAAGAGATTAGGAGTGGGTTGCTGTAAAAGTCAGACGTCTTTTTATCACAAGGATCAAGGGATCTTTTGTGAACTAAAACAGGTGGGCTGTTTTCTGAGGGAAGAGTGAGTGGTAAGGGTTATTTAGGTAGGACTGTATCTGCATTGGTGAGCAGTCCAAAAAGCACAAGTACAGTGGACTGAAGCTGCCTCTTCCAGAGCTATTATTGGTAAATTGAGCAAGTTGGTGTAAAATCCTTCCCAAGACTTTGGTCTTGAGTGTTTAATGGTCAGTTGCTTAGCAGCCTGAGCTGTGAACTCCTCCAAGATGTTCTTCAACCAACAGGTCTGGTAACCCAAATAGGTGGTAGGTAGTGCCTGATAACAAGGGACTCACGTTGCCAATGCACGCACAAGAGTTTATCATTAATCCTTTGAGGAAAATAAAGGAGTTGTGTTGTCCTTTTATAATATCCACTGACTTCCTTGGAATTTTTTTAGTTTGTTCTGCAGCAGGCTATGGCCTAAACTTTCTTCTCTGAACCACTGTTGATCCATCCCAAATCAGCGAATATTTCACCACTGAGCTGAAGAGATCCAAATACAGGATGGACATGGTCTTTACCTTTTTATGTTTGATTGATTGACACCAAAGATTAAGCCTTAAGTAATTAAGGCAAAAGAAGCTTGCTGTTTGTGGTCACAGTGTTCTGAGATGGACATCCAGACACAGTGAACTGAATTGAGGTCATCATTTTACTTCAGACTGAGTAGTTTTTGGTGCTTAGCAAACCATGAAAATCTTCATGTGTAAGTACTAACTCCATGGGTTAACCAGTCTGTACACAGAAACCATTCTATTTTCATATAGCATCTGTTTGACTGCCACTGAGTCACCTGTAGCTCAAGTCCTACATTATGACTATTGAGGCTACATGCTTTTACATTGCTGCTATGATTTTAACACCATGAAGCCTGGAATGTAGCCATGCAAAATCTGCACTTTGTTACACTGTGGTGGGGAATTGCGGGGGAACTGGGAAATGAGCACATTTGCTTGAATGACTGTTGGGAAACTAGCCTCAATGGAAAAAACCCAACAACAACAAAAAAAAAGACAGCTGGGAACAACAATTAACTGGATGTAAAGCTCTGCTTTCCTGACAAAGAACATGACTCCTGTATGGCAACTGGAAGCATTTACACTGCAGGAAAACTTATCCCTAGGGCAGAAGTTCAATTATGAGCTTTGTGCAGCTATGAAATACCCACTCTATGTAGTCTTGTGTATTCACAGATTATAGCCATTTATCCTTTCACCCATTGGGTATGTAGCAGGCTTCTTTAGGGGAAAAAGTGCTGCTATTTAATGAGGTGTTTTGCACAAATTGCTGAAGTACGTAGATCTATTTGTAGGCTTATTTTCTTCAGCATAAAATAATGGAGCAAAAATCACTGGGTATTTTAAGTGTTCTGAATGTTGTCATCAAAAGCAAACTTCCGTTACCCCCAGCACACAGGGTGGTTATATCCTGTTCTATGTCTTGCCAAAGAGCTTGTACACACCTGGACACTTGCAAAACAGACAAGGCAGGTCTGCTCAATTAGGACATTTTAAAGAGTAGATATGCAGGATATGGAACTCTGATTTGACATGTAAGTGTGAACACCAAATAACAACATGGATCAGGGGTTTGATCACGGATGCATCTCTTTCCCACTCTGAATCCAGCTCTTGCATGGACTTAATCTAAGCCAGCTGCTGGTTGGAGACCTGCAAAAAATAACTAGGTCTATAAAATCTGTGACAGAGTTTGCTCAGATCAATCAGTTACCACTTTGCCTTCAGAGGGACAAATCAAATTCCCTTTCATAACTTGCAGCTCTCTTCCCTGCAGTCTGCCTCAAGAAGCTGTTTATCGCGGAACAGATCTTACTTGGATCACAGAGTTGACTTTTTTTAGTCAGGATATTGTCCTGTTCCCTCATCAATTTAAGTCTTTGTGGCTTACTTTGGAATAGTTTACTTAGTCAATGTACATGAATAAATGTTGCCTACTTAAATCAGGCAGAGGAGTAACTGCAATTATTTCCTGGGTTTAAATCTTTAACAAGTTAAACATACTCCACTAAAAATAGTTTACTTGGCAGAGATTCAGGTTTGGGGGCTCTCATTATATTTTCAGCTTATTGCATAGCACATTCATGCTATCATATTAAAGGCAAAGATACTCATATCACTGTTGTCCCTCTTTCATTACAGCTGAGGTTGTCCTGAATTTCCACTGTCTTTTCAGCTGATAACATACAAAGCTGTTGTTTTGATCTACTGGCATTTTTGCTTACTCCTTCTGCTGGGGAAAATGAGCCCTTGAGATGTGCTGCAGAGGAGAATGAGAGCCCTGGTCAGCAGGGAGCCAGGAAGCAGTGATGTAGGGTCTGTTTGAACTCAGCCTTGTCCCACGGGTATTCCATTGATTCCACTGACATTACTTGTCATCCTTTCTGAAGTGAATGAGAGGGAAATAATGTTCATGACACTGTAGATGGACTGAAGGAAGAGAGATGCTTTGTGCCTCTGTCTTCAGTATATAAGGAGCCTTTGAGTCTGTTATAGAAGCAGCAACAGGATTGCAAGCAAAGCACTTCATTCTGTGAAGTGATTGTTTTAAAGCACTGACTATATCATGGAGCATGTCATTAACTCTCTGGAGGAAAGAACGAGTCTAGTTACTCAGAAAAGCGTGAACATGTTTGTGCTTACCCTAGGTGAAAGTATCAGATGCTCTTAGCTCGCTTCATCAGAAGAGTGAAAAATCCTAGTGCAGGTGGTGGCCCCATCTCTGTTCTAATTCTTAGTTGTTAGTGAGCTGCTGTGTGTGGAGAAGCACAGCATCACTTGACTCTGGTATTCCAGGAAGCCACATGGTGAGCAAGGGGAATTTTTTGTCGAGTAAGTTGATAGCTGTGAAATTTCTTGCAGTGATGAGCTGAACAGTTGTTCTAAGTCAATAGTACAACTTGTGATCTTGAAAGATTAAGTGATGGAGAGTCACTAGGACTTCTATTTTTTTTTCCTCCTTCGTATGTTGGCCAAACTGAATGTATTTAACAAATAGAGAGCAAAAACCAAAATATTGCCTTTCGGAGATTTTAATTAAATTCTGGCAACTCCTTGACAACTCCTAATATATATATATATATAAAATAAAATGCTTTGACTTTGCTTCAAATATTTGCCGGTCATTTCTGTCCAAAATTATTAGCCAAATCTGAATCATTTCCGTTCTCCGAAACATGCTGTTCACTCAAAAGTTTGCCATGTTCTTGGAAGGGTGTGATAGGTGTACCATATTCTTGTTTGCTCTGTGACCAGTCACAAAACTTGTAAGAATTCCCTCTTCCATGAGTAAGAACTGGCTAGGGAAAATCTGGAGTGTTTAAACCTTCTTCACAGGCTTGTTGTGGAGGTAAGCTCAAAGACAAATCCTAAAAATCCTGAAGTAAAAGGGGAAGATTTTGTGCTTGGAATTTTACTTTATCACTGAGTCTTCATTTATCCAGATTCTTATTCATTCTTCTGTCTTCAAACCATGTCAAGCAGAGGGTACTGGAAAACAAAACAGAATGGTGAGCTAACAGGGGCCTGGTGTCTGGAAATGGGTTCCCTGCAGTGCGAGAGTGCATCCCACAGGAGTGCTAAATGCTCTTTGTTTCCAGGAGTGTTCAGACATAGTGCTGCTCAAAGGTGGTAGTGCGAGGGATCAGGTAGCCCTCAGGTGCTTGTTTTATGTGTCTTCCTAGAGCTTTGAGATGGCCTTCTGTGCTGTTTTTTTGTTTGGTTTGGTTGGGTTTGTTTCTTTGTTCGTTTGTTTGGTAGGACTGAGTTTAGAATATTAAACGATGCATATGCTGCATAATAGATTCAGGGTTTATAATCACTGTTGTGTCATACTATGATACTTTCTATTATGGGCCCAAAAACTCTCTGGGAAGACTCTTGGTTAAAGGTCAGAAAGCCTAAATAGACCAGTGCTGTGAATGAGAGAGGAGGGCAGAAAAAGTTGCTCTCACTGGATAACAGCAGAGTCCTGAGCCCAAGATAGGAGAGGTGTGTCCACACTGCTTCAGTTTTCTTGGGTGCAACAATTCTCAGTGCAAATTTTCTGTACTTTGGAAAAAAAAAATCAATAATTTTTTTAAAAAAGTTGTTATGGCAAATTTGATGGCAGTACATTAGAGGTTTCAAATAAATCAGGCTGAGCAGCCTGGCAGTGTGTGCAGGTGAGGAAAACTAGGCTTTGTTTCTGCTTCTCTTTTCCTCCTAGACTGCATCAATTTCATTGGAGTGACAACAGGCTGACCTCAGGCAGGGTAGTCATAGAGTGGCATTGCTCCCTTGCCCTCTCAAATGCAGGAGCAGAAGGACAAGGAAAGCAGTTTGGTTGCAGAGGAAATGCAACTAAACATCCCTCCTCTCTTGTGTCTTTGGAGAGAGGAAATAAATTGGAGGAAGAAAAGATTAAAAAAACTATTACAATGAGCTGCAGCTGCGTCCTTTCCTTCAAGAAGAAGGAACCCAAACATGTCATCTGATTTAAATCAATTGAGAAGATAAAGAATAAGTGGCATGGCCCGAGTTAATAAGTCCAGCAATGAAGTGTGCCCATTTATGCATAATAAGTGAATTTTTGTTGTCTTAGCAACAGCCTGGAGATGTGTTATCTGTCGGGGGAACAGTCTGTTTGGATGTTGTCAGGGTGACAAGCCGGCTACCTGTCCACGTTACTGTAGATCTTCTCCAGCACTGCAGCCCTGTCACTGGCTACTGTATGCTTATGCATGAGATGTCTAAAGAGCTGTCTCTTGACTGTACACAGGTCATTGCTCTCTCCAGCCACGGCATTTATCCCATCAGCAAGCTCACTGAACCAGTGCTCTGTTGCCCAGTGGACTGACTTGAACTTACTCATCCAGGGCAACATGGGAGTTGTCACTTCTGCTAGTCCTGCATGCCTTGGGGAAACTGCTCCACAACATGCTCTCCTTTACATCAGCAAATGTAAGAAACTCTTATGAGTGAGGAGAACCTAGGAAAGCTAAAAACAGTGTTAAAAAATGTGTGAACTCTGCTTCTGGAGCAAAGCCTCACAGATCCTGTCATTAGCCCACACTTCCCACATCAGTGCTCTTGAGTTGGTTCCAGCAGGTGACGGTCTGACTTGATGTCTCTAAAGCACTCATTTCAAGGCAGCCTGAACTCTTGTGGAGCCAGGAGTCTCCTGTGCAGGATTTCAGGTGTAAGCCCAGGGGCTCAAAGTAAGGTCAGCTCTAACCCAGAGATATGGAAGATCCAGAGTTACTTTTGCTGCTACTCGAAGTTGTTCTTTAACCCCGTCTACAGGCAAAGTCACCATCCCCTAGCCTGGCTCTGAGCAGCTCTGAGAGAAATGATTGTTTCCTCTTGAAACCATATGGAAGTTGGTTGCCAGTGATTTTTCCCTGGTGCTTTTTGGGCTTTCCCCTTACAGAAAGACAGACTCCTTTTAGAACATGACACTTCTGTCAGCAAGATTTAGCTTCTGGCTCACTAGGCTGTCAAGGTTCCTAATTTTACTTGGCTATTCCTTAAAACAAACAAATAACCCCCCAAACCAAACAAACCCTTCTCACTGTTGATGAAAGCTGATGTGTTGACAGTACTGGAGACTGTCATTCTCCCAACAAATAAATTTATGCTAGCAGTAGGAAAGCAGACCCTTCTGGCTTTTGTACCTCATCCCTAGTGTATAGGTTGAGCTGCTCTGGTGTCATGGCTCAGCTGGTCATCCAGCTTCCTACTCAGGCAGCCCACAGGGACTAAGTTATACATGCAAGTGGGAGCTTCTGTAGGGGAGAGCTAAGCATTAGTGAGCTACTAAGTTGGAACAGCTGTCAGATCCATTTCTAAGTGTGGTGATCGGCAGGTATATAGTTGGGCATTAGTGCAATGAACTGAATTTAAATGGATGTCTTAGGGCTGAAAGCTATGTTAGTGACCTGAGTTGCCCTTATTCTAATTCTGTTTGTTTCAGTCCCTCTTGTTCCTGTCATTATGCCAAGATGACGTAGCTGAAGCTGGGGAGGGAGGCAGAGACCAATCAATACAAAAAAAATCTATATTTCTGCTGGGGAAGAAAAAAACCAAAACTCACAGGTCTAATGATTCTTTCTCTAACAAGTGGACCCAAACTGTTAGGAAAGAAAAAAATATTTGCTACCATTCTGCTGGGTAAACACTGGATGCTTTTGAGTGTGAAAGATCCAGAGCAGAGAAAGTAGGTATCTCGTCACTTCAGAGCTTTATCTATCAGCATGTGAATCTGTGAGACTTCTTATCTCAGAGCAAAATATGAGGCTGCATTCTAAGATTGGAAAATTCTTTTAACTGGTAACTTAATTTTTAAACAGTTAATCTTAAGTTGTCTGGAAAAGCAATGGTAAGGGAAGAAGAAAATCTGGGAGAAATAAATGATCTCTGATAGGTAGGAATGCTGATCTACAGAAGCAAGTGTCTGATGCTAGAAATGCTGAAAGCATTTCAGCCTGTTTAGTGCCTTCATTGTGTATGTCAACACATGAGTCAAATGCCGTGTGACTCCTAATAGATCCACATCTCTGGGAAAGGGAGGACCTGGCACAGTGTAAGCTCTGTTGATTACATGGTTTGCTGAACTTTCAGCCATGGATCTGTTCCTCTGCTTTCCATATGGTCATACTTAAACCCACAAGGAACTATCAACCCCTTTGCTGTTCTCTTCAATATCTGCTAGTGAGTGACTTACACTGGACTCTGATGCAAGAAAATAGGCTTCCTAGATGCTGATTGCTGCCTCGGGGTTCAGAGTGTGTGAGGCGCCTAGTGTAGCTTTCCAGAGTGAATTATAGGCTTTGTCATAGGTTAGCTTTCCCTAGGTACACAATGTTCTTCTAGACATCTGTTCTTGGCTCATCTGTGTGTCTTGCTCTGTTTGGGATTACTTGGAGCTGATGATTTTATTATTGCCCTATATCTGTCATCTCCCCCAGTTCTGGACTAGCCTGGTCAATGTGAGATCTGATAACTCATTGCTCTGTCATTAACCTCTACTCTTGGGCAGCATCTGGGGCAAGAGCCTCAGCTATCTGCTCTAGTTGCATAAGAAGAGGCCTAGGTTGTGGGTATTTTCAGGCAGGGCTCAGGTGCTTTCTTAGCAAATCACTTATCTAGAAAACGAGAAGCTCTACTAGCTAAGCATCGATATAAAAGGACATTTTAGGATTTTTGCCTGACCTCTGGATTTCTCTCAGGAAAGGCTGAGGTATTTTCCCTCATTGATCCTCTTTCATAGCTATCAACTTTGTAGAGGTGTCTTGACTATTTTAGGGCATTTGAGATGGCATGACATACCCAGAGGTTCCGTCATGAGTGCTGCTTATGTGCTGGGGGAGTACAGTACTAGTTCTGCGTTTGGCTCCTACCATGTAGTGTGCTGATGCATCTGGGGGACTCAAACACAACTGCCCTTCACGCAGGTCTGCCAGAGAAGCAGACAGCAGGAAACTGTGGATTTGCTCGTTCTTGGTCTCTCGTGTGAAAATATTTCTGTATTGTTTGAAATTCTCACTTAGCAGAAGAGTGAGTATTTCCAGTGAATCCTAGCTGTTCCAGGAGGTTGTCCAGGCTGGAACCAAGCTATAGTGCTATTCACACTTGTTCTATGGCTCACTGAGCATGTATTTTATATGAAAGGAATCTATTCTCTACTTTATAGAATTCTAAAACTGCTTCACCACAAAGGAATGAGAAAGCTGGGCTCCAGATGCACTATGATAGGGTGACCAGGCTGCTTCTCTCTGAGGTAGGTGGAGAGTCAAATTCCTTCTGGCAGGCTGAGATTGTTAGAAAGTTGGTTTGTACCCTCCTGGACAAGTGTCTGGGCTCCTGGTTATTAGGTACAAGCAGAAAGCACTTGTTCCTTCTGGGAAATAAGAGGTCAACCTTGCTCTTCCTTCCTCCTACTGGTTTGTTTTCAATCAGGGCATTTTTAGACAGATGTCAGGATTTGTTGTGCTGAGAGGATCTCTTCTGCCCTTTCTTCCTTACCTGTCTACCTGGCCTGCAGAGTCAGTTACTTGTGGAGCTTTTTCTCTGAGTCTGTCCCAGCACTAAGAATTCAAGGGCTATTATACCTTTAGAGTAACCCTGTGATGGAGACATTGTGGAAAGAGGGGAAGGCAGTGCTGAAGGTTTCCAAATCTGTGGAGGCTAGAGTTAAAAATCCATGTCCCAAGCTGAAATCCACCCACCATCTGTCTCCAGCTCTAACATTCATTGTTCTTGATTGCAGTGCCATTTGCTGTACTTTTATTCACTCTAATTTTTCTGGTTGCTTGTTATACAAGACAGCTGGCTATCTTCTCTTTGGCAGTTCTTTGGGATGTGGAATAGACCTATTTTCTGCTGCTGGAGCACTGTGCCTGGTGTGCTGGCTACTGCGAGAATACTAGGGGAGGGGGCATTGAGGAATTGGTTGTACTGAACTGAAATAGAATGGATGAATTCCAGTGTAAGCCAGGAAGAAACAGGGGCAAATTAAATGAGTCCAGTTCAAGCTCAGGTGTTCTTGGGACCAGAAGTCCTATACTAAGGAAATACTAGAAATCCTCTTTTTTCCCTTATGTCTCATAATATAAGCAAGAGCTGTGACTTCTGCTGAGCAAAAGCCTTTGGAAGGATGAAAAAATGCAAACCACATGGATCTTCAAAAATTTCATTTGTTTTTTTTGTCTGGATCAAATTCTGTCTCCTCCCCTGGGCAGAGTGCTCCTGGGAGGAGATGCTCTACATCATGGTAGCCAGAGGCCTTGACAAACAGGCAGGACACCCCTGGGGGGCAAGGGAGGACCGACAGGAGTTCATCCCAGCACCATGTTAATTAGATTGGTTATACATCCCCCTGACTGCTGAGTGTGTACTCTTCTGTCCCTTCTATTCAGGCAGAGCTAATAGGAAGAAACATGTCACCAGAGAGCTGAACTGGGAGGTAAAAGAGAATGGGGACGGGGAGGAAGAGACTCCTTACACATCTCTTTTTCACAGTTTTTAACTGCACAAGATCAACTAAAACTTTTTCAACACTCTTTGAAGTGCCCTCTACTCCTGAGAGAAAGGCAAGGAAGCAGGAAACAAGCTGGAGTAAAAGTGACATCCTACAATCCAAATCCATCTCTGGAGTAAAGTTATGCCAGGAGGCTCACATGTCCATCTGTGGCTTTTCAAGTGCTGTTTGTAATACGGCATGTTATTGAAATGCTTCAAGGATTCCCTTTGTAATGTGTAATTACTCTGAGATATGCAGTTCAGTGCCTATTGCAGCTGCTGTTCTGACTAATTTTAATGCAGTTAAAGCTGTTCGTGGATCAAAGAAATTTATGCAGATGAAATTTTAAAGCTAGTGTAAAGAACAATTTAATAGTCTCTAACACATCAGGTACTTAAAAAATCCTGTACTTGGTACCTCTGAACTTGGATTTTACTTCTCATACCCACAGGACTTTGAAGCATATTTCTAACTGTCTGTTACCTCTCCCGAGATCTCAGAAGTGTCTCATTAAAGCTGATGTTCAAGCCTATTAAATACATGAATGCAGCTTCTAATGATGCATCTCATTTAGGTGAGCTGACACCAGGAACTGAAAGGGATCATTGCTGCTCTGGTCCCCCGGTGCCTGGGATAGTGAAAGCCACCTGGAGAAGTGCAGGATAATACCTTCTTCTGTGCTGGGAGATAAAAGCAAAGTGTCTTGAAAAGGGTGCTGACTCCCAGGGGCACACCAACCTTGTCACCTTCCCACCCTACCAGCTCCCCTCTCTCCTTCCTGAAAAGTGCAGCCTCAGCTCCAGGAGATTGCAGATGGGAAGCATCTGTCCTTGAGCTCTCAGTCTCTCCAGCCAGTTAATTATTAATCATCACAATATCCCTCATGTCAAGCATCTGAACTGCCCATGAAGCATGGAGAACTGTTTTATCAGTCGAGTCAGAAAGGTTTTAGTGTTCTGCCACTCATTATTGTAAAGCTGTTGTTCTGTCAAAGAACTTAAGCACCACAAGTGATAGTTATCTCATCTGAGACCACACCAGATGACCTGGTACTAGCAGGGGCAATAAATGTGCAAATTGGGAAAACACAAGAGAAAGTTAAGCTTCTTTCGTGGATCTGGCAACAGAACTGGTGCTGTACCACTGCATGTGATGAGAACTGTAATGCTACTGCAGTTATAGGTATATTGCCCATTATGAACACCTACCTACTAGGAACATACCTCAATATTTAGCTCCCGAGAGGATACCTGGTGAGCTATTAAATCCTGGGTAGCACAACTAATTTTCTGTGACTTTTGGCTGGCTGTTGTGCTTCTCTGTGATATGCTGATGGTTGCTGTTGCTCTAGAAACAGAGAGACACTTGAGGCTGTATGGAGCTCTAGGACTTACCTGTGCTCTGATTCAGCTTGTGTGCTATTCTAAAAGAGACTGAGAAGAGACAGACCAAAGAGTAGGCATGAAAGAAGAAGAAAATCACTGAACTTGTCTTAAGGCAATTCTTACTACTGGGAATATTCAGACATGAGAACCTGACACCCAACTACTTCTAGGTGGGACAATTCTAGTGGAAATGGAATGGCACTGGCACTTTATTTCTGGTTTAGGCAATATTACACTTTCCTGCTACCATTTAAAATCCTACTGTGTGAAGCCTTGGGTGTTGCAGGTAAGTGAACCCATTAAGACAGGATGATACACATGACTTAAATTGTGCTCTTTAGGATATCTAGGACATGACTGGGTCCTCAGGTACCTCTGTGTTCCCCTCTGCCCTTCCTTCTATCCCAGGATGTCTTCACGCAGAGTGAAAGAAATTATAGTGGATCTGATGGGATGCTTTTTTGTCTGAGTAAATTGATGGTAGATAATTAATAATTAGCACAGCAAGGATCAAACTCACTCTTCCTTCATTCTTTACTAAGATACTATGTAGAAGACCAACTCTTATTTACGTGTAATAATAGATGGAGATTTTTTTTTCCTCCTTTCTGTTCAAACATAACGTGTTCAATGACACCACAGTGTTTTGTGGAAACTACAAGTGCTTTGAACATGTGGGGATCAAAAAGCTCTAAACAGCTTGTGTCATGCTGCCAACAAAGCATATCCTTGGACTCTGGCCAAGAACAACCAAACCTTCATTTTGAGTAAAGCACTGGATGTTGAGAAAGAGAAATACCCAAACTTTAGTCCTAGTTCCCATCTCAATTGCATTTCTAGCAAGTCACTTCAATCTCTTCGCCTTGAGTCGTTTCACCTGTAAGATGCCCTATTTATGGGATGCTTGGGTGTTTAAAACTCTGAATGCTTTTTGGCACCTGGGATGTAGCTGCCTGGGTGGATGTGATTCCCATAGGAATGAGAGGCAGCAGCAGGGTTTCTGAGTGGCGGGCTGAGGGGCAGCAGCCCTGCACCCTGCTGGCTGCCTGACCTGTGTCCAGGGGATCACATGCCCTCTTGCCCTATCCCTCCTGCTTTCCCTGACAGCTGTCCCTGGCCTTCTTGTCAGCCAGGGGGTGGTGGTCCCACTTCCTTTCTCACCAGAGCCTGCCTGGCGAGGGTGGGGATTTTCTGAAGCAGTCACCCACCCCACCTGCTCCTGGCCTTGCCCTTTACTGCCCTTTGACCACAGACAGCAGATGAAATATTTAGAGACAGGTGCTATTTCTGTCATTAACATCCAGACTTCCTAGGAGAAAACTGCTGAAATCTGTGACAGCTGAAATCTGAGTCAGAGGAAGCTTTTTACTTCAGCATGTACAAAAGCAAGGGGAGAGTGAAGTAAGGGGGAGGGAAAGCTAGATCTCAATTTGCTATTCATTTAGTTCTGCCAGGAAAGCCTAAGCAACTCAAGATGACGGCATGCGAATTGCAAACACGCAAGTTGCAGCGTGGTTGGTGTTGTTCAAGGGATGGAAGACGCAGAAGCAGTGGGTAAGAAAACAATGCAGCATGAGGGGGTGTGTGCTGTGCTTCATGACAGGATACATTAGCTCCCCTTGCGCAGTTCTGTGCTCTGGACCCTGCTGATGGTACTTGACAGTTTAAAGCAAATGTATCTCCATGCTGTGTTGCTGTTGCAAGGGTTGGAACAGGATACCCAAGGGGTCTGCTTAGCCTTTTCCACTCCAGGGCATGATCCTTTCTCGGTCTTCTCTGGTGTACTTCCCGTTATTTCCCTGGAGAAGGAAAAGGCTGTTATTCCCAGTCTGCAGCTGAGGCACTGGCTTGCAAAGAGGCTGACTTATCTGATGATAGGACATGAGGAATAGAATGCAGCTGTGTCAGGGAAAGTTCAGACTGGACATTAGGAAAAAGCTTTTCACTGAAAGGGTGACTGGTCACTGGAACAGACTCCTCAGGGAAATAGCCACAGCACCAGCCTCAAATGGTTCAAGGAGCACCTGGACAATACTTTTAGTCATTATAGTTTAGTTTTAGATAGTCCTGAGAGAAGCAAGGAGTTGGACTTAATGATCCTTATGGGTCCCTTCCAATTTGAGATATTCTATGACTCCATGATTAGGTAACTTGTTGTGCAGTCTCTTCGATTTTGATGTGGAGTTAGGATTGTAAGACTGTTCTTACTCTTCTCCAGCTGTGGCTGCTGAAAATGCTCTGACTTCTTTTTAAGGACTGTGATAGATATTTTGAAGCAAAGTGTTTTATTGAGGCTTCCCAGTTTACCTATGCTCTCCTTTGATAGAGTTCAGATAGCTTCCAGCACTAAAGGGAACTGTGGGTCAGAAGCACTATTCCAGCACTCAGTCTTTTCAAAATGAAAGTGCAGGCTCTCTGTTGTTATCGTGATTTCCAGTTTGAAAGAAAACTCCTAGGATTTCATGTCGTACTGTGATGCCAACAGGATCAGAGACGGTTCTTCCCAAACCAATTAATTTACAGAGCATCTCTGGTAATACAATTCAAGAGGCTTTCTGGAAAGATGTCACTTAGTAAACAGGGATAAATGAGCCAGAGCACAAACAATTAATGCTCTCCCTTTTTTTTCCCATGACTCTCTATAAGCTTTGGACTTTGGATAGGAGGTAAAGGAGAAACAGTCAGTCCCAGTTCTGCCCAATGACTTGACAACAGGATTACATACATGTTAATCCACCAAAATTTATCCTCTGCTTTAGAAATAAAAAAAAAAATTGCTCTAGACAAGCCTGAAGTCTTTATGCTGACCTGTTTACACAGGTTATAATTTAATTCGATGGCAAATAGATTTGAAAATATTCTTGTTTTACTTGGTACTTGACAAAATAAAATGCTGCGTAGGATTTTGGGGAGGATAAGAACACATTACACACTGGGGTTACAGGAGGTGATGTGGTTAAACACTGCATGCACATATGTGCTCTGGGGACAGCTTGACAGACTGCGGGCTTTTGGAAAGAACTAGTCTAGCAGAGGAGCAGGGGGGGAGAAAGCATCTGCCAGTAAATAGATGGATAAAGATGTTCTGTGCTGCTTTTAAGGAGCACCAATCATCTTTATAACTTTGACAGGTGGCAATGGGGCAGGAGGGGAGGAAGAGATTCAGAGAATTGTGTGGGTGGTGAAGAAATTAATCCTAATGAATTGGAAGAGCAAATCCACAGTGGGGAGAAAGATTTGGATTTTTGCCCTGCTGGATATGGATAAATAGAAGAGAATCCCTTTTGCACGCAAGAGCTAATTGGGCAATTACAGCGTAATCTCAAAACCTTTGCTTAAATTGTATCCTGACTATCAAAGCGTGAGGCAGATTCTCTTCCATGGCTTCATAAGGCTTGCCCAGTCTTTCAGACAGGTGAAAGCTCATCTTTGAAACACCTCCCCTCCTTATATTTCCAAGGTTTCCTTTCCATGTTTTCATTCTTATTCACAGAAAAGAACACACAAACATAAGAATGGCTAGGCTGGTTCAGAGCAAGGATCCATCTAACCCAATTTCATTATTCTTCCCTCAATGCCTGCTTGTGGCCACAGCTGGGAGATGGAGCAGCACAAGCATATATGACACTTCCTTCTAACATGTTCACACAAATTTAGCTCTGGGGCTTCTCTGAGCTTGACCTCTGCTTCTTTTTCTAGTCCTCCATGGCTCTTTCTTCCATTCAGTTTTCCTGAGCAAATGTAACCTTCTGTATTAACAGCCCATGCTGGGAGTTTGCAGATGTACTACCTAGTGGTGAAAAGCTAAGTCGTCTTCTGATTTCCTCACTCTTCTTACTCCTTCTACAAAAATAAAAGTGGGAGGTTCCAGCATGGGAATCTCACCAGTTTTATTTTGGTGGAAACAAAAAACTCTGATGGAAAGATTGAATTTATTTTTTCTGCAGCAGTGGGTGTCAGGTTTGAGTTCTCCTTTTACAGCTTTGCTATCACCTGGCCCTAAAGCATTCTCTTCTGACATGTTGGAGGAAGGATTGAAGAAATAAATGTTACTGGAGAGGCTATTTTTCTATTTTTTTAGGTCTGTCTAGAAGCTAAAAGTGAAAATGTTTTTGTCTACTTTTGAAAGCACAGGGTCCTGAGACAATTTGAGTGAGGAATGATCAGTAAGAGTGCTGTCTGTCTGCAGTGCTCTCTGCTGGACACTCTGGGGTTCTCCCACCCCTAATTTGTGTGTTCATGATGTCTAAATCTTTATTGTGACTGCACTTGAACTGAGATTTAAGTGCCACAATGCCAAGCAGTTCCACATCCACAAATAGAGCATCTGAATGCTTCCAAAATCTTGGCTAAGGCTTTAAAACTCAAGACTGATTCTTGTTTACTTCAACCATCTTCCAAAGGCTCACTTGTGACATGAATCGTGTTATTCTCCATCCCATCTCTCTGCTGAACCTAGCTGGCACTCTTTCTCTCATGAGTGTTTTTCTTTAGGACTGGCACCAGCACAGCGATTCAGCACCAGGCTGGTCTTGCTCACATCCGTTGTGTAGTGCCATCTGATCAAACAGATGAGAAGGAGCATGTGCCTTGCTAGGATTGAGTTGGAAGGGAAAGCAAAGAAGGTATTTGCAAACATGGGTGCACAAACTCCATGGTATTAGTGTTCAAGTGAGGTAGAAACCATGGCTGCACAATTATACAATATAGAAATGAAGCTCATGTCACAGTAGGTGGGCTTTTTTTACAAAGAGAGAGGAAAAAAGATGCACTGCTGGCTAGTTTTTCTCTATCCAGCACTGTTTTCATACTTGGTTACCTGGACATTGCTGCTGCAGGGTAGCAAACCAAGCTGTGTGTTTACTCTCGTTGTTCACCACATACAAATGCACTTTGAAAGATAAAGTAAGCTGAGAGTTAAAAAACTTGCATCTTCTGTAGTTTACTTGCTGAAGAAGGCTGTCTTCTGAGTAGGCTAATTATTGCCACAGAAAGCAAAGGCATTCCTAGGGAGCCAGCAGCACACTTGTGTAAGTCATCGTGTTCTGGAAAAGGATGATTAGGAGAAAATTGTTCCTATAAGGAGTTTTGCCAAGGACCAATCTGCAGTGCTGCACCTTTGGTGCAATACTGGGCTTGTTTCTAGGCTTGATTACTAAAATAGCATATGTGAAAGGAGACTGATTGTTGGCTTTGTACAGAGTCTTGGGTGTGTTTGGTTATTGCTAGCCAGCCACCTGATGGCAAGCAGAGGGTTAAAACACTGCTGTTCTCTAAGGCTTTGTTGTACACATGCAGACTGTATTTATGTTTGCACATGTGATGCATGAGCAAATATGTCCTGTTTGCTTGAGAAGTTTTCTCAATGTTTTCCTGTGGAAGGAGGTAATACTCCCCTGCTTACAATATTCTGATGTTTGCCTTGTCCTGCTGCTAATGATTCATTTGTGATACTAACTATGAGCCTCAGCCATGAACTAGGATTCCACCATATTTCACAAAGACACTTTGTAAATAGGAACCAGAGAAAGAGTTCTGGTTCCAAAGAGATTACGAGCTACTTCTCATCTAGATCTGATAGGAAGCATGCAAACAGAGATTGGTTTATGAACTCCATCTGGTGACACTAACCCCTCCTAAGATCTCCCAGTCATGCAAGCAGTCTTTTGGTCATGATGCCTAGTTTTATATTATTTTGGGGATTTTATCCCTTTGTGGTCTCTTCCAGTAAGAGAGGCTAAACAAGATTATTGTGGTGTTAAAGGGAAGCACAGTAAAATGAATTATATAAATGCTACTGAACTTGTACTTCATAGAGCAAATGGAACTTTCACATAAGATGAAATATATCAGGCTGGGCTGCTGATCTTATTTGTTTGATGAATCTGTTTACCTCTTGCATGCATCCATCTGACTTGGGAGAAGGCAGATATATGGAGTGGGAACTGAATGGTCTCAGACCTAGCCATTCATCACCTGCATGACTTTCATTGCTAGAGTGTCCAGATTACTTCCCTGCTATAGAGGAATAGAAATCTTTCTTTTCTCTTGGTTTACTGGATAATTATCTTAATTTATGGCTTTATGACCATTTGTATTCCCCAACCTGCATGAGTGAACTTAAAGAAGAGCAACTCAAGAGAACTGAAATCCACAACTGTTGTACAATACCCTTAATCATTTGTGCAAGTCATGTCTATATTGAAGCTGAGACCAACTGAATGGGGTTTTGCCCTTGTTCTGCACTATGGGTCACTCTGGAAAGAGTGTGATGATTTTTTTAGGTCTCTGATTCTCTGAGAAGCACTTCTGGGTCACTGTGGAATAAGGATTGTATATAGTGTCCTATTAAAAGCATGTACTCTTATTTTAGGTAGTAATCAAAATGGGGGTGTGCTTGGAGTGTGCTTCTTCACTTCTAGAAATGAGCTGCAATCTGGTTTTGAGAAAGCTGACAATGGCCCACCTCCTAAGGCTAAATAAGGCTTTGTTTTTCTACAATAGATATCTGGGCATCTAGAAGCTTCTTATAAGGGCCAGTCTAGGGAGACAGCTTAATCTGAGAGCAGATGTCTTTGATAGTAGAGGATGTTGTGAGCTAGGTGAGGCATCACAGTGCTTACCTCTTTCTCCTACATCAGCCCAGCCACAGTTCAGATTAGATGTCTGCCCTGCATGCAGGAGAAATATTTGGCAGCTCTCTGAGGGATCTGGCAGACAACACCATTTGCATGCCATGGTACAAATATACAACCTTTTCTCTTTTCACTGAAGTGAATAGGAGCCAAGATGTAGTTGCAGCATCTAATGGATTTTTATAGAAATAAATACTAATGAGGATGGCGAAGAGGAGACGGAGGGAGGAATATTCCCAGGGAAACTTGTTACCAGTTGCTGCAAATTCTCCTCTTTGGTCTTACTGAAGTATTTCCTTATCTTCCCTTTCCCCTTCAATTCCTGATCTTATTGGGCACGTTTCAGATGTGGAGATACTGTACAATGCAAGTCCATGAAGGAAGCAGTTGTCTGAATCTCTTGGGTCATTTCAGGTCTATGCAACATACACCAGACTAGCACAGAAGATTTGCTTTAACACAAGTGTAAAATTATTATTGTGCCCAGATGAAAGGAAATATTTAGGGCAGCCTGAATGCTAGTCCAACACATGCTGTGCTGTTTATGAGGTGGGGGCGAGTAGAAGAAAGAAAGGACAACCTAGTGTTTTCCAAAGAAGCTTCACTGTCAGGTTTGTGCCTCTCCCTGTGCAACGGTGTGTGTGTGTGACCCTTGGGAGAAGCAAGCACAGAGGGTGTCCCTTCAAAGGGACAAACACCCGCATTTTAATCTGGAGTGGTTTGCACACAGAACAGTATCTTCATAGTACCAAATGCTGATGATTCGTTGTCAGGCACTGCTCCTAACAGCAATTTCTGTCTTTCAGCAAGGGATGGCTATTAAATGCTTTTGGAGCTGCACATCCAGTACTGCTCATTAAACAAAGACAGAGGGAATCCTTGGGAAAAGAATAAAAAAATAAAACCCCCTGTAGCCCCCAGCCAAACCAAAGCAGAGCACATTACATCAGAGTTGTTAAGACACTCCCACAGCTTTTTAATTTGTTCCCAGCCACAGTGGCATGCTGCATGTATTAATCATTGTGTTGCATCTTCATATGGGGGGAGCAAAAGTATCCTTAAAACACTTTGTCAGCATCCAATAGGTAAATGCCAACAATAAGAAATGGTTATTCATTTCCTAAGTTATTCATGTTTAGTATCTTTGGTCATTTTAAACAGGGCTACAGTCACTCAACATACAAGCCCTTGGGTCATGGGTTATAAACAATTTTCTGTCTGAACTTCCCTGATTGGTGTTCCTGTATCAGTTTTGTGACTTGTAGATGATAATTATTCCAACAACCTAATTTGGCATTGAGCTAGATTATACAGTTACCCCTTCTTGAGAATGTTCCCTTCTCAATGAAATGTTCCTTGCTTTACTGTTTTATTTTTCTATTCTTCAGACCAGCAGAAGCGGGTTTTGAGGGAAGATGTATTTGAATCTCCGTGGCACAGCAGCATTTTATCATTGCTATATTCAGGTTCCTTGCTTTCTGTTTTATCCCTTAAATTCCAATCTGGAGATATCACTGCAATGCGATTCTTCAGTAGTTGTGCTGGAAGAGCAGAGAGAGAGTATACAATTATGGCAAAAATGTACACATATCCATTTACTTGTATGAAGTGCAGAGAGATGAGACACTGTATGAAATTGGCACTGTATTTGAAGAGTTTTATCCAAGACAGGACAAGCACTGTAGGGTAAAAGGACAGGTCGCTAGCTGCAAGAATCTGTATTTCCCTGTATTTTTCTAAGCTAAGCTGGTTAGGCACCCTGCCAGCCAGGCAAGGCCCCTGGAACCACTCCAGGAAAAAATCTCAGCTCACATTGTGAAAGGGTTTCCCCCATCTATGCTGCAGAATAGATTCTCTTCTCAGAAGCTTGGAGACAAATATTGATTTTTTTTTTGCAATAGCAAACTAATGTTAGTGGCACGCAGTCAATTTCTCTCGTCGACACTATGAGGTATTTTGAATATGTGCCACCAAAGCCAGCATGGAGTATAGATTCCTTAGGTGCAAAAAGGCCCTACTCTGCTCTTTTCTGATCTGCTGTTGGCTCATAGGACAGGCACAACTGGTTTTGGCAAGTGAATGGGAATGAGATAGGGAGTGAGAATTTACACGCCTATACAACATGTAATTTTGACCTTACACAGCCCTTGCACAGAGATAAAATCTTGGGAATATTACATTATTTTTTTACTTTTCTGTAAGGATCCAGATTCACCTGTGGGTAGGTTTAACTCCTGGCTATGAGGTGCTAATGCTGCCATTAGGAACCCCAGGGTGAGTCCTACTTTGTGGACTTCCAGCAGCAAAAAATCAGTGTTTGAAAGGAGAGTTGAGATCTTCATCCCTATTGCGGATTTTCTTTATCTGAGTATGGAGCTCACACTGTAGTGGAGTGGGAAGGTCTTCCATTCAGATAGCTGATAATGATGGTGTTAAACACTTCAGAGTAAATGGGAATTTGAAGAATTTGGAGGATCGAAGTTTTGAATGTGAATGTAGTATCATGCTGATGAAATTTCAGTTTTGACCTGGTCTGAAGTAAATCTGTGGTAAGTCCATAGCAGATCAGGGAATACCTCTCAAGTCCTTGTTTGACATCCTAGCTATGGAACTATCCTTCATCAGTTTGTCTGTGGATGTTCAAATATGCTTCCACCTCCTGTTTGAACCCAAGATTTTTTATTTGAGGCTTTTTTTGGGCAATAATATTATTTCCTTGAATGTTTGTGTGCCTCTCATTTTAAATTTTTTTTCTACTGAAGATGTCAGCTTTTGTCTAACAACTGTAACCCTGCCAGCCTATGGATTTCTTTGAAGTTGTTTCCTGTCTACCTTGAATCTCTACACAACAGGCTGAAAACAATATGTTACTGTGCTCTGCATTAATGGGATGGAACAAAAAGAAGTATTTATTCCATTGCCTGTCGACTTCTTATCCCTTTCTGATGGCTGTAGTTGCAATTACTTTGTTGTTACCTCAGTCTTCTCCAAGTAGTTATCTATGTAGAAACTTGGCAGAAGTCAGAAATTGTTTTAGCCAGTGTCTTATACTTTCTTGGTATAAAGAGAGTAGATGTCCCTGCCTTGTGTATCTAGGAGGCTGTTGCCCTTGGTGAAAGCATTAATAAATTGGATTGCAATGCAAATATGGGTATTCCTTCCACTTGGTACTCATCTCCGACAAAAGAAAGTTGTAAGTGGCCTCATGTAGCTGATCAAAATTTTCAAGGTGATATGTATCACAAGAGGGGCTTTATTGTTAGTCCATTGCATCCCATTCCTTCAGGCTGGCCACAGCCTGGAAATTTTGGAGATGATTCTCCCTTTCTCTACCACTGACTAGATATGGTTAGGTGAAAAGGCAGACTGATCTTGATAGGTAATCAAGGAGTATGATATGAAATGAAGATTGAGTATGTTTGTCTGGATCACCTGACAGGTGTGAGTCACCATGAGAGGATAATGGAAAACAAAACACCATTCAGGAAAAAGAGTGAGCACTCCAGTCCGCCAAGCCATGAAGCCTTGTTAACAGGACAAGCAGACAGACATTTTGTCGTAGGTATTAATTTTCTCCCTCAAAGGCTCTGAGGGCTGTGGCTATGAATTGGATCCTGATGAGTAATACTTCATTCCTGAAGTACTTATGAATGGAAACAGCACGGTGAAGCGTGTTTCAAACTATACTGTAGCTTGAAAGAGATTAGTGTTTTGGATGTTCTCATTAGAAACCCAAGAAGAGATCACAAGAAATCTGCTTGAGGTGGTCAGGCGTGGACTGTTGGTGTGCCTGGGTTAACCAGAAAGCAGGTATTTGTGTTTGCCTAGGCAGGAAAATTCCAAAGGAGGGCAAGTCAATAAGGAAGAATCAGTGTCATATTAGCATTTTGCTATCATGGAAGAGAAATTCTGGAACCTGAGCAGGGATCTAGACGAACCTTTGGTAGATAAGTCTTAGCTGCTGGTTTATTTGGTGGCACGTATCTCTCACTCTCTTTTGCTGGGCTGTTTACACGTGTATGCATCACTTTGATGGAGAAGCTATGGCTGGTGATTAGGGTGTTCATCTTGGATATGAAAGACTGAAGTTCAAATCTCTGCTAATAATCTGCCAAAGCAGAGAGGTGAACTGTGCTTTTCAGCACTTCAGGGATATGCTACAGCTGCTTGTCAATCAGCTGTTCTGTGGAAGACTCGGGGTGCAATTTACCTGCAGCCCAACACTCTGAACAAAGCAGATCCTTTGGCCTAGGCAGGATTGATGTGTCAACTGGAGTGCCTTTGCAAAGGATGCACTGAATGTCTGTTTTCTCTCTGTAATGCTGGACATCAGGATGGGGTTAGTCTCTTCTTTGGAGAGAAACACTGCTACAGGTTCACAGAAGACAGCAAAGGATCCTTACTAACAAGGAAAAGGAGATGTTAATGTTTCTTGGTCTGAGCAAGGCCACAATATTACTCCACATCTGAAAAATCATTTAACAGCCCTATTTGTTATTACAGTTCTCAGTTACATCCCTTCTGCAAAATGAAAGACAGAGAGCCCTAAGGCCATATTGCTGACCCTACCAGACATGTCAGGGTCAATCTAGTTCCAGAGCCAAAGCATCTGCACTGTGCTTCAGACAGCTCCTGATGCACCAAGCTGTTGTGTATTTATCTCCCTTGCATTTTTTTTCAACTCATCTGAATACTCTTTGATGGGAAGCCTACTTGCTGGCAGTCTGGGCTGAGGGCTCACAATGCAGATAGGTGTGCAGCGTCTGAAATATACTCAGCTGAGAATGTTAATAGCCTCCTTGACATTAGCAGAGCAAAACATTTCAGACCATTCAATACTCTTGAATGTGTCTTGCACAGGCACACTGAGGCTTTCTCAATATCTGGCTTTCAGTCATACAAATGTTTTCTTGTTCTTTTTTGCTGCCAGGAAACTTCTAAGCACTTAGTCAAAGTCTCTCTTCTTTTTAAGCTGAACATGTTGCTCCTACTTGAATCTTTTGTATCCTTCTTAAGAAGTACTCTCCCATAATTCATGTCAGCCCTTCAAATGTTTGCAAATTTGCCATTTGCAGTCATTGCTTTGCCAAGCTATTAGCTCTTCTGAATTAATTTTTATATGTCAGTCTTGCCACTTCCCTGATTATTTTGCTGCTGTTCTTTTTGAATACCTCTCAATTTGTCATTGTGAATGCATCTAAGGCAAAGGTATTATCACTTCCTTAAGTTTCTAACACATGTGAGTTTCTTAGGCACATTCCATGAGTGAATATATTTCAGTGTAATCCCGCAAATGGATGCGCTTTTTTCCTGGCTTTATATGCTTGAGATGAAGATTGTCATAAAAGCTGTCCAAACTAAGGGGATACAGCATGTAAAGGGGTGTGCAGTAGCATGGATGATCCTTCTTCAGGGCTGCTTATAAGATCATTGTGTGAGACAGGCTCTTGGCACTGGCACATGCTCCAGCAAGTCCACCCTCAGTGACTTCTGTTTGATGTCCTCAGTCCCACCCTGGCTCACTGAGCTGACTCCTTTAGGCACAGTCAGTAATGAAGTTTAGGGAAACAGGTGGAGGTTGGAAAAATGGCATATTGCCTATTGTATGCTGTAAACAGTCTGCTATAAATACCACGTTCTGTACAGAGACAGGCAAGATAGGCCATTAGTGTCACGACTGGTGTGACAAACCCTTGGGCTGGTGGGCTGGCTTTGTGCAAACCCACAAACAGAAGAGACAGGGATGGTCATTCTGCAGAGACAGAAAATAGTCGTTTATTTCAGCCAGCAAGTTGCCCTGTGTCTCCATTGGTAGGGCAGGTTCCCACCCAAGCACTGAAACATGAGTTGGATGAGTGTTGGCTCTCCTCAACAAGAGAACTGTACTTAATGCAGAGCACACTGGGTCAGCTGCCTTCTGAATAGCAGCTTCAGATGTGCATGCCTTGAGGCCAAAGATACACAGCAGTAAACTTGTAAACACCTCTCAGATGTAGCTGCAGGAAGGAAGCTCTGCTCAGAACGAAGCCTGCCAGCAGTGTAACAGGGTCGAAAGTGTAAATAGCAATGGAGAAAGCAGAAAAATGTAAGAAACTTGAAGTAATACCAGTATAGTGAACTAGAACTGTGCCTACCATTTATAGGATGAGGCTGGAAGTGTAAATGCTGGAGGTATCCCATCGTCACAGCTAAATCTTGTTTGCGATTTTTAATTAAAAATATTCTGAATACACCCAAAAGTTAACTTCTGAAATGCTTACTGTTTCCTTTCCACAGCATGGTGAATATTTTCTTCTGTCCTCGTATTCTTCCAGTAAAACCGCATTGCATCACAACATTGAAGCCTAAGTAGATTTCCAATCTCTCTCAGCAGCAGCATCAGTTTTTAATCCATACACAGCATTTTAGAAGCCTCTGAAATAAGCTCTTTATGCTGCATGATTGTAAAGGTTTTGTTGTTGGCTCATGCATCAGGCAATTCAGATGCATATTATAATAATGTCTGAAAAGCCACAGTAAACGCTGAAGAAATTCCTCCTGAAGAGACAGACAAGGAATGTATTTAGCCAACCTGAGAGGAAAGGATCCTTTGCAGAGCAGAACTTGGCTGAAATAGAAGAGCTGCTGAGACAGACTTGGCTTCTGCAGTCCCACAGAGGCTTGGCCTCTCATTCTTCTCAAGACTGCAATTGAGCATCTTGCCTTGGGTCTCTTCTCTTAGTATCTGTGGGTTTGCATGAGGGAATATGTTTAGCAGTATCAGTTTTAAGTATCAGGCTGTTGTTTCCCAGGAAATTCCTGTTCTATTAGAGTGTGGAAGGGTGGAGAAGTACCCTCAGCAGAAGCTCCTTTCACTCAAAATGCAGCAGGGCAGAAGCATTTGCATGCCAAAGGATGCCTTGTCTTTCTCTTCTCCAATGTCTGTTCTTCATCCAGTTCTCTTATCCCAGTCCGACTATGAAGTGGGGTCCTTGAGTGGGGTCCTTGTGTCACCCTGTATCCCTGCCTCATCAGAGCTACATAAAGCTCTCTGGCTGCACTGAAGCTGCAGATTTCTCAGTACTTGAATGCTCTCCTGGAAGAAAACCTGTAGTTCCTGAGCTTTAATCAGTTCTGCCAGTTGGGTTATTTGCAAGCAGGCCAATGCCTACACCCTGGGAACTGTTTTTCTTGAGACTTGAAAGTTATTGCCCATTGCAACTGGAGGCTGTGCCTGTTTGTAAACACAGACCTGCTTACTGCAGTATTTTGTTTCTTTAACACTGTCTGGAATTTTATTTGAAAGTTAACATACCAGAATAAAGCAGGTGCTTTTGGCTGGTTGGATTTGGAGTGACCTGACGGGTTTTCACACCTATGTCCATGATGAGCAGACTGATAGCTTTTGCCAACAGTGAAGAGGACCTGACGTAGGAGATGATCCTTCAGCTGGGACTAACCATGTTCTGTGTGTGCTGGAGTGAAGACCCACCCAGGTAGCTTTTCCCAGGTGTGAAGTACCAAAGACAGTTCTGTGTCATCACTCCTCGATCCTCCGTTAAGCTTTATTTAGTTGCTGTTCTGCACACAGGTATTTAAACCCTTTCCCACTTAATCTGTACTCACAGTATTATTAGGAAAATAGCATTTTAGACTTGATGACTATACAAGCCTTGGACCCCTGGAGAATGGAGTGTAAGAGACATGGGTCACACTGAAATGAGCTTGGGTCTCACCCAATTGCAAAAGAAAACTTGCTAATAGTAGACATGCTGTATAATTTGACGTCATCCCACATGATAGTGAGTTTTTACCACTAGAGCTCCAGGGCAGAAGGGGTGCGCAGCAGAAGGACTGGGACATATTGCAGGACTGTGTGCGTGCCTGGGGCCATGGAACAGAAGTGAGCACTGCTGCGATATGACTGAAGTGCCCTGGATCTGCAGGAAGCCCCCTGTCTTGCATGTCTTGAGTGGAAGTAAAGCTTTCTTCACCCCCCAAGCATTACTTGGGGAATAATCTGTGATCTGTTTTGAGCCCTCTCCTTCCGCCTCTGTGGGCCCAAGATTCTGGATCTTGATTTAGAAAGATGTACTGGGGAACAAAGTCTGCTGAAGCTGCTGGCTGTATGCTGTAAACAGCTGGGATTTTATCACTGGTTTCCTGAAATGCTGTTCTTTAGCTTTCCCCTCCAGTTTTATCTTTTGTGCTCTCAAATTTCTGGATCAATGCATCTCAGGACATAATGCTGAGGTATTACTTTGATGTTCCCTAGCTGGTCTCCTGCATCAATCTGATGTTGCCTTTAAAAGACTGCCTTTTGTGTTGAGATTTAACATTGCAAAGGATTCTCTTGGTGTTTGAGATATGACTGATCCGTGCGTTTGTTAGTGCACACAGACTTTTGCCTGTATTTATGAGGCTGCTTAGGTAACTTGACTGCAGGGGCAAGCACTGGTGTCCTCCACTTGGATTTGTTCGGCCAAGGGTCTCTTCAGCAAGCCAGATCCCCCATCCTTTAAAGAGGAGACATCCCTGTACAGGGCCAAGTACAGTGTGTGACTTGGCCCTCAAAAAGGAAAGGATTAAAATCAAGCTCAGGTTGTAGGGCAGACAGTCTCTTATTGGACCTGTGTTGACACGAGTCCCTTAATATGCTCCTTGCTTCCTAGCAATGTCTAAATATTATCCTTTACTGTTTTTTTCCTTTCTCCTAGAAGCAAAGCTCTGCCAGTGAACTCACAGGGAAAAGGAAGTAATCCTGAATTACATGCAGATGGTGCTTTGAGAAGAGATATGGACAAGTTAGTTACTAGTTCATCATCTGCACCAATCCTTGGTAAAGGTGTCCCGGTCACAGTAGTGTGTGGTCACACCTGGACACCAGAGAACCAGACGAGATCAGAGCCAAGCCCTCTCTAGCCAGGTGTCCTGGCTCGGACATTGCTTGTGTGTGATACCTGGTGAAGAGTAGAGCTCTCGGCAAGGATCTGTGACGCTGGGTACTCTGAATTTGCAGCTATTTATTGAAATCAGATTTAATTAACAACTCTTGGTGGATTTCTTTTCTATATAATCATAAAGATCATAACAAAGGAAGGCTTAGCATCTGTTCACTAGTGAATGGATCTGGTATAGTGGAATATCCAATCTATATAGGGGTGATAAATGGAATGTTGCTTAGTGTGTTGGCTGCTCAGAGAAAGTATCAAGTGCTCAGCATATCTGAGATACTCACAGAAGAGGTCTTGTCTCCAGCATCCGGGGAGCTGTTTAGTTAAACTGCTCAGCACATTGATGCAGGAAAGATTTTGGTGACACACCATGGAAAATAACGAAGTAGGTCTGAAGTACGGAAGAGAGAGTTAGTGACAGAGACTTCAATGTTATAGTACAGTATTAGTTGATGGCAGAAGTTAGTGGTTACATGGATGTTCCTGGGAACTCCTGCTCTGAAAACTCCCAGGATGATATAATCTGTCAGTAGCATATCATCTGCTTCTCCGTTCTAGACCTAAAAGATGCATATCAATATAACGAAGCTTTTTAGTATTTTTCTTCTCTGGAAAGTTAAGGCATGGTTCACTGTTCTGGTAAGACTTTTACTTCTACCTCTGTGTGATGGATAAATTAAGTGAATAACACAAGAACTGACTCAGAGTATCTCCCAGAATCTAAACTATCTCACCAGTTATTCTGATCTCTGAACCAAACCAAAAGAAAATCAGGGAAAACCTGAATAAAACCTGAAAATTTTAAAATTCTATTTCATCAGGGACCTTAATTAAAAGCTATTAACTGATACACTACAGACTAAATGCATAAGTTCCTCTCTGGGTTTGAATTTTGAGTTCTGGGCTATCTGCTGCTGTTATGAAGTGCTTATAGCCTGGTTAGCCTTCCACCCTGCCCCTGTTATTGTCTGAGCTGTTCTCTGTCTCTGTTGAAGATGGAAATGAGACAGAATGCTCCAAGACCCTCTGTGTATGGTGTAGGGCACAATTTTCCAGGCAGTACGCAATGCAAGCATGAATCACAACTCCCTTTAAGATACTGCTGTATTCAGTTCCCTGGCTTTTTTCATCTGACCGAACAGGCTGCAGATTTTTGTTTTTAATCTAAGAATAACCAGTTTACTCCAGAGATGAGTATTTGCTGACTGTTGCTGCTGTTCTTATGCTCAGAACTGCAAACCCCTTGGAAAACAAGGCCAGCTCGTGCATGTGTGTACAAACCTGGTTTCAAATCTGGCTTGGATTCTCTTTTCCAGCTCAGCAAGTGACTGACATGTTCACTTTAGCATAGCTTCCTCCCGAGACAAGCCGGGGGCTGTGCCAAAGTGCTGTGAGGCGTTCACTGTGAGTTCAGTCACACACTGGAGGCAGATTCTACAGCACCCTGGAGACAGGGGTGAGATGAGGACAGTGTACAGCCATAATTCAGTGCTGCCTTGCACTTTGGTCTTGCTAGGAGGTCATATCAGTATTGTATCGATAGAACCAAGATGCAAATCAGACCCCACTTCAGTAACACCATTGTGTGATTGAAATTATTGGAAAGAAAGTACTAAATCAGGATAGTTTCTGTTCAGTTCAAATTCAGGTATGGCTGAGGTTGTTGCACTTCAGTCCATAATAGCTCATTTAAAGGAATTAATATTGAAAAATACACCATTTAAATACAGAAATGTCCATGTGATGGTCATAATCTTGCAACAGCTGGCATCAGCCAGAGAAACACTTTTGCTTCTCTCTTCTTTATATCTGGAGGAGCCTCCTCATCACTTGTGCTTTCAGAGCTGTCCTGAAGCCTGGCTCTCTGCTCCTGGAGTTGGGTAGGATGGGTTCCAGAGGCTGAAATTCTGTGCTGCAAACAAGAGTGCTTGGGGGACAGGGCAGGCTTGTGATCTGAGAGTGCTCTGCATGTATGAGGTGATCAGGTCTCAGAATATTACTCTAACCAGTAGTCAATCAAGGAGAGGGTTTCTTTCCTGCTTGTTTGCTTATTTGTTGTTTGGATCCAACATAAACTTTAATATGGAAGAAGAAAAAGCTATAGCTGCAAGTGGCTTTCAGTGTAACTTCCTTGTTTGAAATACAAAGCCTGATGCAGATGAGGCTCTACAGATAGCCCTGATTTTGATAACTGGCAAGAGTATTTCTAATTTAAAGAGTCTCCCTTCTCTTCCTGTTAGTTACTTCTCTAAGCAAAGCAGCTGGCGTGACCTGGGCATGTTCTGCTTATATTGTTGCCGTGAGACAATAGCTTAGCCTGAGGAAAGAAGACAACCTACTTACTGTATCATCTGGGAGTTGTTTCAGTAGGACTTGAGAAACCCATGTTTCTCTGAAGCTCACTGAGACTACCTGAGACTATCCGAGGAGTTAACCCGTGAGTGCACCTTCAGTCAGTTTGCAGACAACACCAAGTTGGGCAGGAATGTTGATCTGCTTGAGGGTAGGAAGGCTCTGCAGAGGGATCTGGACAGGCTGGATCAATGGGCTGTGGCAAATCATATGAGGTGCAGTAAGGTGAAATGCCAGGTCCTGCACTTGGGTCACGACAACCCCAGGCAGTGCTTTAGGCTGCAGAATGAGTGACTGGAAAGCTGCCTGGCAGAAAAGGACCTGAGAGAGCCGGTCAACAGCAGCTGAACATGAGCGAGCGTGTGCCCAGGCAGCCAAGAAGGCCAATGGCATCCTTGTCTCTTATCAGGAACAGTGTGACCAGCACGACCAGTGACTGTCCCCCTGTACTTGGCACTGCTGAAGCCCTTCAAATCTTGTGTTCAGTTTTGGGCCCCTCCCTACAAGAAAGGCATTGAGGTGCTGGAGCATGTCCAGAGAAAGGCAATAGAGCTGGTGAAGGGTCTGGAGCACAAGTCTGAGGAGCAGCTGAGAGAGCTGAGAGTGTTTAGCGTGGAGAAAGTGAGGCTCAGGGGAGACCTGATCGCTCTTTACAACCACCTGACGGGAGGCTGTAGTGAGGTAAGGGTTGGTCTATTCACCCAGGCAACAAGTGACAGGATGGAAATGACCTCAAGTTGTGTAAAGGGAGGTTCAGAATAGATATTAGGAAAAATATCCTCACAGAAAGGGTTGTCAAGCATTGGAACAGACTGTACAATGAACTGATGGAGTCACTATCCTTGGAGGTATTTAAAAAATGAGTGGACATGGCACTTGAGGACATGGTTTAGTGGTGAACATGGTGGTGGTGCTAGGTTGATGGCTGGATTTGATGATCTTAGAGGTATTTTCCAACCTTGAAAATTCTATGATTCTATGAGGTGTGGGAGATTAAAGAACTGAACAGAGGGTTTTGTGTCCAGGGGAGACAGACTTTTGTCCCATGGTGTCATATGTGGCCTCCACCTCTATCTTCTTCCCCAGTCAGAGTAGGGATATTCCTGCTGCAGAGAACTAGGCAACAGAGAACTGTGGGGAAGGGCAGCAGAAGGCAAGGGCCTTAAACACCAGTCATGGTGTTCAACCCAAGGCTCACCGCTAATGTCCCAACTGGCAGAGGCTGAGCGCTACCTGACCCTAAAAACAAGAGTTTGCATAATTCAAGGGAAGAAGTACATGGAGGTTACACAAGGTCTGCAGAGAGCAGTGGGGAGAGGTCCAGCTGGGGTCAGGCAGTTTGCTGTCCTCTTGCAACAATACATCATTTGTGATAAAAAAAACTCACAAAGAACAAGAACCATTACAGTCTTTTCTGGAGGCAAATGGAACTGCTGTACTGCCAGCAGCAAGCACTTTTGGGGACATGGTTTAAGATATCAAGATTAGCCATATATTAAGTCAGGCTTGGGACTGTGGCTTTCATATCAAAGCTACTGTGTTTTTTCACAGTAGCAGTGGTTTTGCAGAAAACATTTTCAGGTAATTTACAGAGCTACTGCAGTCATCATAAATACATAAGCAAGTAGTGTAAGCACAGTAGGTGGAGTATGCCAGACCTCTGGTTGCCTGACAGCAGAGGGGTTCTTAGTCATTCCATGGCAGCTCAGTGACACCAGACACAGGGAAGGTGCAGCTTATTCTGGTTCCACAAGGAGCTGCTACCAGACCCAAAAGAGAATTTTAGTTTAATGAGCCTGTCATGTCCTTGTACAGGAACAAGTGAACAACACTCATTTTCCCTGCAGTGGTAGATTAAAACCAGGATTTAGTTGCTCTGATTTACTAGAAGATGTATCTTCACTGCACAGCAGCTGTAAGCGAACTGTTAATATACCAGGCATGGGCAGTTTCCTCAGTGCCTGAAATCATCATTTCTGTAGCAGTGCAGCTCTGCAGCTGACCTAATAAACACTGATGCTGAGCAGGGCTAATTATCTCCAATGAAGCATTGCCCTGGCATGGCTGTACAGCTTCCTGCTATGGAATTAGCTTAGCTGGGACTTGTTTGGGTGTCTGCACTGTCCTTCACGGTGTGGTGGAAACAGGCCCTGTGCAGTGCTTGGCAGAGGAGCATCACATGCATGCACTGGACTGCAGTGTTTCTTTGCTCTAAATGTAAGGGGGAAATGCTGGGCTCCAGAGCAATGGAGTCACTTAACAGCTGCTCTTGAAAATTTGTCTCTGAATTGGATGAAATTTTGGTTACTTTGGACTCTTGTCTCTTCTGAAATCAGTGCTTGATATAGTATGTGGTGCTTCTGAGCAAAATGTTGACTAGCATGCTCTGAGTTCCTTTTTTTCTGTAAAGCACTTATGAATGTTAGATAGGTAATTACTAAGGGGTGCTCCTCTGGCCTATCAGGGCAACAAACCTTCATCTCTATGATCTCTTTGCCTAAAACCAAACTAATAATAAGTAGGTGTTGGGAGGTGATGTTACAAGGTGTGTGGAAAATAACTGGGGATTCTCTTACTCCAGATTTTGAAGATCAAATAAGGCAAGTGAATTGATAAAACTGACTCAGTGTCAGGTATTTAGGTGAGAAGATAGATAAATAGTCACACATCCTGTAGCAGCTGGGTTTATGCAGGTTCAGGTCCAGTTGTATCTTAATACAGGTTAGTGCCTTAGGTGGAAAGAGTTAGATGAACATTTTTCAGAGAATTAATCCCATCCAGCTGCATAAACATAGTGCCCACTTGTGTTGGTCTGTAAGAGTCTCAATTTGTTTGCCTCAAGATAATTTCAAAATCACTCTTCTCCTCAAGAGGAGTTGGGGAGATGGGGGATATACCCTAGACCAGGATGTGTTTCTTTTCCATTAATGCTTCCCAATGTGGCTTTTCTCTTACTGCAGTACTGGATAAATGAATACACCTCCACCTTGGGGATTGGTGTCTTCCACTCTGGCATCGAGATCTATGGCAGAGGTATGAAGTATTTCCCTTTTACTACCTGCAGAACATGGGGACAGCTGTATGGCTCATCTGATACGGAAAAGCACCCCAAACTTACAGCTTTTGGCAAGGAATGTTTTGAGGAATGAAAAACAAAAGACTCAGCCAATTCTCTTCTCAGAGTCCATTGTGGAATCTAGGAGGAACTCATGCAGTTTTATTAAGAACCATGTAGTCCTTCGTATTCAGCATGTAACTGCAGCCTGTATAGCTTGTGCAGGTGTGTAGCAAGATGGCAGATAAGAGGAGCAATGCTGGAAAGCCATTCTGTAGTGAAGGAGGGGGATAGAGAACGGGAGAAATGAGGGAGGGGGAAGAGAGGTGGAACAGGGAACAGGGGTTGTCTTAAGGCCTGCATATGTATTTGTGCTAATTCCCTGTCAGGATAAATCTTTTTTCCAGTAATTCTTTATGAATGCATATGATCTAGAAATCTTGGAATCTGGGTTTCCACATACTGGAAACTGTTAATTTGAAACAGTAGAGTTACAAAGAAAGGAAAATATCGTGTAAGACTTTTGAACTTGTCTGGATAGGGTAGAAGGTGATTAGAGCCACCCATTTCAAAAGTCAAGGGATCTGGAAAACATCTGTAGTGTTAGCATGGAGGGAGGCTGTGAGAGCATCCTCAGTCCAATAGGTAACCAGGCAGTGAAACAGCTTTCAGAGTATGGCTGAAACAGATTTTGGCAATAGCCCAGCCCCTGGTGCTGATGTTGAGCCATGCAGACAGCTGCCATAGACTTTTTCCTGACATGGCGTTCATTCAATTACTCACAGTCTGTTTCTTTCCTTGTCAGAGTTTGCCTATGGAGGGCATCCCTACCCTTTCAGTGGGATTTTCGAGATCACACCTGGCAGTGCGGTAGAACTTGGCGAGACCTTTAAATTCAAGTAAGGGCCCTTTTCTACATCTTCTCCTCTGCCCTTGGCAGCCATTGGTGTAGGGGGAGTAGGGAAATCCTGTCCTCTGGGTTCTCCTTTCACTCTCCTCATAAGTGCCCTCACTGCCATTCTTTACATGACCCTAATTCAAAGGCAGCCCTGCAGAGATTTTGGAGGTGGATAAAAGAGTGTGTACACCAAACAGGCAACAGTGATGAACTGTGTTTGTCAGGGATTAAAAGCACACTTACAAATGAGTGCAGTTCTCTTTTCCCATTTTATTCATCTGCTACGCTCCCAGTTTTGCCTGTTACACAGAGCAAATGCACAGGGGAAAAAAAAAAGACTTCTTTTATGAGTACCCCCTATCTGTGGATACTGCACAGAGTACCTGAAGTCATCTCATGTGTTTATTGCTGCTCTGTCACAAAGGACAGACTGGCTGCTAGAGGAGCCTGAGAGGATGCTGCATTCTTGCGTTGTTCAAGATGCTCAGACTGTGGGACTGTGGGTCAAGGAAATGTCCATGGCAGGGGGCTTGACCTTTCCAGACCACCAGTTTATGTTGAGGGTCATTTTAGAGCAAGTGCTACTGAGTGAATATTGGGAGAAGCAATAGGTTTCTGCATAAAGTTTTCAGTCTGCTCCTTCCTGGCCCAGGGGACCCTCTCAATTGTGGAAAGAAGCATCTCCTCTGTTGTAATGGAAATTTCTCTTCTGGGACGATGGGCAGAGTAGGAGCAGACCCCCAGAGCTGAGACTTCCCTGGTGGTGAGCAAGATGATCTCAGGGCTGTTGCCTGTGTGATACTTGCTTTGTGGAAAAGCTGGGGATATTACTGTGCCATTCTGTTAGTGAGAGTCTCTCATAGCCTCAGATATGCATGTCCATAACATTTTAAGCCTGTCCTTCTTGCCAATGTCTGATCATTTCCTTCTCCCTTGGTATATATCACACTCTTCACTGTATCTTTCTGTTTTTCCTGTTGTATGTTTTGTTTTTAACTAGAGAATCCATTGCCTTGGGCACTACAGACTTCACAGAAGAGGATGTGGATAAGATAATGGAAGAGCTGGGCAAGGAATACAAAGGAAATGCGTACCACTTGATGCACAAGAACTGTAATCACTTTTCTTCTGCTCTGGCTGAGGTGGGCACAAAGGCGGGGGTTTATTTATTTATTTATTTATTACTGCTTCAGATCTGTAGTAATGCTCGCAGAAAGGGAACTGGGGTTAAGACACCCTGCCAGGTCAGAGCCCATAGCCAAATATTCTGTCTCTACCCTTAATATTTTTGGAAGCCCTTTTCTGTTGAAAGAGATAGGATCAGGAAGGAGAGACGTGGCAGGTTTATCATATGTTTTGTCTAAACTGTGTTGGAAAACAGGAGTGCTTGTAATTCAGTTCATTGAACAGGCACTGAGCAGGAATTGAAAGGACAGACCTGGTTAGCATGCAAATGTGCATCATTTTTATAACAAACATAAATAACCCTATATCATCTGCAAAGGCATAAAAATGGTTTATCAGTGTTCTGGAAACAAAATCTGCAGTATTCAGAGAGTGGGAATTCTTTTTCTTTATTTAATCTGCGCCATCCAAAACCTATTAAAAAAAAGAATTGTTTTTCTTATAGATATCTTCAGTGCTTATTCACTTCCATGTTCTCAAAACCACTGTGAATTATAACAGAGCTGTTATTTCTATTCAAACAACTGAAGCACAAAGAAACACAAATTTTATTCCATCTATCTGCTGATTTGGGGTATTTGATTTTTGATTCCCAAAGATGTGATTATTTTGGGGGCAAGTTGCCTTCCTCCTCACCTCCCAGATGAGATGGTTAAAGCGTGTTTCAATTAAGGTGTGAGTATTCAGCATTTGTGTAAATCTGATTTCCAGATCTTAACCCAGTGTCAGAAGAAGATGGGAAAAGCACAAAATGGAAGTGACCTTCCATAAAAACTCTTTCTGTGCTTTCCATACTTGGTTTATGGCATACTCAAGGAGAGAATATCATTTGTCATGATAGGGTACGACTGCTGTAACAGTGAAACTTTAATTTCTCCCTCTGGAATCCTCATCCTAATTAATTACACATCTCTTGCCTTTCTTCATCATATGGGGCAAGGGTCCTATGCCAATTATCTCTTTTGCCACAGGTGTTCATTCATCCCCAAACAAGCCCATCATGGATCCCAAGTGAGATTTGTGGAAAAAGTACTATATGATTTTGTAAGAAAATACCTAGTGAATGTGAGAACCAGCAATTGATTTACAAGGGACCTGCTTAGGCTTTTGGGAACACCAGTTCTCTATCGGTTCCATCCTTATTAATTATATATAGAGTCCTTTCTGTATATGTTAACAAATTAAAACAAACAGAAAGGAATTGAATTGGTACAAACAGAGAATGAATTTTCAGGCAGTACAGTGAGCAAATCAATGTTAGCCACACTACTAATTTGCAATCAAATAATCCAATTACTAAAACAGAAAATAGGAACTTTAAAAATTATGAAGGAAACTCAGGAGAAAGCTGTGGGATTATTAGGAACAGATAAACAAAATCCTTTACCTGAAGCAGTGAAATAAAGTCACTGCTTACTATGAACTTTGAAAGGTAAAATGTCTGTCTTGTCTTCAAGCCATAAGCTCAAAGCCATTCTTCCTTGATTCTATTGCTACATATCAGTGTATCCCTCACTGCCCTTTCCTTGTCCAGCCTTCCTAACACAAGTCAAGCAAGAGATCGTATAGAAAAACTAGTAGAGTGTTTTAAATTTTGTTTTCAATATGCCTTCAGTGGGCATCTTTATAGAAGTGGAATTTAGGGTTAAGTTTTCCCGCAAGAGCTTTCTTGGTGGATTCAGAGCGCTCATACATCGCCCTGTAACCTGTCTAGATAGTAAAGCAAAAGCCTGAATGGCTGGTTCTGACACTTCTGCTCCCAGGAGCAGAATTTACTCGGGATTTACGTCAGTTTAAATAAGCCCTTTATAGGCAAGCAGGATTTTTTGTTGCTGTTGCTCTTCACATATGCCTATGTTTATCAACCCTCTCTAATGCATTACAAATGCAAACCCGGAGGAGCTGGACAGCAGGCCCAGGAGCAGAATGTCTTGGATGGTCTCTAGCACGGGGATACAGAAAATGGGAGCTGAAATTCTTATAAAAATAGCTGGTGGTAAGACACTAAGCAAACGTCCGAGCCATTCAATATGCCTCAGTCAGCAACATGAGGAATATGTGTGGCCGCCTTACAATAGATATCCCCATCCATTCTGGTAAGTACAGTAATTTTGGCAATTTGGAGCTGGGTGAGAAGTAGCATAGCTTATCTTGGGATACTTCTGACCTTTTGGAGGAAGACTGCTTGAAATCTATCGAAACAGAACTGAAAGTAGAACTGAAAGTTTCTGTTCTCAACATCTGAATGCTTTCTTTACTTTACAGCCTAAGTGATTTTTTTTCTCTTCTTCTTGCTGTAGTTCCCATTAAAACTAAACAAACCAAAAATCAGCCTATTGGGAAGCTCCAGTCCCTTCCATGTAGAGCTACAAGATGCATCCTCACAGTGCATAGGACATGCTGGCTACATGATGATTAGCTCACAGGCCTGTGTAGATATGTGTCACCATATAGTGCAGAAAACAGAAATTGTATTTGTGCCCAAAAATCAATTCTGAGATGAGTCTCTGTAGTGTTTGTATTGCTCTTTTCGTCAGATTAGTCATCTGTGAAGGAGTAATGATAATAACAACAACAACAACAACAATATTTAGCACCTATTTACGCATAGTCATGTTATGTGACAGTTAAAGACAGTAAACTGGAAAAATTATCCAAAGAATTAAAAGAAAAGATGTAGAAATTTTGCTCAACAGAATGAAGTACTTGAACTGGTGTTTAATTCCACCCACAAAAAAAAAAAGGAGCCAAGGATTTTGTGTGTAAATTCTTGATCTCTCTGTTGCTGAAGCTCATCAGAAAGGTGATGCTATAGGTACCACAATGCCCTTTCACCCTAGAGAGCGCTTGGGGTGGAGGATGCTTTTTAGCATGGAAGAGGGAATGCCCAGCTCTGCTCCCAACAGCCCTTTAGGCTTTTCTGCTCACAGGCATAAAACACTGTGCACGGTTAAAGAGATGGTTGTTCTGAGCCTCCTGGGTAACTCCAGGCAGGTCACATCCCTGTGCTGTGCCAAAGTATCCCCCTCCTTGCATATTGAGTTATTTGCTTCCTTCAAAAAAGGCTCAGAAATCTTTTGATGACAGCTCTCTCATCTGACAGTGTTAGTTATCTGGTTTTTGGCTTGTGTTGTTCTGTTTCAGCATGCAAAACCAGAGACAGAGCTTTATAGCCAAGTGGCAATGTCTGAGTTAATGTGTGTTTACACAGACCTATCCGGCAGGCCTTGAGGTTTAGTTGTAGGCCCTGTGCTAGGGAGATGTGTTCAGGCACCCTAATTTCCTCAGCTGACTGTGGGCTTGCTAATTAGTAACGATACAAATGCTGTCCCTGTGGCAGGGCCATGGGCTGGAAGGATAATTCCATCTGGTCATATGTCACCGAGGGTAAATGTAGCCATGTGTGCTGCTGGCTGGGGTCACAGTTCTGAAGAGGGAAGGGAAAGGAGGTGTAAGATTGGCTCTCCTCCCTGGATCAGCTTCCTCAGGATCATGCTGTGAGACAACAGTCACATATCCAATTGCCAGGACTTGTAGGACAGGTTCCTCATCCTCAGAAGGACTGCTGAAACCAGACTTTACTTTCAGATTTTTTTGTTTCCTTTTCCTTTACCTGTGTTTTCCCAACAAATAGAACATCCATTCAGAAATCTTCCATCTACATCTGTTTAGGAAACATTTTTCTATCAAATTCCCATTTAATATGATGATGCCTTGGGTCTCACCATGATAACTGGTGACTTAGTCTTTAAGAGTTACATGCATGTGCATGTCTGCACCTATGACTGTGACTCTGCCATTTGGCCATGCACCTTGAAAAATCCCCGGACTACAGGAAGTCCAGCACAGGCAGCTAAGCTATACTTAACCACTGGGCATGCGTTTGATCTACTATCTAGCTCTGAAAAAACTCACTTTGCAGTGCAATTGCAGCCTCATTGTGTGCTGCTGTGGCACTGAGCCTCTCCCTGAATCCATGCATCTCTTCTGAGTCTTCTGAACTTCCTGCCCATATCACTTGTAAGCTGCAAGGGGCTTTCTTTGTTACTCTCTCATTGCCACTTAGCTCTGAATTTTCCTTACTCCCTACTGCAGACTGTCAAGCATATTTAACTTGCTCAAGACTTAGTTCTCTCCCTGCTTTACCAGTTCCCTATAGGCTTTTAACTAGCAGCTATTGGAACAAAGGCATGCCTTGGTCTACTCACAAAGCAGCTTCTCTGGAAAGAAAACAAAGAATGCTGCAATTTCAGCTGCAGTAGTTCAGACTTCATCTCTTCCAATGCCATTTTATGGCAGCTTTCTCAGTAAGTGAACATGCTGCATGATCGGGAGTCTCTTCCTGTGGATTCTTCTTCACCAGGAGCTTTGGGTTATTTAAGAAGTGAAGAACTACCAGAAAGCATTAGTGTCTGCACAGCATTTTAATTAGTTTTGAAGGAAGTTCTGATGTAAAGCAGGGCAGAATTTCCTGATGGATAATCATAAGAAAGAAATCTGATGCACTCCCTGTGCATTTGCCCAGCTTCAATTTAAGGGCACTGTATACACACCACTTAATACCCCTTTGCAGCCTCCCTTTACCCTCACCATCTATGTCAGTGTGGAAATTTGAGAAGACCTTGGTTTAAGCACTAAAAAAAATCTAGTCAAGGTTGCCTCAGTCACTTGATTCCTGCAACATGGTGTCATGATACCTGTATTTATAAATCTCCTAAGCAAATTGTTTGTGGGTTAAAATGAAGAGATGCATCAACTGAGATTAGCAACATGCCTACAAGAAGCTTACTCCTTTCATGTTGCTTATGCTGACAGTCCCCAAAATCAAGTAGTACCTCTACCATACTCTCCGAAGAGACTGTCCAAGTGGATGGGCAATCCCTTTGGAGGACTTACGCTTACAATTTATGCAAAGAAAAATCAGTGAAGTCATCATCATCAGATCCCAAACTTCCTGTCCTGTTCTGAGTTCATGTACCATTCTGAGTTTTAGTACTCCAGCGGGGTTTCATTCTGATGAAGTTATGCATGTGTGGGGAATTCAGTTAGGACTATGTCAAGATTGGAAGAAGCCCTTCTGTTTGATCACCTGTTTTAAGTTACTTTGTTCCTAACAATCCCCTGCAATCCTCCCCAGTGTATACTTACAGTAATACGTTCAAAGAGCCCTTCAAGGAATTGCAAAATATTTATGTTCTTTGTGAGTTGTCCTGGCTGATGAAAAAGGCTATTCAAACTCTGCCAGATGGTAAAAAATGCTGGCTTTTGAACATCAGAAAAACATTTTAAAACAAAAAAGGAAGGCTAAAATAATTAGGTCTTTCCATAATGTGAACTGTTGAATTTCCTGATTCTTTTAGAACACAGAGATGTGAGATGGAAAAAGGACAGAAGTTACAAATTGCTCTAAAGTAGACATAAAGGCAGGGAAAAGCCAAACTCAAAGAAATTCCTGTACTGTAGTTCCCCTGCAAGGACCCGAAGGTCTTAGGTCCTATCCTTGACACTGCTTTGCAGAAGCACTTGTCAGTGCCTGAGTGTACAGTGCCTGAGGACAGCTTCCGCACAGGAGATAGGAGCAACTAGAGGATCAGAGGGAGGATGAAGATTTACTGCTCTGAGGTTCTTCTCCAGTCTGGTGATATTCCTCAGCGTTGAGTGTAAGGATCACACATGTCACTGGATCTTAAAGACTCCGAAAAAGCTTTTGCTGCTTAGCCCATTCACAAACAGAAGACAACTCATTTGACTTCTCACCAGCAATTTTCTATGCTTCTGAAGTTTTCTAAATAAGCCGTGGAGCTGTGTTCTTACCACAGTGACGACAGTTGCTACAGCACATTTCAGAAAAGGACAAACCGCCACGGGAAGGGAGAAAAACACCTCTGAATCAGCACCATAACTGGAAGATAAGTGAAATGACTCAAGGAAACCACTCCTTCTCCTTTCATTGGTGTGATTACTGCCAAGCAACTACCCCTATTTAAGGAAACTCTCCAGCACCTTGCTACAGGACATACAGCACATAACTATCAAAGAAGTGTGGCTTCTGAGCATCAGGGAAGGTGGCCCCTTTTAGTCCCCAAAATCCTTACTAGTGGTGGGAAAACAGTGAAGTCAGTGGGTCTTATGGTGCCTTTTGATAACATATGAAGTTGATGCTTATTATAATTAGGAAATGAATTGAGAGGCAGTGGTTTGATTTGCCTTAGAAACTGTTGATGCTGGAGCTTTACCTGAGGATGGCAGTGGCAGAAGATTTTATTCTTGTATCACATTTTTCCTTCATCTTCTTGAAAGAGGAATGATCTCTTTTTGATTTGTATGAGTAATTTATCTTAAGTACTGGAAAATATCAAAACCCTCAGTATACCCTGAGAAACACCTGAATGGTCTGATATGAATTCCCTCAGAGTCTATGAAAGCAGAATCTCACTACATCACTGAGGGGTGATAAAGCACAGTCAAAAATCCCTATTTCCTTCCCAAATTATCTCGTCTTTCTCTTATACCCAGAGAAACCTATTAAAAAAGATCGGACCCAACTGTGAAGTTACTGTCCACATTTGATCATTCTTCAGAAGGCCTTTTAAGGTCATTTGGATTTCAAGAATTAAAAACTCCTAGGGAAAACAGACTGGTATCTCATTATTCAGCTTCCTTTTGTACCTACTGATCCTTTGCACCCCTTTATTTCTTTAAATAATAAATGTTTCCTTATTGCTCAGCATTTCTTGATCCAAATGATTGGATCTAGGGGACAGGGCTCAAAGATGCCACCTGGACAAATACTTTAAATTTGAACTAATTATTAGAGTTGAACTAGGATTTTTGCAGTAAACCAGGTATTCAAAAGCAGAGCCTTTTAGAAGGATCTGATAGTTTTAATAAAACTATTGCTAGGATGTTTTGTGAGTTCAAACAGAACTTCTAGTTGATGAGACTTACTCATTCACAAGTAACTGAAAGAGAGAAGCTTGCTGAGGTGCAGGAGAGCAAGTTGGACTAAGGATTTATTTACCTTTTGTCCTACATTTCAGGAATGGTTCTCCTGAATATCAGCCACAAGATGTTCTGAAGCAGGGAATCCCTCAGCCTCTCCTGTGGGAACTGTCCTACCTTAATTATTTACATAAACAAGGAGATAACACATTTCAGCAGAAGAAGAGAGAGGCCTAAATCAGAATTTTTGCCCTTGTTGTTTTAGAAGCTCATCTTGAGGTTGTAGAATTTTCAGAAGTTTCTAGGGAGAGAAAATTATTTTTGAGAACTGGTGATCTTGTTCTTGGGCTGAAGTGGCCTTGGAAAATACATCCAGAGGTTAACAAAGTGAGCTGGGCCTACTCTTTGTCGACAAAGGAGGGAAAGAGAGTCTTCTGAGCATTTGAGGTGGCTGAGGTCAGCCTTGGAAAATTCTTTAGCATCCTAGACAGGGCTGGCTCCTAGAAGGCAGGGATTATGGACCCTGTCACAACCAAATACTTTGCAGCCAGAGTCCTAGAGGCTGCAACACTGCATTGCTCAGCCTGGGAGGTAAATAGCTTCCAGTCGCCTGAAGTCACCAGGACACTCTCAAATCAGCCTAAAAGGATGGTCTCCAACAGGAAATACCCTGAAGATTAACACATGGAGTCTGCACAGTGGATCCTGACGGTTACCGAGGACTGCAGCAGGCATCTAGCATACCCATGATTGATGTTGACACCATAGGGATATTATTAAACCTGCATGCCAGATGGAAATGCTTGGTAAAGCCACACATCTGAATCTCCCTGAGAGGCAGGGGATGATCTTGGTGCAATCAGGTTTGCTTGAAGGCAGATCGCTGGGTCTAGAATGGGTGCTAGGGCTTCTTTACCCCTTCCTTTGTATTACTGGTAGAGATCTGTCCTATTGATAATAGCAGAGGGAGGCATTGTCATTGCATATCAGTGTGATAGCAGGAAATCCGCATCTCTTGTGACTGCAGTGCAGCAGAAGGTATCTTTGTGATGGGCTGTACAGCTAGGTCTGGTGTATACTTCCCTGATGGTGTGGCTGTCCCTTTGTCAATGTGGTTGGAGTTTTGGTAGAACAGAGGGATTGTATTTTACCTGTGGAGAAGTGTGGAGCTGTGCTGAAGTGACAGGAGGTGGTAGTCAGTACGTATTATTTTCTCTCTGAATATTCACCCATCCTTTTTCAGCCACAGCAAAACTGACAGCATATAACAAACCTACATCAGAATCCTGCTTTCTTCAGAGAAGCCTGATTTTCAGCAAATTCTCTGAAATAACGCAAGTTGGCTGAATCAAGGATCAAATGAGGGCAGTTTTTTAATCATCAGTGAATAATTCAAGACTAAAGCTTTTCAGGTCCATCCCCAGGCACATGTGACTTCTTACCATCAAGTTATTAAAATCTAGGAAGCTGTCCTTAGCCTGAAACCTATCACAGAGAAAGGATTAAACACCAGAGAATGGAGGTTCAGGTGGCATTTGAGTCAGAAGCAAAAGCAGCAGAAGCTTTTATAAACCAATCTTTAGCAAATCCTAAACAGACAAATAATGCTGATGTCTTCCTTAGTCAACAATTGCTTTTCAGTTGCCTCTGTTGCAGAGGAGGTAGGTGTTTTGGTGAGTGAAAACCTATGTGCAATTCTGTTAATGGCAGGGGAGACAATGCTCCCAACAGACATAAAAGACAGAAGGAAATGAAGAAACAAACAAATGAACAGCCACAGGACATGAAAGAACATTAGGAAAGCTTTATTTCCTGGTGCCTGAGCCAGTCCTCAGTGAAGCTGATGGAAAAACTTGCTTCATTGCAGCAGCCTTTGAATGTTGTTAGCTCCATGGAGAACAGGCTGTGTTTGTTTTCTGGTTTTTAGCTGCCACATATGTTTAAAAGAAGCCTATTTATAAAGATGCCCTGCACCCATAAATTTATTCTCATGGTTTCTGATGGATGTAATTTTTCATCGTGCTTCTGCCTGTATGTATGCACAATTTTGACTGCATGCAGTTAATAAACTGCTGTATTGCATTCCTGATGTGGTGTCTCTGCAGCAGTAAAATGACATTTCCACGTGTAGGTTGTGTATAAGTTGAAATTTATGAAGTCTTTGGGAATTCCTTAGAATGAAGGCTTCTATAAAAATATAATTTTCCCCCCACTGTTAACCTCTCTAGCCTTGCTATCTTGAATAGCCCAACAAAAATTCTTACTGGGATAACTTTTTATATGCACTTTCCAGCTCTCAGTCCATCTTCTTTCCCCATCTATCTACTTGTGCAGGAGAATAATATGAGCTGGCAGGTAATTTGAAACAGAAATTAACCCTCCCTAAATGGCAAGTTTTTAGCACGTCATTTCAATTTTTTGAAAAAGGGATGATTTTGTCACAATATATACCTCTGCAGCAATTTTAGGTTTTCCCTATAATGTGATCTATACAGCAAAAAGAAAAGATTAAAAGCGAAGATATTTTAAGAGGAAATTTAACAAAAGGAAAATATCTTGAGCTCTGGGGCTGGTGTAAATGTGGTGGGTCTATCCACCTATTTCATTTTATCTGCTTTATATATCTGTCTTACCAAACTGAAACTCCTGTTTTCTTATCTGTTATAAATGAGCATAATACCTTGGAGCTAAGTTAGTTCACACTATCTGGGGAGTTCATTCCTAAGTCACACCATCACAGAGCCTTTGAGTCAGTGTGTGTGCAAATGCCTGAGAACAGTGCCTCCTTTCCACAAATGAGGATGGCAAAAAATATCCCCGTCCTTTTCACCACTGCCTGATGATAAACGAAAAGTGTGAGGAGTGTAATGAACTGTTTGAATATGCTGATAGGTTTTTGAGACTGGAACCTTTTGCTTAGGAGTCCTGCCAACACTGCCAGACAGAAGGTCTTTCCCCATTCCTCTGAGTTCTTGTATTCTCCCTTCTCATTGTATCTCCACCTGCAGCAACCTGCTTCTCACTAATGTTAGGAAACAAGGCTTGAGACTGAAACACAAGATTTTTCTGGTTAGCTATGCAGGAAAGATAGATGCTCTTAATGTCTGTCCCTCTATCCATATGGGTTGGCCTGCTCATGCTCAGCGTGTCCATAACACTTGAAAGGATGACCTTGTTAAGCAACAGCTGTTCTCAGCCACTGGTCTTGAAACAGCATCTGCCAGGAGAAGGCAATTCCTCTTCATGCCATCATGATAATAGGAATGAATTGCAGTTGTTCATTCATTTGGTGGGAGAATCTTTATTTTAAATGCCAGTAACAAGCCCAGATGTAATTATACTGTTTTACTCAAATGGTCATCCATTATGAGGCCGCTTGCTACCCACCCTATCACACTGCAGCTGTTGGCTGTACTTATAAGTGCTCTTTATAAAGACCTTCATGCTCAAGAGGGCATTGCCATGCTCCTGTGTTGGTACATGACTAATCAGTGATGCCACTCAGAATTCAACTCTGTGGTTCAACAAGGTGTTACATTTGCAGCCACCGTGTCTCTCCACTGGTGGCCTGGCCAGTGAAGCTGAAACAGTGCTATGAGTGCTGAGGTGCTATGAGCCAGCTGTCTCATTTGACCCAGAGCTACCTACCCCATTGTCTGTGCATGCAGACTGCTGCAGAAAAGCAACTCTGCCTTTCTACCACACGTCCACAAAGGTGACTGACATGCTTCCAACTAGCATCATAAGGAGAGCAAGACCATGGGCATTAGTCCCTCCTTTCAATGCTTTCCTTTTTTCCTCACTCCTGGCTAGTCTCAGACAGACGGTGCAGATGCTACTTCTACTTTACAACACCCACAGCCCTGGAGAAGACCTGTAGGAGTTGCAGAGCCCTGCCTGTTGCAGAACAAAAAAGGATTGCATAGGAGAATGGGGGCATTTCAGGCAGTTGCTTAAAATAATTTAAAATTCCTTTGACTTGGCTGCTACCTTCCTGCCTTTGACTCCATTTGCTACCTCTCAGAACACAGCCTCATTACTGAGCTCATTTATCCTCATCTACAGTTTCTCAGCTATACCCTTTCCTCTGTAAGTCACAGGCCATTCCTGGCTCTGCTGAATGTGTGCTGCGGGCAGCTTCACAGCCAACTGGCACTTCATCTATTCTGTTGATTCCCACAGGCTACTTAAATTTTGCAGAGTAGAAACTGTAATTTTTACACAGTAAGTATACTATAAATCTGTTTCAAGCAATTGATCCTAGCATGCCAACTCCACCAAGGTGAGACTGTACCTTCAGGTGTGTTGTGAAGGTGATTATGTCCATTCTCTTTCAGCAATGTTATTTTCAGTGTACACACTATGTGCAGCAGCTGATCAAGAGTGCAAACTAAAGGTATGTTCCTTGTTGATGCACTCCAACTCCCCTAGCTCTGCCAGCACTGGGTAGTTATGCCACCAGGTTAGTTTTTGTGAGGTGGCAAAAAAGGTGCATTGGGTTACTGGTTTATTTTGGATGTGTCAAAGAACTACACAGATTGAACTGCCATTTTCTCTTTCTACGAATGTGTTTTGGCTGCTCTAGCATAGCCTGCAGGCCTTGCCTGGGCAGATGTGCAGGTTTGTATCTAATGGCCTTATTCTGAAATTCTGATAAGCATAATCTATGCTGTGTTGTGTAGGCCTTGTAGGAGCCATTTTATGCAAATAATGTAATGATTCCCCTGGAACTCTAAAGCTTTTGCTCTTAAATTGCTCTGAGGTATGTGTTAGAGTCCTCAGGTGCCAAATAAAAACCCTCTGCATTCTCTAAGAGACACTGAGGGGAATACAGTACAGTAGCTCAAATGGATACATGTCCCATGTGGATGCCACCTCATCTTTACCAAGGCTGCTAAATGGAAGAGGCAGTGGGTGGTTCAGCAGATGTTCAGTGCTGAACTCTCCAAGCCTCAGTTTGAAGACAAGAATTGAAATAATTAGCTTGTGTTGTTTGAGGAACATTATTTTGCCTCTGCTCATCTTGATTTTCATGGATTGGAGCACTACATGGTGCCACTGGGAGGGCTCACTTACAAAAAATATCCTCAGTGCCTTGAGTTATACTTCTATGCATGGCTTGAATTGCCCTAATTGCATCATCCAGCACAGAACCTATTACATTTGAGAGCTTTCTCTTAGGATCTACAACTGATCAGCTCTTCTCTTTATTTTGAAAGGGGCTCAGCCTGTTAGACTATCTCAGGTAATATCTAGCATATGCCCATAGAATCAAAGCCCCTCTCAAAATGCAGCACATCGATAACATTGTCTTCTAGAAGGCAGGAGACAGCACCTTCCATTGTTGGATGGTATTTCAGCCCATGTTGCCCAGCTGCTAGGCTCTTCCCCTGCCCACCACAAAGCTTTACAAGGAAGTGTTAAAGCCTTGCCCAGCAGGGACAGGTAGCTCCTAGGACACTTAGGGGAGGAGACAGGGTGCAGGGTAGTTTGTACATTTTAACCAGTGACTGTTTAGTGCAAAATGATACAGCTTAAGATGCTTGGAGGATATTTTTGTATCCCAAATTAGTTGTTCCTTGATGAGTTGAAATCCTGGTGTGGATTTGACAGTTGCCTAGAAAAAGCCCCCAAACTGTCAGGTGCCATTTCTCCTGCCCATTTGGCTTCGGCCATGGACGACTGAATGGCTATTTGCACTTGACTCTGAAGGTGCCAGCTGGGTCACTCACAGTTCTCACACAGAATCTCCACAAGAAGCTGCAGCTATGGGAGACGTGGCTTTCTGTCAGCAGGTGCCGCTCAATGGAAGCTGCAAGTACGTGCAGCTTTCGCCCAAGTGCCTGAAGCGAGAACTGGTCTCAGGCAATCAGAAGTTGTGCTTGCTGCAATTTCTGATCTGTAACAGTTTATTATTTATTTACATCTCCTGTCAGAGTTAGTATATGACCTAGCACAGAGAAGTTCATCCCCTTCAAAAGAGAAAACCTCACTTCCATGACAAGGAAGAAAAAAACCCATGTGAAATCTTGAACTCTAAAAACATCTGAAAAAGGGTTCTGCTGATGGAAACAATGGGTGGTAACAGCATTCAGTGAGTTTATTGTTCCGGTGAGTGGTTTTTAGTGGAGAATTTCTCTGAAGAGCTGAAGTAGGTAGATTTTTCTGTGACTTCACATGCAGTTGGAAAACACGCACTTCATCTTGCTTGTGCTGTTTTATTTAAACTCAATTGGCTTAATCCCATGGCAGCCAGGTTCAATTGATGTTTCTCCATTAGCTAAGCACTGCTGGATGCTCCAGCACAATACGCTTTATGGCAAAGAGTGAAAAACACAGAAGCAGACTGTAGTGTTGGTAGCATTCCTAGCCATTGCCCTTTTGCTCCTATTGAACATTGTGTTCTGCTGTGGAGTAGTAATGAGGCTACACTGACAAGAGGTGACAGGACAAGCAAGACTGAGGTGAGGGAAACCACTTTGACTTCATCATTATCCTTGAGCTCCACCAACTGCTCTTTGTTGCTTGATGGCCTGATGCCCACACATCTTCATTGTTTTTCTGGCTCTTCCTTGCCTTATTGATTCATTCTGGGTGAAGAAGCTCCTTTTAAAAAAAGGCAAACATCTCAGCATTGCTTCCACATTGGGAAGTACTATTTCAGTTGCTAGGGGATCTGCTTAGAAAACAAACCCAACTCTTAAAAACAGTATTTCCATTTCAGGCCATCTTACCTCATGCTGTTCTGTTGTTTCAGCTAATTTTCCAAAGAATCATACCCTGGTTTAGTTGTTCTATTAATATCTGAGAGGAAGTATTTATTAAAACTTCAAACTGCTTGAGAACTAAACTCACATGCATGCATACATCCCAAGGAGCATAAACTGAGTCATTTTCTATACTGGCAATATGTTGCCTAAGCTCCTGAAGAGGAAGAAAGAGGAATGCTACAAAATCTGAGGGAAACTGTAGTGCAATTTGTGACTTTGGCTCAGGTCAAAGTAGTGTAATGTAGGTCAAAATGTTTGAGTAGAACACATCAAATACAGTTTTAAGCTTCAACTGTATTCTTGTGAAAATTGTCTGATATGTCTGGTGAGAAAATCAAATGGGTCAGCAAATTTTCTATGAATGAGTCTTAAGCATATGTGGAGAGGTTATCCACTTATAGGCTCAGGCAATAGCTCTAGCAATGGAAACCAGGGAATCTGGATGGAGATAAAAATTGTTAATAAAGTAATTGTCCCCAGATAAAAAATTTCAAAAATACAGATTAATACAGCTGTGTCTAAGGTTAGGTGAAATGCAGCATTGGTAAGAACTGAAGTAGAAGTCCTTGGAGTGTATTAGGTAAAGAACAGTCTATGCTTGCAAGTAATTTTAGCAGCTAAATGGCTCTGCTCATTCTCTGATACCTAATGATAATGTCTCCGATTTCACACATTGATTTTTAAACAATGCGTGTCAAAATAAAGTGAGTTCCGTAGCCAAATTAGCACAGTCACAGGTTTGCTGCCTTCTCCACACCTCATTGGAAACTCCACGCTGTTGGAGCAAGCTAATTCCCTTATGCTCAAGGTGACACTCCCAAGGTGTTGGAGTGGGGCTCAGTGTTCTGCCCAGGCCATATGCACGAAGGACCAGCTGCTCATCAGCTGTAACAGCTGTAACACGGCACAGCCCATCCTCTAGAAAATGTTCCATTCTCCCTGAAAACTTCTTGAAACCTCTAAGCCCTACATTACCTTGCCAATAACAGACTTCTCACCAAATAATCTTGGTGGACTCCAGACAAACACCCTTTTAGTTTTTGTGATACTTAGCATTAAATTAAGTGTAGTTTTAGTCAGAAAGATGGTGGGAGGAAGAGCAGAGGAATTTAGTATTGGTAATATGTACAGTATGGACAAACCTGGAACCAGTAATTCATGTAAATTGTGGGACAGGGTCTGTGGGGTTGAGTTTCCTCTCTGTCTCTCTTGCTCCATGGGAAGCAACACAGGGAGGGAAGGAGAATTCAGGTATTATGACTCCTGAACCTGCTACGGACTTCAGGCTTTAGTACACCCGTGTAGGACCCTATACACAGGCAGTATATTTACTAAAGTTGGGCTCGTGAGGCACGCCTGCTGATCAGTTCCATATCTCTCTTCTGTGTCAGGTAAGGGATATAGTAAAATGTAAAAGGAAACATTCTTTATGTGGTCTGAGCCAGATACAGCTACTAAAATATGGCACCTGAATGTCTGTGTGGTTAAATGCTACAGAAGAAAGGGTCTGCAGTATGCAGCAAGTTGTTTCATTGTGCTGAATTTGATACGACCTTGGAAAACGGTATCTGTGCTAGCAGAGTGTAATCCAAATCAGTGCCAGGAACATCTGTGATGGAACAGAGATACTTAGAACCTAGGTTGGGGGTTTTTGTTGCTTTTTTCCCCATATTAGGAAATACCATATGAGGAGAAATTAAAGGGTGGTAAGGTAGGGTAGGAAAAGGACCCCCAGATACTGTAATCTGACTGATCCACCGTGTCAGCCCAAGGAAGAAAAGGGAGCAGCAAGAACAGCTTCTCAGGCATCTCCATCTACCTAGTCATACTCAGCTTTTGGGCTCCTCAAGGTCTGGCCAGCAACAGCCTAAATATTTTTCCAAACTTTTTGATCTACTTGCTAAAGGAATGTCATTGCCTTGGTTGAGAAGCCCCAGCAGGCCTGTCCTTTTACCCATGGACTGCCTGGAGAACAGAGTCACCATAGCCATTGAGGGCCATGAACTGCTTTTCCTGGTCTCTGTTATGATGCTGACAAGGGCTATGGCCGGTGGGGGCCCCTGTGCATGTCAGGCATTTGTGTGGACCTTGGCAGTTACAGCTGTTTCTGACTGCAGGAGATGCTCCTTTCTGTTCTGAGCAACAGGGAATTCACCCTGTTGAGGTGGTGGTGTGGATGGGGATGACATTGCTTCTACACTTGTTTTGATACTATTAACCATGCTCCTTTTTGGTTTACTCCACAGATACTATGTGGGAAAGAGATCCCTCGCTGGGTGAACCGCCTGGCCTACTTCAGCTCATGCATCCCCTTCCTCCAGAGCTGCCTCCCCAAGGAATGGCTGACCCCAGCAGCCCTGCAGAGCCACATCAGCCTTGGCCTCCACAGGGAGGAACAAGGGGACACAACGGATGAGGAGTCCCCCTCCACCTCTGCAGCCCCCTCAGCCTCAGGCACATCGCGAACCTGCAGACATACCCGGGTCTAAACTGCCCAGTTTGCCCCCAGATATCTCTGCTCTCTTGTTCTATTTGTTTCTCACACCCTTTCGCACACATTGGTTTCTCTCTTCAACAGACAACATGGGGGAGGGAAGACCCTTTCTGCTTCAGTTCCTTTTCCAAGGACTGCCACTACAGTTGCTTGGCAAAATGACTGTGAACCCCAACACGGAACTGAGGATCGTGGCAACTAAACTGTACTCTCCTCCAGGGGCCTCCATGATCCTTGATCTACGGAGAACTGCTGACTCTCTCAGGCATGAGAGCATGTGTATGGGCAGAGTGCATATACTGTGATGTTCCTTCTCTGGGACTGTTTTATCTTTTTATCTCTCCCTCTACCCATTTAATCCCAGCAGTCTCTTCTCTATTTTGGCTGGGTTTTCTCTTCCCCTGTGACAAATCACCTGGCCACACCCAGTGAAGGAACCAGAGCCAGAACGCAACCTTCTCATCTCTTAGACCAGCAACAAACTCCACTCAGATCTATCCCTTTTGTAATTATCAGGTTTCTAATTCATGTGAAGGACAAGTGAAAGGTGCTCCTGTTCTACAACCACTGGTTTTCAGTACTCAAATTTAAGAGCTCGAATGACTGTCCTGCTCTTGAAAATAATAACAAAGAACCTAGAAAATGAATGTGTTACTGTGGCTTTTCTTTGGGGTCAAAAAGAGGATGGGGCTGTGGTGATTAGAGGCAGCTACTAAGTAGACACAGAAATGACTCTTGACCATATTGGTGCTTTTTGGCACAGACCCCTCTCAGTTCTCCTAATTCTAGGCAGTGTTCCTGGTTTCCTTTTTTCCCCCAGATTCCCTGGGGAATCTATCTCCTAGCTGATATTTGCTGGCTGTATTTGGGGAAATGGCCTTCCTGAGCACAAGGAAGAGGAGAGTGAATCTGTTTGGAAGGTCAGTATTTCCTTCAGATTTTCCTCCTGCACTCACAGACATAAAATATGACTTCAGAGCCATTCTTCCCTGGCCTATTTTCAGGCCAACCCAAGAAGGTGAAAAACAAATGGTGAACCCAAAAAATGTCAACCTGTTTCTTTCTCCTCCCTTTTTGGAGATGGAGGGGGAAACTTAGGGCCACATCTGGAAAGCACAGAGGACCCTTCCAACTCATGGGCCACCATAGTGCCTTCCACTGTGTGCACTATTTCAGTGGAATGAAAAATGGGCACAGCTGGCTCACTGGCCTCTCCAAGCTGGCTCCTGACAAGAATCTAGTCCTTGGACGTATTTATGCTAATTCTGACAGCTGATGAGAAAGTGCAGGATGAGGAAAGGACAAGTATACTAACTCTTCCACTCAATTACCTCACTAGGAATTCTAGTCAGAAGGCATAGGAAAGAATCAAAGGGGAAATCCAGGCCCGCTCTCTTCCTTGCAACTTCTCTTGGCTACACAAAGGAGCGTGAAAAAGGAACAGGCAGTGTGTTGAGAGGGAGTTGCCATTTTAGAAATGCTGTTCTCAACAGCTACTACCAAGTCAGGACTTCCACCCTGCACCCAGAGAGAACTACAAGCCCTTAAGATGGTGGTTTCCTTTTTTTTAGTCGCAAACACATGCTAAGTCCAACCAGCTGTTTCTTTAGCTCAGGTATACAGGAGTGTGTGCTTTAAGGGCTGAAGGTCTCGGCTATGATGTACATCATGTCTGCACAGACAACGTTTAATGGTTTGTTATATGTGCATGCCCTTAGTGAAGCAGGAGGCTCTGCAGAGATTTACCATATGGAAATGTAACTCACAGGATGGCCTCACTCCACTGCCTCCCGAAGTGATGTGTGTTTAGGCAACAAAACCTTTACAACATGCCTCTCATTTTCATCCTCTCTACAAACTGCTGCAAGTTCTGTACCGAACTAAAGTCATGTTCCTTATTAACCTTGGCTACCCACAGCCAATGCTGCATTGTGAGCAATTCTGCAGCTCCTGGTAACCAGCCCAATACCAATCTTAATTAGTCTGGCTTGTCCAGGGATGTTTAATAAGATTTCCATCCTGATCTCCACGCCACTGCCCAGAAACCACGTTACACAATGTATTGTTTCACTCTGTATTCCCCTGCGGTCGTGGTCATTGCAGCCTAAACCACTGCAGCATTGCAAGCTTCATTTGTCTGAAGTACCCAGGGTTTCTGCCAACAGCCAGCAGCACATTATGTGCAGCGAATTTTAAAGGTCCTTCTCGGGAAAGTGAGAAGAGGCTTTCCCAGAGCTTTTGTCTAGGCCAGGGAAAGTGCAGTCAGAAACACCTCGTTCCCGTTGTTGTGACAAAAGCCAGCTGGCCATCACCCCTGTGTTTCTGCTCTGCACCTGACCTCCAGATAAAGCATCATGTGTACATCTAGGAGATGAGCTCCAAAGGCACATTTCACGTTTCACATACTAAGGCTCCAGAGGCACATTTCACACACAAAACCCTCTCACAGTACTTCACAAAGTTAAAAAATGGTTAACTGGCTGTATGGTAACCTGGACAAGAAAACCACATTTAGCCTACTTGGGAACATAAATATGTGCTTGAAGTATTGGGAACAACATTTGGGGCAAGCTGTGAATGTCATAAACCCCCAGATGTTTGTTTACCCACTTTTATGTTTGTCTATCTCTTTATGACAGTAGGGGTCATATCAAGGAGGCATCAAACCTCTGCTGTAAGTCAAACCCAGAATATATTCCAATCTTCAAAACTGTTTCTCCCTACCCCACTCTGTTCAAGGTGACTGATCAACCAATAATGAACAGAACAAAGCGACACTGTGGAAATAAAATATATATTGATGATGGCTTTACCTCTGTAATTTAACAGCATTTTAGATTATTAAACATGAAGACATTTTAAAATCCTAATTTACTGTTAATCTCTGGCACAGCATGTTTGTTTTAGGCATTTTTATTATCTTTCCAATTATTACAAAATTGTTGTTGTTATTACATAATTATACCATATTTGTATTTAGTTACACATTTACTTTTTCTTGCTGCTTTCTCTGCATAACACCATGTGGAAAATTTTAAATACCAACAGCAGTTATCAATGAAAACAAAAGAACACCATATGAATATTAACAAGAGCGCCCCATAGCAGTGGAACAAACTCTTAACCCTTCTTCTTACAGCCAGGACTTTTGGTGTCCTTTTAAAAGCTGGGATGAGAGGGCACCAATTCGGCACATGGGCATCAGCAGCTGTGGGTTACGTCTCTAGCAGTGACCTAATAGTATTCAACTGGGACAGTAAGACTGGAGGTGAGGTTAGCCTAACACTGGAATATTAGAGGTACAAAACAAACTTCTTTGGTTTGTAGGGGAGGCATGAGAGGAGGGAAGTAAGTAATAACCTCTTTTCTCAGCATGTCTTTATCTCTAGTAGCAACTTCCTTAATTTCATGACATTATTCTTACTGATTTCTTTGTGGTCAGTTGCCTTTCTCTTCACAAGTGTGATTTGAGACCTATTTTCCTCAAACTCTTTAGAAGTTGTGCTTTCAGAGGCCCTGGGTGAGCCAGTTTCCCAGCACTGAGCCTGTGCTCTGTGATGAGTTCATCCCAGGCTCAGCACAGCATGGGGATGGACACAGACAGACCTGTTCTCTTGCTCTCACTGCTCCCAGCTGAGAGTTTGCATCTCTGGAATTCAGACCCATGTTGCCTTTGTGTTACTGAGGTATTCAAGAAGTAGTAATTTCCTGCTATGTTACTTTTTTGTTCTTCAGTTCTGTTTCTTTGTCTCTAGACTGGTAGGGCTCTCAGAACAAGTTAATGGACATTGGATTGCAATAATATTAGCTTATCTTATTAAATGTGTTTGATTTTATTCTCATTTTAGCTTGTATATATGTGCTATCTTATTAACTTGGTCAGAAAACTTTATTAAGTACCTCCACCACTTCCTTGATTAACGGAGAAGACCAAAGGAAGGGATCATCAGCGTTCCATTTTCAATTTTTTTAAAATTACTCTTTGAGTTGAGGCAGCAGGTGCCTTGTTCCACTTCGTCCCTGCCCTGCATGCCATCAGCAATGACTTGGAATGTGAAAAGGCTGTTTAGTGATTGAGAAGTATGTAAAAGAGGACCTGACATTCTCCTATCTCCACTCTGCCATTGCCACAGGCTACCAGAACAGGGCCGAACCTCTGCCTACAGTAATACACAAAACCATTGCAGCCTATGCCTGGAGAATGGGTGCTCTTGCCTGTAACAGGTCAGCGCTACGTGTGGCTGTAGGTGAGACGTGCTGGGGTGGATGGCACAGCACACTTAATTCCTAGCAGGTATGAAGGACTATTGGCTCTAAATAGCAGAGTAAGACTGTCCACTAGCACTGTTGTAGCCAACTTTGTTTTAAAAAGGGTTTTTTGGTTCATTTTGATTGGGAAAAGGGATAACAATGCAGAAAAGCAGATGATCACGGACGGCAATCTTCTCTCATTAGGAAAGCAGGCTGCAGAATGAAAAGACACGGCTCGTGGCTAGGCCTGCTCGACTGCGTTCACCAACGGGCTGTGAAGGAAAGCGTGAGGGGGGTGTCGGTGTGTGTGCGTGCGAGGGGGCTGTGAGCGCCGGGGCGATGTGTGTGAGCGAGGAGGGCTGACCCGCGGCCGCTGCCCAGCGCTGCCGCCGCGGCTCCCCCGNCGTGCCCACCTCGGCAGGAGCCTTGCGGGGCCGGGAGGGGGCGGTGGGAGCCGTGTGCCCGCCCTGCCCGGAGGCCTTCGGAGCTCGGGGACGCTGTTATGGAACATACTTCTAAAGATGTTCCGAGCTGGAAGCTGAGGAGAATGCATTTTGCTGGTGGTTTGTTTTTGTTTTGTTTTTTTTTTCTGTAAAACACCACTTGTGTTTCTTGTCTTACTTTGTTTAGCTTTTCAGTGGATTTTAAACTGCAGTGGCACTTGTTGGTCTGATAGTTTGTACATCTACATAAGTGGAAGGATTTTAAGTGAAATGAGTTGATGGGTTGTAGGTAGCAGCTGTGCTCAAAGTGGTGCGTGAGGTATAAGTTTTTAGAGTAGTCGAGGTGAGGAGATCCGTAATCTCGAACTAATAAAATTATAAGACTCTCTTACACACGTTACCTCTGTAGATAGTGCACATTAGGTTGCACTTCCCCGTCCTAAGTACCTGTATTCAGTAGGGGAAAAATGAAAAAACGCAGATGCACTTATGGATAAAACCTCAGGAAGGAAGACAAAAGCAGCACCAAGGCCAGTGTGGTTTCTGCTTGTGCAGTTCATGTCTCATTATCCATATAGACAATTGGTTTGCAAAAAGTAACCAAATTTCAAGGTGGGTAAGGAATAAGGCAAAGGATAATTCCAACACTGTTATAATGCTACTAGAGAAATCAGTGTCACCTTCCTCAAATATTCAGCAGCATGCCTTGGAATAAATGGAGTGGACCGAAGAAGGACACTGACACTTGTTAGAGTTAAAAAAGTTTAAGGCCATTATTTTAAAGGGATATTACAGAGGTTCTAGAGTAAGGCCTTCCATGGGAGTTATTCATGCAATTGAACACACTGAAGTATCTTTCCTCGAAATATCGACGAAGGCATTTGTAAGAAATGGAAACAGTTAAACCAAAGAAACCAACAAAACAGTGTGATAATACCACAACTACATGAATCATTTGCAGCAGCAGCTCCACTCCTTGCTGTTGCACACAAACTCTGCCTACAACACCTTTCTTAAAGTCATCAAGCACAGTGTTACAGCTGTTTAGCTATCCTTCTTGCATGCATGTATACCTGAGAGGCTGTCCAGAACTGTGCTGCTTTCATGCTTAGACCAAATTTTTCATGTATGAGTGCTGTTACGCTATTCTTCAGTTTAATAACACCTTGCTTAGATGTAGTTTGGATATAGTTTTGGCTCACAGTGCTTTTGTTTATTTGATTTTTTGAGATTTGTTTATGTAATTATTTGAGGCTTGCTACTTTTCTTCCAGAACTGGGGAAGACCAGGCAGTTTAGTGTTCTTCAGCTCAACTTTAACTCCTTGGAAGGCCTGGGGAAAATACTGTGTGATTAAATAATAGATACTTAGTGGTAGTGACCTAGTGGAGGAAAAAAAATCACCACTGCTTTTTAATAATAAATATATCAGATTAGCTGGTGTAGGTGAGGAGATTCAACTGATACACAAGATTCTGATTTTGATAAAACTTTCTACATTATCTTCCCTGTGAGAATTGCATTTCAGAGAAGTGTGGCAAAGATACGCTTCTCATCTTTTTGGTTCTCAAAAGGAGTAAAAAGATACTATAAAACGTAGTTACCACATGCTTGCCAAGTTAAAAGGTATCTTTGGAGGTAAGGTAGGTCCTGCAGAAGTAATGTGGGCTGTAATATTGTGAAAAAACAGAAATGTCATTACAAGATGGAGGAGCTTGTCAAAAGTAGAGTAAAGCATGAAACAGGACTTTTCCTGTGTACTCAGTCCTCAGCTGGAGTAATTTTGCAGCTCTGTGGTGCCATTCTGGAGACGGTGAAGATGAACTGTAAAGTCTAGAGGAAAGCAACATAAAAAGTAAAGCCGACATTCCACCTTTAAGGAATGCTTGAAGGTATTGACTTAGTTTATTTTAGCAAAGTCTGCGAAGTTCTGTACGTTGTACACTGAGAGTGGTGATTGCCCTTCATTGCTTGGGAAAGTACCCCCACAATAAACGATCGTGTGTTAGGAAAATACTGCTCTTTTTTAGGAAAGAGCACTCTGATGCGTAACTAGGGGTTTTAAGGTGAGCTTGAACAACCATCTGGCAGCAGTGGCATAGATTGTCTCAGTTCTGCTTCAGTGCTGGAGCCAGGACTTCAGCATCCCGGGCCAGGCCTGTGGTTGTCATTTTGGCCATCCCCAGTGTTTTTGCATGATTTTCCATAGGTCGTAGCAGGAAGTTTTAAGACTGGTTTCTTTGATTTTGTACTGCCCAATTTCATTCTGTTCCTGTTATGACAGAGCTCTTTCTTCCAGACACAATATTATATAGAGAAATATTCTATTATATTTCTTTCTAGGGTTTCATGTCTCCCTGCCTTAAAATTATTCTCCCTTGTGAATACTTCAGAATGTGTCTGTCTTGCTGCCCAAAGGCTTCCCAGGGAGTAAGAAAAAGGAAAATTCATGCGATTGTCAGTTACCCAGCTGTCCACAGAACTCTGAAGGCATCTCTGAAGCTGAAGAGAATTGTGCTAAAAGATCAATTAAAGCAAAAATGACAGTGAATCTAGGCAAAGAATCAGAAAGAGCATGCCTTTGCAGTCCTTTCAATTTTGCTGAATTTTTTAATAATACTGAAACCAAAGGTTTCTGTTAGGTTATTACATTCTGTACATAATTTTTTTCTCACTTAGACAGATGCAGGACTGTTCTTCAGTACTGCTGAACTTTTCATCAGTAGCATATTTGCTTTTTTTGGCAGAAAAAAAATCAAATGGCTTCCATATCTTGCCTTTTTATACTGCATATTTGAATGAAAAATACCTGTGCCTAAATCGCTAAGGCTCCAAGGTACATGAGTGTCTCATTATACATCCCACCCCCCAAAATGTCTTTAAAATATTTCTTACTTTTTAGTGTAAATTATCCTGATAGTTTTTTATTTGTTCATTTGGTCTTGGGGCTGTTAGAATATTTCAGCGGAGAAGGAATTTTCTTGGCTGATCTTTAAACCTCATACTGACAACAGCTTTCAGAGTAAGATGTGTAAATCACAGTTTTCAGTCATACTTTCTCAGTAGCTGGAAGTGTTTCTTTGTGGGCACCAGCGAAACTGTAGGGGGTAGGACTTAAACCTGCAGGAGACCTTGAATTGTGAATTCTCCTGTAACTTTTTAGACTTTGCAGATACTTTATCTCTGTATGGCATAAAAAAGTAAGCATGAAGGAGAGAGTGGTATAACCTGATATGGAATGTCTCAACAGCTTGAATGCGATCAAGTGAGGAGTCCCAAAGCATTTCTGAAGATGGTAACGTCTGCACAGATGTTGGAATGAACTCCAGCAACCTTACAGGTGTATCTAAAATTTGCTGTTGCAGCAGAGGGCTGTGCCACCTCTGTGGTGACTTAAACATCTTTGTCACCTATATCGACATCTCTGTTTCCTATTTTGATTATGGGAGCTCTTTCCTTAATCACATGAAGCTTAACTTACAAGTCTTCAGCATACGTGGTTCTGTTATAAAAGGAGAGCTTCGGTCTCTGCTGCTTTATATTCCACAACCAACTCTACCTGACCAAAAGGGATGTGTCTGTCAATGTCGTGTTGCTGCAGTGATGCTTCTGTAAGATCCTGAGGGAGCAAGGCTCCTTGGTCTTGCAGCTGGTGCATCCAGCATCAGGCCTTCCTTATGGGACACCAAACATGTAAGGTCACTTCTCTGGGAGGCTTGGAATGTTTGAAGGCTGCTGGAAGTTATTTTTTTTCCAAAAAGGTTTAAATGATGGCTCTATATCATTACGGAAACAAGTTGTTTCAAAATTGCAAAGTAGTAACAAATGTAGAACACGGGTTAAAACCCCCCATATTGTTTCATGTGCTCACACCACTTCCCAAGACTTGCCTTTGTGGTTGTGTCTCCATCTAATTCTAGGCAAGGATTTTCCAAACTCTCTAAGCTGCGAAATGAATGTATAGATGCAGTTCCAGTTCTGTCAGTATGTTACAAGGGAAAAATTACATTCTGAGTATCTGAAGTGACATTCTAGCAGAAAGAAAATCTAGTCTATGGTTCATTTGATGATTTTTATTGCACGCCTAAAATAAGTAAATTGCACTGTGTATGTGGTAATGCACATTTTCAGATTTGCACTATGTTGCAACGTTCTCCATACCTATTGCTGGCGATTTTGACTTCCTTTCATTTTTCTGAGGTTTTTTGGGTTTTTTCCCCGTCATCCTGTAATGACTGCTTTTACAAGTATTTTGCTTCTCCTTCTGGATCTTATCTTTGGTGTTTTACATGGCGTGCCTCATATTGCCAAAGGAGAAGGTACAGGTAGCTTGGAGCAGTGAAAGTTTTTTCTATGAATAAATATTTTTCTAAAATCTATTTCCACCAGTGATTATTAGCACAGTCTGTGCTACGATGCCATCTACGCTGCTGCCTTGAACAGTGCAAGTTTACTTTGATAAACCCTTCATCAAGGGATGCCAAAAATACATGTCATGTACAGGGCAAGAAAAAAGGTCAGATTAGAACAAGTCTCTAACAATGCTGCAGCAATGTGGTTGGTGCTTCCGGGCACCATTAGAGAAGGTCACTGGCATCTCAGGCTCTCATTAAAGAGCCAGTTGTTTTGACAAACAAAACCAAAACAACTATTCCAGACATCAAGACATGAAATTACATATCCATGGATTAGTTTTGTTCACTGGTGTGAAGTCAGGGTCGTCTGGGAGCAAGGACTGATGCTGAGAAATGTTTTGTAGATATATGAAATGATGTTTTCTTGTCCTGTGAGTTACTTAAAGTGAAAGTTTATGGGGTTAAGGGGTTAAATTTTCCTAGATTTCTTTAAATTCAACGTTTCTAGTTCATTTCATAAAAAAACTGCTGAATTCAGAGTCTTGGGGTATGATAAGTAAAAGGCACACTTCTCCCCACATATTCTGGAGGATCTGCCCATAAAAAGATGATATGAATACTGGGAATATGGAAAATTTTTCTTGGGAGTAATAATGATCCTGAGACCTTATTGTTGCTACCAGTGTCTATGAGTAGAAGCTGTTATTACATTATCTTCTGATATTGTTTGAAGAAGGATTACTGAAATCAGCATTTTTCACTTTTAGGTATGTCAGTGTTATTGCTAACATCTTTCACATTATTGCCTTGAACAATTCATAATACTGAATTGCAGGACTTTTATTAATATCTATTACTTCATGTAACTTTACAATAAAATTTGACTTATGCAGAACAGTTGATTTAAATGTTAATACGTTTTTGAGAGATGAATAGAAGTTAACATTCACCCATGAGAAGATAATTCTGACTTCTAGTATTTGTAGATAAATTGTGATTGCCTGCAAAAGTCACAAGTATTACATTTGCAGCCTAGAAGAGCAATAAATACAAAACCGTTTTTAGAATTTAAAAGTTGTTGCTCCCAATCAGTGAATGACAGAGTGTTGTTTTTATGCTTCATTGACTTGTATTAGACATGTTGGGTCTCTAGACCTACGATGAGATACGTCTTCATCTTCATCTGTGCTTCTGCTTTGCGTCTCCTGTTCATCTGTGTGTGTTTGAATCCACAGTGTGGAGCTGTTCCAGAAAAAAACAGCCCTGGAACTGTTTGTGCTGATGTGGAAGCCAGAGTGTTCAGGCTGAGTGGGCTTCTGTGGAGTCCAGTTTGTGCAGTCTGAATTAGCTGACTTCCATCTTTCAGTTGACTGTTAGGTCTTAAAACTTCTGAGTTCTCCTTTTGAATCAATGCCGTAAATTTTTCATTCTTAATCTTTGAGAACAGTTTTCCAGATATACGTGACAAAGAAATAGGCACTCTTTAGTACTTCAGATTTCCCCTCTGTTTAATTTCAAAACATAAAGAGTGCATTTGCATTGTTTTATGCTGTTAGAATGGACTAATCTGGCACTTGGGGGATCTGAGGTTCTCTGTTGAGCCTCAGAACAGAAAGAGAAGTACAAACTTGCCCGTTTTCACTGTGTGTTTAGTCCTGCTCTAGGTCTTCAACTTCTTCAAGGGGTTGTGATGGTAAAAGTGTAAGATTCATGTTTACTCTACGGAACATTTAATCTTCATTCCTTGTCCAGGATTAGCAACAGGGAAATAACACTTCTTGTGGTTTCTTTTTATGTTCTTTCATGCAGGTTTCAGTTTATTGCAGTTTTGAGCAGGACCTGACACATCACAAGAACACCAGCTTGCCACAGGATGTAAACGCTTTCTCATTTTAGTTTACCTTAGCTAGATTTGAACCTGTGAGAAGTGAAAATGATAATTTTAATAAGGAATTGAAATTTTGGTTTTTAGAAGCTTATGGAGAAAATGAAGGTGGTGTTCACAAACTGCAGCTTGACCACCAGGGCAGACTTGGATTTCAAAGAGCTGCAGAGTGAAATTCCCTTGCTGTCTGACAAGCCTAAGCAATGTGTATAATGCAAAATGACAATGCTGTAGCTGAAAATGCCCTTTTTTGCTCATGCTCACATTGAGGAACATACGGGTTTCTATCTCTTCTGCATTATTCTTAGATTGGTTCCTATTACATGCATTTTCTTTGGTTTAAAACCTATTATGAATTGGAGATTTTAACAAACAAAAGTTTTGTTTTCTCATAAGACATAGAATAGTAAGATTGAAGGGTTATGGACAGGGGTTTTTTTTGTTCTCTGACCTGTAGCCATTCGTATTTGCAATCTTTGAAATCATTGTTTTGAACATTCTCTTACACTGAGCCAATTAACCTGATACCTTGGGCCAAGTTTAATATTCTGCATGTGTTCTACATGCTGTGCAAACTACACTCCTCTGCTTTATCAGTCAGTTACAATTAGCTCCAGTTTATACCAGCTGCTGTTCCTGAATGCCGGCATGGTATCCATGTGGTCATCTACTGCTGTATTTCATCCATTTTCGCATGTAATGCAGTTCATCCTTTCTACAATGTGTGGTTCTAGCATATGCGTTAAGTCAGAGTATTCGCTTACTTGATGTGCCCTTGAACAAAATAACTCCTGATGGGTGCAAAGTTTTAGTTTCTGTTTTCCCACAAAGGAGACCTCTGGTGTGAACTCAAAGTTATTTCCATTTTTTGCAGACAAGAAGTAAAGGTAGACCCTCTTTTGCTTCCACTGAGGGTGAGGAGAGGCTTTAGTAAGTTTCTGAGAAGACTTTGCACTGTTTTTCTCTCTTCTGCGCAGTTTCAGCATTAGAGCCAAGTGCAGGAATGGCTGAGGGAAATAAACTTTTGAGAGTTAGAGCTGGCAGAGGGGGGCGCTTCAGGTTAAGATGACTTGCCTTGTCTTTTCTGGGACTGGCAATTTGCCCTGCTACTTTATTTAGGGAAAAGAAAAGAGACTTCAGTCTTCTGGACTGCCAAATTGCCATCTTTCACCAGTCTTGCACTGCACATCTGACGATTCTTTAAAAGAGAACCCCCAAAACTCTCTTTGCTGTGATCACTGCAGAATAAACTAAAATAATTCACTACTGCTCTGATTTTGAAGCTCCTGATGAATAGCTGGAGAGTTCTGCAGCAGCAGTCTTGAAGAAGAGGTTAGAAAATTACTATGTTCCTTCTCCGTATATGTATCATAACATTTTCTACGACTGCATGATCTGCGTTGTCAGCACTAAACATTGTGGTTTGGTTAATTTAGGGATTTATGACTTTGTAATAATGTCTTTCACAACTGGTATTGTAGTAAAAATGACTTTCTCTAACAATAGGGATGCCTATAATATGGCAACTTGCTGGTGCTGCCAGAGAAGCAGTTTCTTATTATTTCGTTAACCCAATGAAGTGAAGTTGGTTGCTTTAGATTATGCAGGAAGCTAAAAAATGGATCTGTTGTAAGTCCTAAGTTCTGCTGTTATGAGACCTCAGTGACCACCCACTGTAGCTGGTGACAAATACAAGTATTTCCCATCCTAAGATGTGGTTCAAGGGATCAGTCTGATGCCATCTATAACTGATTGCATAACATACTTCCCAATGGAGACGTGAACAAATAGAATGTTTAAAAGAATGTTATTAAAGAGAATTTTATGTCATTTTTTTGCATAAAATGTTTATTGAGGTTGCTGAGTGTATGTGACAGATGGTGCTCTTATGTCACATCCTATCTTTCATTCTGTTTTGGAACATGCAAGTCTTCCATGCATGCATAATTGCATTACAACATTGTAGGGGGTTTTTTGTGTACTCACTGAAACATAAAGGAATAATCCAATGTGGGATCTTTAATGGGGGTTGTGCTAGCAGTGCCGTTAAGCTGTTTGCTTTGGTGTTAAGTGCTGGCTAACTAGTATGGTTAATGATTTTTGCCTCCCTAAGTTAAACTTCAGGTGTAAAGGAAAAAATGAGAAGTTACTATCATTTCATCAATCTGCTGAGAGCATTCAAGTAACTAGATAGATGATGTTCACTACATAATGTTTTATTCTCTGCATTGTGAAGCAAATAAAATTCATAGTTCCCTCACAATGAAAGAATGCAGTTGTATATGAACTTTCCAGCTTGAGTATCTTTCAGATGCTAATGCCTTAATATTTTATCGTGTACATTAAGTATCTGTATGATTCTAAAATTGTAATGAAGAAAATATATTTTAATTTTTATTAAATGTGACATTACTTTTCCTCCTTCAGTTAACAGGAGACTGAACTTGATCTTGACTTCATTAGAATGTTGCCAACCTAACTTATATTTACATGGCGTCCTGAATAGCTTCTTCTGTCTTTTTATGCCTGGACTAGTGGATGGAACATGTTGGACTTCACTGTTGCCTTTGGATTACATTGGGCAAATTTGTCCATTGTAGTGCTTTTTTAACTGAAGAGTGTTTTGCAAGGAATGTAGAGATTATCTCGATTTTACAGCTTGGGGAACTAGAAAAGTGTGTGAGACATACAGAATATGTGAATCCAGCAAGCCAATAATGGTGCTGGAAATTTTAAGTCTTATCCCACTTCTAATTATTTTGACTGGTGACTCTTGGTGGTTCACTGTTTGTAAATCCAGCTAACTGAAATTAAGGTAGTGAGAACATCTTCCCTCATAATGCAGCAGAAGAGAAAGGAAACAGTTAAAGCCAAGACTAGTATTTCTACTCCATGCATTGTCAGTCACAGAGTCCCCTGCTACCTTTAATGGTATTACAGTTGCATAAATTCATTTATACCTTCTTTTATTGGCTTTTGAACACAGTTTTCAAAAAGGTAATTGACTGAATAGATGTCCATTGCTGCTGTGGCTTGTGTAGATGAATGCGATTCATGCTCGGGGCTGTCAGCTGACTATATTGACATGCTGTTGGTTGATTAGATAAGTGCTGAATATGACTGATTCTGGTCTGCTTTTGCAGTGAAGTCAGACATCATGTTTGGTTCTTTAGAACATTGGTCAAGTGGACTTATAAACATATTATTTATATTCTTTGTGTGTATTCTGTACTTTGAAAAATTATTTAATCTTAGTCCTAACCTTCCAGCATTACACTGTGTAATATTTCAGCAGCATTTGTACTTTCTTACAGCATCAATGTGCTTTGTTTCTACTGGAGCTTAACTGATATTTCATGGTAAGATAAATCTGCCATTGTAGTATTGGAAATGTGAAGGCAACCGTACTGGTAATGCCTGATAAGCTAAATGTGCCAACTTGCCAGGCTTGTTATGCAGCTTCTGCTGTATGGAGAGCAAAAGTACATCACAAACCAAGTGGGTTTTTTCCTCTTAGTAGTACCAAGGTGTTGTGAGTAAAGCTGCAGTGTCAGGCCAAAACCTGAGTTCCAAATCAGAGATAGAGAGGTGTGTGTTTATCAACTTCGTTACTGTGTGTAGCTGCAAGTGTAAAGTGCACTGTGTCATGGACGGTTGCTGTCAAACAAGTGATAGGATGTGATGAGACAAAATGAGTAGCACGTGAGTTACTTCATGCAACAACCTTCAGCTTGATTTTCCTTAGCTGCAGTGTACATCATGGAGTTTTAAAGCTAAACAATGCAATATTTCTTTTTTAGCTTGCAGCATGGCTTTGTAAGCCAAAGTCTTCCAACTGTTCATATTGCATCTCATAACAGGATATACTCCATGCAAGTTTATTGTTGGGCAAATTAATTTTTAATTGATGTCACAAGTAATCGCTGCTTTCTGCCTGGTTTAACAACTGAACCGTTTCTAGTGCAGTTGCTATTGCCTTGCCATAGACATTCTTTGACAACATACTAATATTAAAAAAAGGCAATAAGCTCTGGTTTGTAACAGCCATAAACTTGTCTATAGCATTTCAGATTTGTGTTTATTAGGACTTAAAGTTTATTAACACAGTGGCTGTTAATTAACATAATACTTGTTAGGAATTAAAGAAGATCAGCTAATGAAAATTTATGCTGAGGCGTCAACCGTGTTAAAATTCAATTACAGTCTGATCCTTGAGATTTTCAGCATTATGTGCTACCATATCTTCATCTGACAAATCTTCTGATCTGATTGAATAAATCTTAAATAATATTTGGGTTCTTCTTAAGCATTTTGAACACTTTATTTTCTGCTTTCTGTTATTTTTTCGTACTGAAATACTGACATGAGGAAGACTTTTCCTTCCCCTTTGTTTTTCTACTGAGTATTTTGATGATTCAATACCTGCAAGATCATCGTTAATCCCTTGAAACAGTTATGGCACGAGTATGATGCTGTCCAGTTTTTGGTCAATCACATTTCTAGTCGCTGGACTTGGTACCATGAGATGATTTTCTCATTGGCTTTCTGAAATCAGTGGTCTGGGACCTAGCAACTGGGTGTTCATATTGCAAAATTTGTGTCTATTTGGTTCTAATTATCAGCTAGATTTTTAGGCTTATCAAAAGGGCCAGAAAGAGGCCCTGGAGCCTTTAACTCCTGGCTGTTGGTGGAGTTTCTTCTTTGGACAGAGTCCATCAGTTCTGGAGTACCAGTCTGTACCTTACCAGCATCTAAGTGTGTGTGGAGAGAGTGTTCACATGGTTGTGAGTAGTTTTACCTGCTTGGTGGGAAATAATGCAGTCTTGCACCTTCGAGAATGAATAAATGTAGAAGGCAGGTTTTTGTTTCTAATTTCTAATTCTTTGTGGCCACGGTGATGTGAACTTCTACTTTCTGGAAAGAACATGCATTTTGACTACCTGCACAGCATTAATTATAACAATTCTTGGACATAGGCCATTGCTGCAAACCTAATATGTAGTAAGAAATCAGCCAGCAGTGTGTAGAAAACAGCAGTTAGCAGCAGCCCGTAATGAAGGACTGTAGCAGCAAAGTTGCATGATGAAACAGGGTGGTGGTGTGGGTTTTGTTTGGGTGGTTTTTTTTACCTTCACTTGGGTCCTTAGAGCTTCCCCATGCTTCCACCTTCCTTAGATGTGTGTCTCTAGATGTGAAGCCTTTTGGCCTCCTATGCATCTCCATTAACAGAGAACAGCAAACACTCTGTCAGGTCAGAGCAGTAGCAAGGGACCTGACTCTTACACAAAGTAGCTACATCTCTAAGCTAATTTTCAAGTCTCTTCTTTTTTTTAAACAATACTTGATCTTTGATTGCTCTATCCATTTCTAATGGTAAAAATACATACACAGTTTTGTGATATCACTGTCATAAGAAAGAATAATATAATGATTTTTTATGTTGATATGGAGCCCCCCCCCATTTCTCCCTTTATTATTCTTAAGCTTCACAGGCCTGGAGGAAATTGCAGGACAACTAAGGAGTAATAAAAAGATAGGTGTGCTGGATATGATTTCTTAGCCTGGGTGATAATATATTATTGAACTATAGCTACAGTCATGGTCTGTTCAGAAGCTTAATTAGATCTGTTACCCACAGACATCAGAGTAAGTCAGTGTGACATTGTTACTTCCCCGTAGAGTTTGAAAATTTATGAGAATAAAACCTGTGGCAGTGAGGTAAAGGTTCCTTTGCTGCTGTTATGTCAGGAAACCACATAGGGAGGGAAAAGAAAGGGTAAGAGGAGAGGAAGGCCCTAGAAAGTCTGAGTCATGTAGCAGCTGTCTTTGTGTGAAGGAGGAAATGTGTGAAATCCAGGCCCAGAGAGTGGAAGAAGGCACCTGTACTTATCTTCCAGTGTATTATTTTCTTCAGCTCCTGGTGTTTCTGTTGGAAAAATAGTAGAGTCCCTTGGAAATTAATTGGGTCAGTATGCACAGTATTTTTTGTAGGTGTGCAAAGTGTTCTTTTCCATAACAGTCCTAACACATCTGTTTTCATTTTGTTTTCAGCTCTATCTCATCGGAGGATCTTTTGGACTCCGTGAATTTGCTCAGATAAGATACGATGTTCACAAACTACATGGCAAGGTAGTTTAAATGGTTTTCTTTACTTTTCATTTCATTATGCCTGCATGCTGCTTTCTACAGAACTGATAGGACAAGCAAACTTGGTGTAGGGGATTTGCCTTACACCACTTGGCCCTAAGCTACAGCTGAGTCTCGGAGGCAGCAGGCAGAGTAGGTAGCAATAAAGGGGCTGACATGGTGATGAGTCCTTTTACCATCCGTGAAAAAATCAACATAAGTAATAGAAACATTTTGTTCCTTTGGTTGATTGTAAGTGGCAATTCTGAATCCTGAGAAGGAAGTGTAGCACATCTAGAAGGAGGTTATTACAAGGGTACTGTATCCAATTTAGAGTAAGGAAATGGGTATTTTAAAAGGTTCGGTTTTCAAACAATACTTGGCAGTGAGCATATAATGTTAGATGGTTTCCGGGGCTTGGCTTTGCATTGACAGAGACAAGCAGATACCTTTGACATTGTGCTACATCTTGTTCTTTAAGCCTTGTGAAAGAAACAGGAGCTAGTCTCTACCCATTGTGTCAGAATATACTGTATATAAGAAGCCTTTCTTTAAACGAACCTGAAACCTTCTGTCTGAGGAAATCGCATGTTTACTAGTGCTACTTACACCTCCAAGTGTAACACTAGTTCCAAATTGCATATGAAATGATCTGAAAGGAGTGTGTCGGTTCAGCAGAAAGTAATATTGGCTTGCTTTCCCTGGTTTGGTAACATGCAGGTCTGCTATTGCAGTGCAGAGAGACTTTCTGGTCTCAGAGCTGCTGACTTGCAGGTTGCACAAAGCTTTTTTAAAGACTCTGTGTCACTTTATATACAAAAAAAAAATAAATTGTGCAGGACTCTGAATGCTGTGGCTTTCTACTGTAGTGAAACCTTTGAGATCCTGAGCTGTTGAGAGTTTGGAGACCCTTTTGTTTTATCTTAGACACTTGTGGACCATGTAAATTACTTGAATCATTCCTCATTGTTCTCTATGTTGCATACCTGGCTATGGCCTTCCATGCACCATGTGGCCCACTCCTGCTTAGAACTGTATATGACAGAACCTGTGGACCAGGGAGAGTAATCTTACAAATCTTTTCTCCAGTGCTGTCTTCTGGGTAGCTGTTTTCTATCATTTCCAGCCTTTTAGGACCAGTTGGAGCCTTTTAAGTTTTTCTCCAGCCAGATGGGAATCACAACGGGGCAAGAATTTCTGTTAGTTTTTTGGTCAGATTCATACTCAGTTTATTGCATTTCACCACCATGATCTGCACTGTGAACACAGCCCAGGGAAAAACACTGTTAATAGTTGTGCTAATTCAGATCTGTGACACTCTTTGTCCCAGCATTTATATCAAGGGAAGCATCACTGAATTAGTCAGTAGTACATGAAAGCTCTGAGTGGAGGCTATTTCACCCTTGAGTTCTTAAACTCTGAAAAGCTAAAAGAGGACTTCTGAGTTATTCTCTAACCAGTATTACTTGAGTCTGCAGCATCTCTTTTGTGTTTTCTTTTTCTTTCCCTTGCAATTTTATTCAGAAGTAGATGACATCTAAGCACAGTGCAGTATTGGCTCAGAACTAGCAACACCAACTTTGGGCTTGTTTGTAGGATGGGCATATCAAAGCAATGTGTTCCATTCATTTCTGTTTCTATGTCCGTAAAAATAGAGTTGAAAGCCATTCTAATTCACTAAATAAGACAGCAAAGGAGACTAGAATGTATTTTAATGGATAAACAAATCTAGTTTAAAATGTACATGAAACTCAGGAAAAGAACATTAATATGAGTAATTTAAAAGTGCTGTTAAAATCCTGATACTTTTCTCGTATAACACCGTTTGACTATCGTAAATCTTATCAGAACAGGGACAGATGGACTAGTGCTCATTTCAGGGGTTTGGACAGTTACATGCAAAATGCAATATTGTATAAAAGAAATAAGGGGTTTTTTTGTTACAGCTGCTCCTTCAGAATAATAAGAATATTTAATTAAATAACAGTTTCATTACAAGGAGCTCAAAAGACTTTCACAGAATTTAAATGAATTAAGCTTCATAATCCTACTGTCAGAAAAGGTAGGATTATTGTTTACATTTTACTGCTGAAAAAATGGAGGTTGCACAGATTTAGGCACCCATCCTAAAGCAGGCTAGGATTCATAACACCCAAGTATCTATCTTTTTTGCTTATATTTTAAGGATGTGCAAACTCCAGTATGTCACCTTTTGTAAGCATGATTCCTGAATTTGTTTCCTTGCTAATTCAACTGCTAAAAAGACAGAACTTAAGCAATCCTTTTGTGGTAAATCTCTAATACATTTCCGATGCCTAACTATGATCCTTTGCCTTCAAAAGAACCTGTTCTTTTGCTTTTTCACTCTTAACTTCACACTATGCTTGGAGGGAAACCACATTAGTAAGCAACTTCTCAGTCAACAGTGACATTCAAAGGCAGCACTACAGTAGAACTGCTGCTGTGTAGTCTGTGTTTCAGTGACTGAGGGGCTAGCTGCCACTTTGGATTCTTGTGGCTTAATGAAAAAAGCTGCATTAGTAATAATGACTATGTTATTAATGTCAAACTGACTTTTGAAGAACATTCCCTGAGAAAGGAATTAAAATTCTAGAGAAAATTATGGTTTGGACCTTTGAGGGAGTATGATTTGGTTGTGGTGCATTGGGCTGGGGCTAGCATTAGGGTTGGGAGAGAGAGGGCTGTAGATGGAATGGAGCTGAGAAGGGACTGCAAAAGGAATTGCGTCCTCTTGTTTGTTTGGGCTGTGTGTTGGGATCTTGGACTGCAGCTCAGCCAGTGCATAGGACAGAGAGACAGAGCCTAGAGCTGCAGGTGAAGAGGGGCTATTAGTATCTAAAGAGCAGATAGTTCATCCATTTAGTGTAACATCCTTGGATATCAGGGCCTCGGATATGCCTGTCTCTTGCAAAAGCAAGAAACAATTTTGGCTACACTTTTGTCTTAGGATACCTAGATTAGTCATATTCCCTCAGCACAATGAATGTACTGCATTTAAAGGAAGCTTACTCTGAGGCTCTTACTGATATAATGCGTGTTTATGCTAGTCAGAATTCTCCTGAAACTAATCAAGGTTTTGTCCATTATCTATTGTTGCCAAAATGTCCATTAATGGAGAAATCATTACGTTAGGTAATTGTTCACTTTCTGGGAAGAATTTATGCAAATCAAAATTGGTTACGGAAAACCAGGTGTGCCTATGGGAAAACCATGTGGAATTAACAGAGAAGAAATGAGTAGGTTGGTATTAGGCATAGTTCCAGATACCTTTATTCATAAATGGAAGACTAGGCCCTTTCTTTGTCTTTCTTCTTTTGTATGTAACCGGAGATGCTTATTTAATTTACATTTTTTTACAGAAAATGTTATTTCTATTAAATATACAGAAAATGTTTTTTTCAACTATATAACAATCAATTATTTTTATTCATTGTGTACCCATTGTTGTCATTCTAGGTGTTGTAGAGACTTGCTGATTCAGATTTAGTTTTGGATATAAGAATCTTGGAACATGGGGTGTGGTCTGTCCTGATGGCTAACAGCAACTGTAGAGAATTAAAGGGAAGTGACATATTAACTACCTGGAAGAGTTTATGCTTTCCCCCCATCAGCAAACCTTTCAGAGTAAGAGAGTTTTTAAGCTCCAAAATGCCTCTGTTGAAGAAGTATCATTGCAAGGCAAGTTCTCAGACTTTTGGGATGGGATAGGACTGAGTGAGTTCCTCCAGGGTAATGTGCAGCAGAAGCACTTCTAAGAAAACTGGAATCCATTTGTATGCCATTTTGGAAACAAAACATCAATTAGCCTTTGAAGTCTGCAATCATTTCCTGCTGTGGGTTATGTATGATAGTGTTACATACTTATCTCTTTACAAACTGTGACGATCCTGATCACTTTTCCTTTGTCCTGTGCAAAGTGAGTGCACCCCAAAAGTAGAATGCTAAGAAGTAATACTGATGTTTTCTGTCTTACTGAGGTAGAAAGTAGAGGCCGTAAAGTCAAAATGACAGAATTCCAATTTCTCCTCCATGAGTTTTATCCTCGAATCAGTTGCTGTGCATTTAATGATGTATGACTGTTGCATTGCATTCCAGGAGTTAAAATCCAGATGAAAATGGAAGTTCCTGACCTGTTCTTTCACCATTCTCTATGAGCAAGAAACCTGCAAACCCAGAAGGAGTATTAAAGGAGTGGTGGTAGTGGTCAGAAGCATACTCAGTAAGCATGCTAGGAGTGTAAAGCCTGCTTTATGCAGACTGAAGATTGCCTTTAAAATTTCCTAGCTGGTGTTTCTGAGCAATTGACTGGCGTGTAGTTACCCATGAGGCATTGATTATTGACACCTGTAGAGCATCAGTGTTGCCGTTGTGAATCTTCATGTATTGTATATTTGCTTTGTCTTAAGGTCCTAATTCAAGAAATTATGTAACTGTGAGGATCTCAGCTTTCGTTTTACGATCCTGGACCTTGAATTGGGAAAAAGAGCACATGTGGTGTGTAGATTATTCTGGAAATGTTGCTGTCCTTTGAAAAGTGAAAGAATGAGGAGTGGAAGAGAAAAGAAGGTTAACGTGATCACTTATGGCACTCTGACTTTTCTGGTTTACAGCAATTCTCATAATTGGGCTTGACAGTGATGTGAGCACGTTGACTGTCTGGTTGGTTATACTCAGTATTACAGGTTTAGAATATTGCTGGTTGGTCCCTAGTGCTGTTCTTTAAAATCGTGTCTTTCATCTCATGAGTGGGTGTCGGGAGACCCACAGCAGCATGTGATTTAAATAACACCCACTGATCTCACTGGAAATTTTATATCCATCTTGTTCAGGTTCTTTCTTCAGTTACTTCCTGCACCACAGAGCTACTCTCTGCCTGTGTCACTTTCTTAGTCTGTAGAATATAGGTAATTAGTGCTGCTCTACTTTACATAGGAAATAGGAAAGTTAATTAATTCAAATAAAAGGCATTATTTAAATTCATACGAGTAGTAAAAAATTTCCTCAGGTGAGATCCATTAATGCAAGTGTTCTGGGTCAGGGAGAAATAGCTAGGAAGCAGAGAACTGACTGAAGTTTGGTTTGTTTCTTTAGTTTGTTCTGTTGTTTGTTTTGAGAAAAAAGAAGCATTACAGAATAAAATGTAATTTCAATGTTTAGTGTAATATTAGTATGGTTTATGAATAACGTCATGTTTCTATATGTTGCGTCATTTTTTCTTTTAAATAACGTGTTTCATATAAGGTGAAAATTTTAAAACAAAATCACTTAAACCTCTGAATATGTGTGTAGTGTTTAAAATTACACAACTTGTGTGATTTTTTTTTTTTTACTTAGATTTGTGGAATGTCAGTGGATTGTCCCCATCACTACACATACTGTGAGCTACTAGATGAAGCTGGTTTACTGCAAGCTGACTTGTTTGTCTTATTTGAGGATCTGCTTCTGTGTAAAAAACAGTATTTGCTCTATTTGAAAGGCTGTCAAATGTACTAAGAATTTAACTGAAATAGGTAGCAAGATAAAAAGGTGTGGTTCTAATTTTCTTCCACAAACTCTTTTACTGACTGAAAACTGCAAGATGTATTTATTGCAGCTCTTAGTGGATAAGCATCCGTGTTCGAAATCCTATTACACCTTGGTGTTCCCCAAGATCCTCAGTCTGACCAAACTTGTTGGACTTCCCTATTTCAAGGAGTAATGTGGAGAGGCCATAGGAGTTTATATTAAAAACATCCAGCTTGATTTGAGTTTGAACAAAATCAGAATATCTTCAGTTGGTGTCTGGTGGAATATTTTGGATGAGAAAGGTATCCTTTCTAAACCTGTCAGCCAAGGCATGTGGAATCATTTTAGCATCTATCACTGAACTTGGCAGAATAATCAAGTCTTCTCATCTAGCATTTTAGCATTTATTTATTTATAACTGCCTCTTCCTGTGTTTAATTGGTTTCAGTAAGCTAATTACACAAGCGCAGCATGGCAAGGAATTGATGTTGGTGATTATTGTTTTCTTCTTTTTCTTTTCCTTGAGCAGGTTGGATTGGCCTGGGTCTCAAGTTTAATGATAAGTTTAATGATAATGGCTAATTTCCTTGTGTAAGTAGATTTAGTTGATTTTCGAAGACTAAATACATTACTGAGCTTGGCCCTAGGTCCTCCAAAAATTAAGAAAACAATACACTGAAATGTTGTTTGGTGCTATAGAGAATGTGAGAGGCATACATTTAGGATTGCTTACAGGTGAGAAATAAAAGGTCTTTGTCAGTCAATTACCTTTATATCATGAAGCATATTTTACTAAATTAAAGCAGACCTTGCTTTCAGGCATGGCCTGCCTAGTGAGAGTGGTTTAAAATTGTATATTTAGTCAGGCAGCTTGGCTCCTTATTGATGGCTAAGCAGGTACCCTTACAGTGACTTTGTTTCTGTTGGCAGGCGGAATTTGGAACTTGTTATGTTTTTTGACCATGGTTCGGAACTATCCAAGATAGTAATTTCAGTCCTGCAATGTGTCACAAAAATGAAAGGGTAGCAAAAGCTTTTCATGCCCAGTGTTGTGGTGGTACCAGATGTTCGGATGTTTTCTCTCTCATTTCAGTTCAGTCCAGAAGGATTGTATGGACATGAGTTCTTATCCGTGTTATTCTTGAAGATTTTGAGGTTCGGCTGCTAGTGTTTGGTTCATGTTTTTGCATTGATTTCAGCAAAAGCTAATCCATTTTTACTTGAGCTCAGATGACTTCTTTACATTGTCTGGGAAGAGCTGCTTACTGAATTTGCTATGATACCAGACAGACATGTATGTTTTGTTTTTTCAGACATCCTTTCAGTTTACCGTATAAACCACCATTTTTCTGTAAAAGGCAAAAACAGAGTCAGCTCTGGGATTCAGTAAGATTTTTGTTGCCACATTCTGAGGCTCACACTGTGTGCATACTTTTGAATGGTTTCTGGTGATTGGATCCACCTAGACCCAGTGCTTATTTTCACCACAGACAGCTTACAGCACTGTAGGACGACTTGGAGTTAAGATATTACCTCAGATTATTGAGCCTCTCTGTGATGAAATACAATATACAGTGCAAGTATTAAGAGTTCTTTGTTTTAAACAGACGCAATTTTTCCATTTTTTACTTCTTGATGGTGGTTCTGTTGTCAAGATTAGATTCAGATGAAGAGAAGGTTATTAGCTGGAGAAACTCATTCTGATGCCACTGCAAGTGGAACTAATTTCAGTACATAAAATGTTGATAGCTTTCAGATATTTACATTTTATATGCTACCAAGAATTCTGTTTGGTTTATTTAAATCTTGTCACATTGCCACAATTAATTACTGGTATTTTTGCCTTGCAATTGAAGTGATTACAAGTGTGTAACTTAGCTTCAGGCAGCTTTTAGCCAAAACATAATTTAATATCCAGCTGTTTTTCCCAACACCTCCCTCAAGCACCAGGAAACATCTAGCTTTCTAGACTCATTTTGAGAAGCCAGTAGCCGTGATATCAGCAGATTGAAGCTCATACAGAAGTGCTGGAGTCCCAGTCCCTAGGATTTTCTGGACTTCTAGATCACTACCGTTTTTACCAAGAAAGCGTTGAAAACTTTTTGCCCAGGCGTGTTTCCGTCTGTCAAAATGGACATTCCCTTTCTTTTCCTTTGTGTTTTGAGGCTTGAAGCCTCATTTGAAGCCAAATGGTGCTGTTGCAAACTGCAGCTGTATGGCAATCTGAGGAAGCAGAGCCCAAACTCGTATCTAGAGTAAAACCAACTAATGAGAGGGGGGGAATGCGTTATCTGTCTCTCTTCAAGTATCTGTCACTGCAGAAAGCATTTATTGGTTTGCTTGTCATTCAATAGATGATGCATTTTCCCCAGAGTCAGCACTGAACCTCCTGCATGTTATGTCAGGCAGTGCTCAACTGCCTTTTTTTTGATGAGGCATAAAAATGAGACTTAGCCTTTAGAACCTTAGTAAGTTCTGAAATTATTGTTGTAGCTGGTAGAGCATCATGTCTTGCCTCCCTGGAGCACAGTTTAAGGAGAGTAGAAGGTATCTGAGGTTGTATCTTGTCCCTGTGCGAGTAGATGGGCAGCTCTGGGCTCAAGGAATTCACACACTGTCCCTAACAGTCCCTCCATTTCTGCACCCTGGAAGACTCTATGTGCTGTCTGTACAGCCTACCAAGCCTAAGCTCTGGGATGATTCAGGGCAGCACGCCAGTTATGTATTCCCACAGGAACCTTTCTTTCTTCATTGATTACAGAGAGAATGCAGGAATACAGGCTTTTTGGATACTGCTTAGAGAAGAAAGATGACTTGTCTTATTAATATCTAAAATGTATGAATTAAAATATTTTGCATTCATAATTCCTGCTGATTTTAGTTGAATTGTTTTGTTAATGTTGGATGTTAAGCCCTTATAAGGAAAACACTAACTTTGCTATTCATGTTTTAAACTTAATTACACCAGATTTTACCGTTGTAACTTTCTCTAATATACCCATCAGAATGTCTGATCCTTTGACAGGTAAACATGTTATGTGTTAAAAATAGTGCCAAAATATCTTTCGAAAGAAAGTAGTGTGTGATGTACAAGTGTGTTGCAAATTCTTGTAATTTCAAGTATAAGTAATTTGGAAAATTAAAAGCTTTTTTTAAGTACAAGGTATTAGAATATGATTTTTCTTCTTACTGTAAAACTTCACTAGATGTCAGTGTGGAAAGTATTTTCACTTAAATTCAATGGGGACTGTAGAATGAGAAGTGTTAATTCCTTCAACATATGCAGATTTTAAGATGACAGTTATTAAAATTTGGTTGTAATTTATTTGTAGAAATGCATTTTCAGAGCACTGAAAACAATTTTGATAAGTTCACACTGGATTCTAAAAATTGTTTCTGTTCAAAAAGACATTAAAAAGACAAAATCTGTTTTGTTACTCAATAAATTTCTGTAAAAAACAGGTATGTACTGTAAATCAAAATGATATTTTAAAACATAATTTAAACCATTTTTGGGGTTAAAAACAGCAGACTTTTTGGTTTCGTTTTATATTCTTGATTATTTCTACTCAGAAAAAATGTTTATGTATATTTTCGTGCTGTTCATTTCTGGCAACTGGAGTTGTTTGTATGGGGGTGGCAGGCATATTTTCACATGGCTCAAGATAGGGCTTAGGCATGAACTTACACACTTAGAGAAGAAAAAAAATGCATATATATTTATAGATGTTTAACTCTGATTAAGGAAAGCATTCCTAATCTGTTAGTGTGCTTGTGCATTTTTTTAACTGTGTTGTGTTTTTATATTACGTTTGAAGGATCTGACTATCTCTGTTCCTACATGAGAAAGTTCATTGTTTAGAGCTTTTGAGAGCTGGGTTTTTTTGAGCATTTTTTGGTGTTATTTTATTGAAGCGTCAGTGCTTTTATTGAAGGTTTAGTCTCCTATGAGATACACTTTTCCCTTTAAATTAATTCCTTTGTGTTTCTGAACTGATGCACCAAGCGAAAAACAGTGGTTTAGATATTGTGCCTTTGGTTTCCCTGTATTGTCCAAGTGAGCTGCTGCCAGGAACAGTTTACAGAGGAGCCTAATTGAACAGTCAGTGAGCACCTGAACACAGGTATTCCTGCTGATGTACGGAACTAACAAGGACACCCTCTCCAATCCTGTTCTGTCTGACAGTACAGCACTGAAAAGATTCAGATGGGATGAAAACAGACTGCTTGAATGCTGCCTTCAGCTGCCAATTCACGATTTCTCTCTTGAAGTTACTTGCTTTGAACGGAAACTTAAGTGACCTTCATGTTTTTCAGAGCTACCACAAAGAGCTTGATTTTGTGCAGAGTTAGGGTATGACTAAGGAAGCCATAAAGGAAAAAAAGAACCCGATAAATTATATTTACAGTAGTTTTCCAGCTTTAACTTGCATAGTAGGTACATAGCCATTAAATAGGGATCTTCAAAAAATATGACCAAAAAAAATTGACTCTGCTGGAGTTGCATCCAAAGGTGCATTTTGGGTTGTTTCTAGCTGTTAAGTATATTCTATTTAGAGGCAACAAGGGTGGGTTTTTCCCTAAATACTGGCATCACAAATTTACACCCTTTTTTTATACCAAAAGGAACATTTTTTTGTACTGAATTTTACTGTGAAATTAAATTTATGCTAGCATACTCAGAGCCAAGGTTTACAGCACTAATTTGGTATAAATCATATAAATAAATGTGCCACTGAAAATCAAACTGGATGTGAAAGCATACCAAAATTAATTAAATGATGAGTACTTTCTTCTCAGAACTGAAAATTCTAGAATCTTTCTTAGTTTTGTTGACCTTACATGTGAGAAATCTAGATATGCTTAAATGTTTGCTGAATTATGGGATAGTTTGGTCATCATATTAGCCTTTAACTTAATTGCATTTCCCATGACATTATCACATGAAAAAGTCTGGTCCAGAGTTTGGGATTGTAGGTCTTTTTTTGGGATTGTAGGGGTTTTCTTGATCAATCTGGAAGCAAGTACAAGGTTTGGATTTTGAGAGATCACTGGTGCACCGTGTACTGTAACTTTGGGAACTGCTGCTGTAACAACAATTTATATTGCTCCTTTGGAAATGTCTGCATCGATTTCTGTCAGAGGCTGGATAAATTTTTTTTTTGTTTTGTTTAACTGTCTGTATTCTATGCAGATCATAGGAAAAAGTCAAAGGACACAAAGCTAGAGTTTACATCTAGTCTCAGCTGTCTCCTCACTGTTCATAAGTATTCCTATCCAGTTGATATCCTTGGATCATATCCTACGCAGTATAGAATCACAGAGTCATGGAGTCATTTGGGTTGGAAGAGGCCTTAAAGATCACCTAGTTCAGCCCCTTGCCATGGGCAGGGGCACCTTGCACTCGACCAGGTTGCTCAAAGCTCCATCCATCTGGCTTCGAGCAATTACAGGGGTGGGGCATCCACAGCTTCTCTGGCAGCCTGTTCCAGTGCCTCACCACCCTCACAGGCGAGAAAGTAGCCTTATGTAAGTGTTTTTTGTGTATTAAATATTTCAGTAATATAGTTGAAGGATTGTTGTGAATGAAGTTGCACAAAAATGGTATGTTTCGCCTTGCCCTTCTCTGTTACCTGAGACTGTATGCCAAAGAGCTTGGCATGAGTACAACCCTTGTTGTACCTTACAACCTCTACAAGCTTTGTTCCTTTAATTTCTTAAGTAGAACAGCTTTCAGCTTGGCTGTAGTTTACACTGCATTTCCTGAGTCCTGGGATTTATCCTCTTCTGTCTACAGCTTCTCACTCTGCTCATAAACCACAACTTAGAATATTTATGACACAGACTTTTGTAGCAATTTATGGGAGTCTTCTCAAGGAAGATTAAAGTTGACTGATCCACTCAAGATTGCTGATTTTTCATTTAGAGGAGTTAGGCATATGATAAATGTTTTCAAAGAAGGTACGCTATGGGAGAGCTAGAATTGGTGATTCTGGTTTACTCTTAAGTTTAAAAAATGGGTGGGAAGAACAAATTGAAAAATTTCATATAAACAGTAATTTTGTGGACTGTCTGTATTGTGGATACTGCAGGAAAACCATGTCCCATCTATTTATGCTGGGAGGGGCAGATGGAAAAATAAAAATCTGAATCTTAATTCACGTTCATTAAATTCAGGCCACTGTCTTCTCCCATGTCCAAAGCTGAAATCTTTCTCAGTGGGATATTATTTTGTGGAGGAGAGGGTAGGAACAGAAACTCATGTTTTAGTAAAAATAACAAACTAGTTTTAGAGAAGAAATATCTTCTGCTGTTTTCTGGAAATGCTTGCTAGAGGCAAAGTTCTGTAAGACTTTGGCATGCAAATATTTGGTCAGTACATGCCAGGACACAAGTATACAGTGTACTGCACTGACTTATGTGAGAGGAGACTATTAAGAGCACAATCCTCTCCTCATGACGTGGCCATCTCCTGACAGTTTCCTTGTGTAGTAACTGAACCCATCATTTTAGAAGATGTAATGTATTCAAGTCTTGGTTTGCTCTAAAGCCCATGGCCACAAATAGTACATGGACAAATAAATAGTAATGTTTATAGCATAGAAAGACTGCTTGTGAAGATGGGCTATTTGAGTTACGGATCCAGGCATGTGTGTTCTGTGGGCAATTGGGATGTTACCCTGAAAATGAGAATGTGTGTCAGCTTGGTGGTCCTCTGAATGCTGAACAGGAGCGACAGTGCTATTTGGCTTTGTATTCCTGTGTTTCACAGAATCATACAATAGTTTGGGTTGGAAGAGACTTAAAAGGTCTTTTAGTCCAACAGTCCTGCAAGGAGCAGGGAGATCTTCAAGTAGATCAGGTTGCTTAGAGCCTCATCTAGTCTGACCTTGAGTGTTCTCAGGGATGGGGCATCCGCCACCTCTCTGGGCAACCTGGGCTGGTGTCTCACCACTCTCATTATAAAAAACTTCTTTCTTATACCTAGTCTAAATCTATCCTCTTTTAGTTTAAAACTGTCAGCCCTTGTCCTGTTGCTACAAGCTTTGCTAAAAAGTTTGTCTGTGTCTTTCTTGTAAGCCCCCCTTACTGAAAGGCCTCAGTCAGGTTTCCCCAAAGCCTTCTCCAGAATGAACAAACTTAGTGCTCTTAGCCTGTCCCCATATGGGAGAGGTGTTCCACACCTCTAAACTTCAGAAGGGGTAGTGATGGTGTTCTTTGGGTTCCTTTGTGGAAGAGCTATTCTTTCCTTTTCCTGGAGCTAGAGTTAGTGGCATTCACAAATTTGTCAGTCGCTCTCTGCCCATATTATTTGTTTCTGAGCCAAAATGAACTATGGTCAATGAGTATCGATACAAAATGGTTAGCTGGAGAATTTTTTTAGTAGCCGCACTTTTAGGTTTATAACTGTACCAGGAATACTTGTGTCACAAACAAAAAATTCCCTTTACTGAGATGAGCGTATGTTTTTCACAGGGCACTGCAGGAGTCCCTGGTTTGGCAGGGGCTGCAAGCACCACATATTCTTGCTTTTGCTGTGTAGTGGTGCCCCTTGTCTGCACCCCGAGGTGCACCATTTTTAACACCTAGAAATGCTGTCCAGGTTCTCATTGAAAAACTGAAATGTCAGCCTTAAAACGAGAAGCATCAGCCTCATTTTAAAAGGTTTTTAGTTACTTACAGCCTCAAGTAGCTGTCTACTAAGATTTCTAAGAATGTTTCTGTGCTTAACCTCTATTACTTTTAGCCGTCTAAGAATCTTTTTAAAGTCTGTTTCTTTGGGAACCTTTTGAAGTTAAGTAAGTGTAGATCTGAAGGAATGGTGGGAGTGTGAAATGGGACAAAATTCTGATTTGGAACCTGGATTCTTAAACCTTTTCTGAGATTTTTCTAAATTGCACTTGCCCTTGCCCTTTCAGTTGATGTAATATGAGATAAGCCTGTATAATGCTAAATGCTGAGAATGTTTTATTCATTTTTGCTTCAAGTGCTAAAAAGGAAAAAAATAAACCCACCCCAGAAAAAGGAAAGAAGTAAAGCCTTTAAAAATGTATTTATAGTATTGGTTTCAAAGCCTTGCAGACAGCATCTCATGAAGGTTGTCTAAATTCTTGCATCAAGTATTTCAGTAGTCTTCTAGTAAGAATTTAATGTGAAGTTATGCTGTAATTATACATGCACACATCTTTGGATTCTACATTTAGAGACAAAGTTTGAATTTAAATGGATCTTAAAGGAGCCGCCGAGATTTTGCCGAACAAGAAGAGTCCTCTAGTGTGGAGAAATACCGTTTCTGTTCCTTCCTGCCTCATAAATAATGGTGAAGAGGACACTGTCAGGCTGTTACGGCATTTGGGCTTTGTCTGCTGCCATCATCATATTTACTAATACAGATTTGTATCCATAATTTAGCTGACGATTCGTTTGCCAGTGCATAGCTGAATACTTCTAGCTCATTTGGCAGTATGTGTTGGCATAGCAGTCATCATGGAAGCAAAATGTATGTTTGTATTTGGATCTTGTGGCAGATGTGTAATACAACGGAGCTACTGCTTTGGCATGGGCACTTTACTGGCTCTGCCCCCATTTGAAGTGATTGTGGCTCATATTGATGTTTATCTGCCTTTTCAGAATGAAAATAGCATCATTCTGTTTTCCTGTTTTTTTGTTGTTCTTGTGATGTTTCAAAGATAGCGCAGCATCGTACAAACACAGTGGAAACAAAACTTTATAATACACCTTTTCTCAACTCCTATATGGGTTCCTAAAACAATTCGTAACCCATCCATCTCATTTGGTAGCTGAAAAGCAAGGGTTTGCAGTCAAGGCATTAGAAGGTGCAGATGACTGAATTGCTGTGCGAGCTCAAGTATGTTTAATTATTCTACGTGAGTAAGTATGTATGTAGGGAACAAAAAAGATAAAGAGAAGAGGAAATACATACTTGCTTCCCCTTTTTTTTTCTTTTTGGTGGAACTTGGAGCAAAAGAACATGTTTTGCCGATTGAGCTTCGGATGTGTATGTAGATTGCCCTCAAAACAGGGTTTAACTACTGGTTTTGTGTAAGTTAATTTGCTGAATAAAATTCGTGCTTCCTAAGAATAAGCACTCTTTGTTCATTTCACATTTACAGGGTATTTTTCTTTTAAGAAATTTCAACTAGGCTCCTTCATTTCTGCATTTTTGTTAATATTAAAGCTACAGCATCAAACTGGAATGCTGTGTCTCAGTTTTAGCTGTCTTTGTGCAGGCAGAGGAGAATGAAGATAGGAGAAAGTCTGAGGACAGAAAGGCTGGAAGGCAGGAGAAGCAGCAGTAGCTTGACTGATTATTTGCCTTTGCCTTACACAAATGTGGCCATGCAAACACCACACATTAAACAAGCACACTAAAAATTGATAAAATAAAACTTGATAATGGGGATATTGAACTGTCTTTGTAAGTTAAATTCTGGCTGTGGTTAATTAGGTAAAAATGATGTTTCAACCACGATTCTTTGTCTGCCTTATTATTAAATGGAGGGGAAATGTAGGGTGAAAAAAACCTGTTGCTGCCTTACTTACTGGAGCTTTTATTTCCCCTTGTCCATATGTGTATTGTGAGAACACAGAGCATAACAAATAGTGTTTGCATTTAGTTCTGAATACAGCGAGGTCCATGATCACTCTTCCCTCCGTGAAAGCAAGCTTCAAAGCCTGTCTGGCTGCCCAAAGATTTTGCATTTCTGCACATGTGATGGATGGGTTCGTTGTTCTAATGAAGCATGGCTGTTGTTGGAGGTTGTGGTCACGGGAGAGAGGCAATCCATCTTTAATGAGGGGCAGTTCTACAGAGACCTTGAATGCCAAGACAGAGATGGAGCATTTAATTTTTTATTTGATGTAGAGGGCCAGTGCAGAGACACTATCTTGTTTTACGATTTTTTTTTTAATTACCAAGAAGGTGAGAGCTGTATCCGGTACAAACATTAACCATTTTAGATATTTTGGCTTAGCTCCCAAGTGTAATGAGTCTGGAGGTTGCAAATGTGTGTATTTCTATGGCCAGATCGCTGATGAGATAGGGAAATCAAACCTCTGGCCATGCACAGATGGTGTTAGACTTGCCTGTCTGAGCATCCGTCCTTAGGAACTGAGGTCTCACAGGCTGCATGCTAACTAGCAGACAGTGTCTGTAATCAAGGGGAACATTATGGCCTAGGGAAATTCTTCAGAGCAATTCCCATCAGTACAGATAGTAGATGTGTATTCTAAGTGCTTCTGATGAGCAGGAACTTGTGTTAGGGGAGAATCTGAAGGTGGATCTTCTCATTGGCCAGGCGAATTCTGTTACGTGTATGCCCTCCTTTTTGTTTTCCAGATTGCTTGTGATGTTTGACGTTGGCTATGATGAGGGTAACTGAGCCCTTTTCGTTCAGATCAAGAAGCAGCAAATTAAGAATAACAGCTTTTCTTCACTGAATTTAGTATGAATGAACTAGTTTTAGTCGGACTAGTGTGCCAGGGGTGTAGAACTACACACATTACCAGTCTCCTTACACATCTATTTTGATTTTTAAGCTCTAAAAACGTGATTGTTTTCTCATGGTGGATTTATTTGGTATTTTAATTAGTTTGCCTAAAGACTGTGTCTAAATACTGCATATGTGGCTGTTTGAGAACAAGGTAAAACATTTTCTCTAAGCATGAAGAAAGCTAATTATCTTTTTCCCCTTTGCTTCTGCTCTTAGACCTGTGGGAGACGGATGTTATTTAGCAAAGGAAGGGATGAACATCACCTCTTCCGGGCTCAGAAGAAGTTAAAACATGAAATGTGCCTGCTGTGGTTCACTGACATGTCTGTTCTTAGATTTGTTCTTCCAATAAGCATCTCTGAAAGGTGGCAGGAAACACCAGCACTATTACTACAGAATCAAAACTAGGAAAGAGCTGTGTGTTCACCAGAAAACTGGAAATTCAGCTCATGCTTAGACTATGAAAACCAGGATATACTGTATAGCTATTCACTGAACTCAACATTCAGGAGTATAATGTTACATGATCACAATTTTATCTTTCTTGTGTTCGTTTCATTTATTTAAGCTTTGTTTAGTTTAACAGTTTTAAACTAAACAGGTACAGATTTAAGTATCTAAGGTAATGCAAGTGCAGGGCTGTAGTTAAAAATGTGTTTTGCTTTGGAGTTTAATAATTTGGTTATTGACCTGTTTCTTTTCAGCCTGATTCTTGTGCTATGTTCATCGTTGGGGTATCTGAACAAATCGCACATAAACTTATTTAGAGGAGAGGAGGGTTTGAATGTGTCAATATTTAGTTTATTTGAGGTTAAGAGTTCTTTAAAAAAAAAATTCTTAAAAGCAAACATTTTTTCTGTATTTTTGTTTGTCTTTCAGGTTGATCCAGCTTTGAAAGAAAAATTAAAACAGAACACTGTGACACTGGAATCTGAATATGAGGTAAAATAAATGTGTTGCTTGGGGCCCATAACCTTGGCTACCCTTGATTACCCTGGCCGCTGGTGGGTTGTAGCTGTCCCTAACTAAAATTAGATCAACCATCTGCCTTTGACTCACTGATGTCCAATAAAAACAAGGTTTTATGTAAAGAAAGGTTTTTGGACACGTAGTGCTTCTTTCTGAACACAGCTTTACTTTGATTTCCAGGCGTCAAGTACGGTGGTACAAATAAATTCGCTATTTCTGTGGTTAACCTAGTTTATAAATGTAGAGCTGATGTTGGCCTTAGATGGAGTGTGTGTGAATGTAAGTCAACACTTCTACTGCATGAGTTTTGATGATCTTTAGACCAAATAACAGAACAATGGGCATGATGTACTATGTTATTTCTTGCTTCTGAAATTTATGTGTATCTTTGAAACAACTGTCATTCCTTTTACATGGTTTCAGAAAATTTTATAGATAAATAGTTCACTCTTTCCTCAACATTGCATTTTATTCAAATATTACTGAGCTCTAAAATGTCTGTTTTGACCAGTTCAGTATCCAGTTTCATAAATTTTCAGGCCTACAAAAAGCCATGTTAGAAACACTGGAAAAAGCCTCCCTGTAACCAGACACAAAGGATAAAGCTATTTAAAGTGATTCCTAATGTTTTAAAATTAACTGAATCAAATGTCCAACTAACACTTGGTCTGTCTCTGGGGCCTTTGTGGTGAACACAAGTTTTTGTTTTCTTCCCATACCACATTTCTGTCACAAGCCTTTGAAGATCTCTGTTGCACCCATTGCTCTCATACTTAGGTGTCCGAATGGCAGCACATGATCTTGATAATAAAATTTTACAGTTCTATTACTCTTTTGTGATTTGTCTGAAATAAAAATAAAACTTACCTTTTGTATTTTCACGGGACTAATTTCACAAAATATCTGCTAGTTTTTACCATTATTGCAAGTGGTTTTGGGCTCTCCCTCGCTATAAAGAATTGTGATTTCTGGTGCAGGGAATAAAAAGATGGAAAGTTCCAATGGAGACTCAAAACTTACAAATCCATTAAGTTCTGATTGCCTCCGGGATTACTGTCTCTCAGTTTCCATTCAATATACTGTAAGGCTGCTCTGATTTATTTATGTGGAAGAAAAAGTAAAAAGAACCACAAGCAGTAAAAAGAACCACATCTCAAACTCAGTACCTAACTTCAAAATCAACTGATCTGTATTCAGATATGCCTTACTTTTTCTTCACAAGATGAGTAAATAGTTGAAGGATAATATTTAAATAGCCATAATTGCATTATCTTTATGGATAAATCAATGGTAATGAAATACATCTGGCATAACAATATATTGCAAGCCTACTTGGGTAATGAGGCTCTTTTCTGATGGACAGAAATGACAGAAGCAATCTTTTTTTTTTTTTTTTTAATCTAAACTGTAGAGAGTTCCCAGACTGAAATTCTTCCAGAGTAGTGCTTGGGTGTTATAGAGGGCAGATCAGTTCAACAAAACAAATGGATTTGCATAATGAAAATAGATTTGGATTATTGTTTTGAACTCTAATATCAATATATAGTTTACTGTGGGCACCAACTTGCGAGCACATACTAATTTCTTGATTCAGTGAAACTAGCAGCAGTCATGCACGTACTTTGCAGGCTCCACACTAAGTGTGTGACAATTTTAAGTCCCTGTTACCTCTGTATTCTGGTGGACAAAATCTAACCAATCACCAGGTTACAATGGACATTTAGGAGAGTAGTTTTCTGTGGCCCCCGTCTGTTCCAGACTAGAGGGGTTTGGGTGGACATTTTTCTCCTTTCTTTATTTTTTGCCTTGTCGAAAATACAGCTCTTAGGAACACCTTCTAATTCAATATATAGGTCACACTGAAGGATTACACTGGTGGCTGTTACTAAATATGGTGTCATAAGAGATCAAGGGCAGTTAAAAAAAAGTTGCTGTTTTGATATGTAAAGCCTTATTTTACAATATTATTAGCATTATATCTGCAGCTGTTACTGAGGATACCATGCCAGCTCCTTTGGAGTGTGGTTGCCTGATACATGCAAATGTCCTTTGGCCCTCCCCAAGACTTTTAAAAATACCTTATTGTCCTTACAGAAATGTACATTTTGAATACCTACTGAATTCTTCTAGAATGTCGTAATTTCTTCTATAAGCATACATATATGCCCTTATGGGCATATTGCAAAAAATAAAGACATTTCCAATACTTCAAACATGTTGAAGTCTGCATTTTGTCTCTGATGTGGTGGCTGTGGTGATGTAAAAAGTTATAATCACAGACCTAATTTATTGTGAGGAAATTAACATAAAGACATTTTCTTACCTTCTAATTTACTAAATTATATCTTCTCAAGCTATAAAAAGTTTATTTCATACAGGAATGTTTCTGGTCAGGATACTATGTTGAGGAAGGAAGAATTTACATGTGTCATTCATACTGCATTTCTTGTACCTCAGATCTGTTAATAATGGCATTTATCTTGTGCCTTGGGACATGCCAGAGGAGCAGGCTCCCTTTACATACACTCTCCATTGTTTATGTATTCCTCTCACACACTTTTGTGTCCTCGTATGACCAATTAGTCCCTGCTGCTCCCCTTTGCCTAATAAATCACAGCTCTGTCCACTAGTGATGCTGGTACTAATGTGAATGTAGTTCTGCTGCTGAGCTGGGCCTTGTAGAACACACTGTGAAAAGTGTCAAGTGTTTGACCTGTGACAAAAACCTAGAGTATTTTATCTGAAAGGACAAAAATACTCTTTTACTCTTTTACCTTTGAAAAATGGAGATAAAAAGCCTGATTAACGTGATGAGTGAAAAACATTCTTGTGGTTGTTTAACAATCATAGTACATTCCTCTTCACGTGTTTAATGCAGTCTCAAAATAACATTCCTTATTTTAGCACTTGGTTTCTGTTCTTCTGTGAAATCAGTGGTCTAGTAAACACTAAAAAATCTGGCCTCAGTCGGTTGCATCAGACCCCATAATATAGAATTGTTAAGGGTTTTTCTAGCAAATAAAAACTTCCTTAAGAATTTACTAACATTTTACAATGGAAAAAAATATAATTTGAATTTGAATCAAAAATGTGATATTCAGTGAGAATCAATAGCAATTGAAAGTAGAGGGAAAATATCACAATAAATAAAAACGTGAAGGATTGCTATGGAAACAGTAAATGAGTTATAAAGCAGGGAAGACTGATAAAAGATGCTAAGGGCATCAGAGCTGTCTGATAAGCTGACGAGGATATGGGTAAGAGGATGGTGTTGCAGCAAACCAAGAATAAAATAATGAGGATGTAAAATCATCAGTAACCATGTTGGTAAAGTAGCAACATTCAAAAAACATATCTGTATTTTTTTTTAGAGAAAAAAGTCCTTTGTATTCAAATCAGATGTGCTTCCACATCCCTTAATAATCAAACAAGATGTTATTTAATATCTACTAGACTCTGATGGTTTATAGCCACGTTCTAAGAATGGGCTTGGAAGACTTCAGTGGTTGCTGAAAATTTCACTCTGGGATTGATGGTTCTCTGGGAATCATCACTGGGTAGGAAGGTGATATTATGAAAAGAGTTCTGTGAGATTTGGGGCGTATGGGCAATACTGAGTACGTTTTTCAGTGATGTGAAAGAAATTGTGAAATCATTACTAATGTGTAAGTGATACAAAAATATTGCAATAGTAGAAGTATGGCAAGGCAGGGACAGAGAGCTGTTCATATTACTTGCTAAGATGGGCCCTTTAAAAGTGCAAAGTACCTTTTAGAGTAGCCGAAGTTATTTATTTTAAAAACTGAAAATGCAGGCCAGAATGGACTGCATGCTGAAAAGCAGCAACTCTGGAAAATATTTAGGAGTTAGTGGATAAATAATTCAGCTTGATCTTCTAGTGTGATCTCGTGGCACAAAGAGCTAATTCAGTGTATGAATATAAACAGGAATGGCAGATGTAGGAACAGGCGATTTTACTTCTGAGTGTGGCACTGATGAGGCTGGGACTGAAATTCTGGTTCTCTTTTCGGTGTCTGGGTTTTGAACAGGGCTTTAAGAACAGATTAGGTTGCAGAACAGGCTGACTGTACTAACTTAGGGCTCTAAAAAAGTGCCTTAAAAGAAACATAGAGATTTAAATAATATTAAAGGTACCGAAAACAATGTTGCTTTCATATAAAATACTTTCATAGGAAGAAAGTGATAGTGATCAAACATTTTTTTTATTACAGAAAGTATAGTAAAATTAGAAGTAAGATCGGTTATTAATAGCTGGGAATGTCGTTTGAACACAACAGCAAGAAAAAATGAGTCCTTTGTGGTTCAGAATATCAAAACTGTAAAACTTTACAAAGTTTTCCTGCAACTGGTTGAGAGGATGGCATAATTGATGTAATATGCTGGTCTGCAAATGGTCAGACTAGAGAATGCTGCTTTCTTGACTTAAAGAGTATGAATTTTGAGCAGGTTTCGTTCCTTCTAATTTGATAAATCACAAAAAATCAACAGTAGCTCTGGACATAAGTTTTTTAATTGTTTGTGCTGAGAATTACAGCAAAAGTCTTGTAATTGCAGTATTAAAATGCATATTGAGGACAGTTCAAAAATGAAAAGTAGGTAAATGGAGAGGTGTTTTGGGAATATAACCTGTATATTTACTGTCTTAAAAGAAGAATTTGAATAAGCTCTTCTGAAAAAGACTCAGGCCGCTTATTGCTCATTTGACTTAACTTCAGGAATTGTGGTGCCAGCAGAATGGATGAAACTTTTTTTTTCAGGAAATGACAGTATAGTAAGATAGTAATTGCATCCAAGCATGTGAACATTAGGAGTGCTCTAGAAAGAAATTCCTGGATGCCAGTCACTGAAATCTGCAAGTATCTTGTTGTTGTCATTATCAGTACCAGAGGATTACTGATTTTGTTGCTGTTTAAGAATTAACAGATTAGTGTACTGAATTGATTTGCTTCAGTGTCTGTGAAGAGACTAGTGGCTGAATGCCTTGAGCTCTTTGAGAGCTGACAAAGATGTTGGGAACATATCGCTCTTCGTGACTGTTATGACAATAAACAGGTTGAGATAAATAAAGAGGTTGCGATACCTTTTTTCTGCCTTTAATCACTTTGTTCCTTCCATGCTCTCTTCTTTCTCGGTGCATTGTCCAGCCTAGCCATTAGATTCCGACTGCCCTCCAGGTTGTGTCTGGGACGAGCTGAGTTTCTTGCATTTCAGTTTATTCACATGTGAAATGGTCTTTTATGTTTTTATTTCATTGTGAGTCTTCAGCACAATGTTTTGTAGAGAAGTACAAAGTCATGTTATTTTATCATCAATAGAAACTGCCATGCAGAAGGATTTTAGTTCAAATAGTTTGTGTTAGACGTTTTTTTCTGAGTGGATGTACAGTCCATAGCCAACCTATAGTTTTGACCTTTTCTTCTTGACGTCTCAGTAGTTTCCTGTACCATAGTTCAATGTGTTCAAACTACAAACTATGTACATAGTTTTTCATAGAGAAACACAAGAAGGTGGAATTCAGTGATGGGTAGAAGAATTCTGGTGGAAAAGCCTCTTGCAGGAAGAAAGCCTCCAGAATAAAGTTCATAGGGTATCACTTTTTACTGGTGTTACTTCTGGAATGCATCTCTGTTTAATAGTCTTGTAAATTCTTTCCTGGCCATCTCTTAGCACGGGATTTTCCTTAACTGAGAGCTGTTTCTTTCATACATGTTGCATTTGCACTTTTCCTTATCCAATAAGAAGACACTGATGTCTCATAGATGGAAAACAAGGTGAGTGATTAACAGTCAGACAGCAAACATGGTTGGGACTCTTATGAATAATCTCTTCTCATCACCCTTTCTCCTCTCTCCAAAATAGAATCCTTAGTACCAGCTTGCATTCCATGTGTGTTTTCTTGGTTTTTAGTGCCACATGAATTGACCAACTCTTACTATGCGAGGGCCAACACTGTGTGTTGTCTCAGTCACAAAAAACCCCAAAAGTTTGAGTAGGGCAAGTTGTATCCACACATCATGGCTGAATTCTTTCATTTATTGTGTTAAGGAATGCTGCTAGCTTCTGCCAGGCAGCCAGTATGGCGAACACCTCCTCATGCAGCTGGCTAGGTGGAAATATTAAGCACCTCTGCCATACTAATGCGCCTCCACTGGGGAATCGTTGGATCTTTGGTATGAAATATCTCTGAAGTAACTTTAGTGTAGTGTATGGGAATTTAGCTACACAACTGAGGCCATACATGTTTCTCTCATTGTCTCCTTCTGAAGATGATACAGCAAAACAGATAATTTTGAAGGATGTTCTTGTCTCAGCAACCAGGCAAAGTGACTTCTTGCGAGAATATCCTCCTGTTTGTTTTTCTTTTTTTCTCTGTTTTTGGCCAATTTCAAAAACACTATCTGGAATATTTTGTGATTTCCAGTGTGCTTCCAGATGATGTCCACATGGACAAATAAGTCTAAATGTAAAAAAGATTATTGTACAATTCTTGCATGTTCTTTGCTTCTCAAATTTTTGTTACCCATCATTATTTAATGTTCAAACTATGCTATAAAAATGTACTCTGCTTTAGCAAGTTACTGTCAGATAATGGGTCACTGCTTGTCCTACCAGGCTTACTGATCAAACAGAAAAATGAGATGCGAGATTCTGGTGGAGGCTGACCACGGAGTTTGCACACTTCCTAGCTAAATAATCAAACTTCTAAAAATTGAATGGAAAAGTTACCAAGTTTAACCCCTGAGTTCATTGTGTGTCTGGTAAAACTTGGTTTTTGCCCAGGTATAGCTGGGAAGCATCACTGAGAAGTTCAAAGGCTGAGGGAAATGGTGTTGGTTATTCAGTATGTAATAATCTATCTTGTTCATAGCATCTTCCCCTCAAGTCATTGGAGAGCCAGTGTCCCCCTGTGCCATCTTTTACAGCTCTAACATAAATAGTTTTTAAGCACAATGCAGTTCAAAACCAAAACACCTTCCAGCTCTAGAAAGACCCCAGACCTTACCTTCTGAAACTTCATGCTTGTACAAATTTAAAAAGATGCCTTGATCTTTGTATGACGGAAGTCTTTCTGATTTGATTTGAAGACCTGTTGGTTCTGACAGAATGGAAGGTAGAGTTACTCACAAATTATTTGTGAACTATACGTTCAGCAGTGTTGCTGAGAAGTAGCTTTACTGTCACTGGCAGTGTAGTGGCGGAGTAACACTCCTATTACTGTCCTCATCAATTAGACAGGGGGTGTTAGCCACAGAGAAAAAACAGGAGGATTTTTTTCCCTATGAGAAATTGCCCAACAGCACAAATCAAACAATAGCCATTGATGTTACTGAAAAACTATTTATGGCTGAAAGATTTGAAATTGCCCTGTTAACATTTAGCCCAAATCCTAGTTTCTCCACAGAGAAAAGCATTCTGTTTCAGCGTATAAATTGATAAGCAAGTTCTGGAAGAGAGGTGAGTGGAAAATGAGCAGGGAAGTGTAGATGAGAAGCAGAAGTCCTAACCTACACTAACTGTGTGAATGTTACCTGAACTAACTGAGGCCGGGATAGAGGGGGGAGCATGTGAGAGGCAGAAGATTGAGCCCACCAGTTCAGAAGGGTCGACTGCTAGGTAAGGTTGACTGCCGATTTGAAGGAGTGTGGTTACTTTAAAGTAGTTATTTAATGGCCTGGATTTAAGTTTGATTTGACACTGTTGTTTGTAAACCTTCTCTGGTTGTTCCTTTTCTTATGCCCACACACTTCTGTTAGTAGTTTCATAGTGGTAACTGATCATTTCTTGTTGTGTAATCTCTTAGCCCTTTGCTGTGGTATTCATTGCAGCTTTTTCCTCTCACATAAGAAACTTTGTTTTTGATATCTCTTCAGAAGGAAAAACACCATGTGTGACTCATGGGTCTCGTATTTTTTTGTCCTGGTACACCTCATCCTTTTTTTATTAGAGTATCTTTTTATCTTTATTAGAAGGACAGACTGTGCCAGATTTTATATACAGAAAGTGAAAAAATTGTCCACATTTCCAAGTATTCATAGTCTTACGAAGTTTTTTGAAATAAACTATTTCTGTGGTGTCAGGAGGGCTTTCTGGGCTCCAGATAGGGACGTGCTGTAGAAATCTGTGTGCGCTTCTTAGCAGCAACAGAACTGTCATTTTTAACTCTTACTGATCTCCTGCACTGTTAAAGATCACACGTCCCCTTCAGTCAAATTCACCTTTATTTAGCTGAAAAAGATCCTGCAAACATCCCAAAAGTCTATCCCAGGATGCTCCTGTTTTAGAGATTTGTGCTGCAGTTACTAGGACATCCCTTTACAAAGTTTAGTATGATACAAAGTTAGCAAGATCAAGCAGTCAGATTTGGGAAATTCCTTGGTCCTGTTGACTTCGCTAGGTCTCCCAAGTTGTAAATTCAAGGATAAATCTTAGTAAGCAGCACCACTCTTTCTGGGGCAGAATAACCATAGCTTGATAAAACTTTCCTATAAAAGAGAAATGAAAACTATCCTAAATGTACTTAATTGCTTAATTTAAAGTGGAATTTGCTGAGTTTTGGATGTTTGATCTTGAAGTTGTACTACTGCACTCATGCTATTATTTAGGGTAAAGGTTTTTAGACCTTTCTGAGTTTTGTTTTTGCTTAAGAAAAGAAGATATGCTGAAAGTAAATGACCCATGCATGTGTTCTCTTGACTTTATCATAAATCTTCTGAATCTTTCAGTCTGAAAAGTCCATTTTGGGTGATCTGCAGGTGTAATGCATAAATGCCACTGGATTATCCTGAGATTTAATGTGGTTTTTAAGAGATTCTGAATTTTAAGAAGGAAAACTGCTTCTGAATTTGGAGGAAATCATGGCAAAGCCTAATTCCTCATGCAAGTCTGTCTCATGTTATTTTCTGTTATGTTAAAAATTCAAGGCTGTGTGATCATGTGGTTTTAACTGAGTGATATAATTGTTTCATTTACTGAGCACTTTGTATCACTGTAACACCTTAACACAAAACTATGACAGTACTCTGTGAAAATTAATTAAACTTTGTGACACCTCTTAGGTGGAGGCAAGCTCTGTTTGCATGCTTTGGATTGGGAAAAGGTTTCACAGACAAACTGGTGGTGCAGTTCCTCAATACGCATCTTTTACGACATAGTCGCTTAAAGATGTTTCTCTTCTCTCTCCACTCGACGTTTCCTTCAGCTGTGCCAGTTCAAGTGTTTGCATATTCCTATGCTTAAATAGGATTTGTTCATGAGCAGTATGAATTTATTTTCCTCAACTGTTTTGTTTTCCCTAGTTGGAGCACAGCCCCACATCGTTGAATTGGCATAATTAAAGGGAAAATGACGCATGGGGAAAAAGTCTCTTAAACCAGTTCACCGTAGGTTAATTAATTGTGCCATAGATGAATGCTATTGGATCCCACTGAAGTAAGCAACAAAGCCTCTATCGGTTTTTGCTAGTCTTCAGCAAAGCCAAAAGAAGAAGCAGCTCCCTGGATGCTTACATGCCAGTCGCCCCTCAACTCTCCCCAATTCTTCCCTTAATGAACAAAAAAAAATTATATTCTGGCCATAGTTTGCTGCTTGCTAACTTGCTTGTTTACTAATATCATAAAAACTAAGCATTCTCTAATTGCAAAAAATACTTCTTTTTGAACTGAGGATTAAATCACTAATCATGGGCTATTAAATCCCAGATTATTAAATCACTAATTGCAGATATTAAATTATGTCACTTCCTAAGCAAAGTAAGTAACACACAGTTTATATTAAGAAAATGAGATGTCAAAAATATGGCTCTGGGAAAGAGTTATAAAAAACCCTACACTATAGCCATATCAGTGTGATGAGGATGTTAAGATTTTCAGTCATGCACAAGGCAGCAGATACAATGTTAGCTGTAATTCTGTACCTCTTCATCTATATATAATTATAGAGCTCCTCAATATACCTTTTGTCTCTTCAAGCTTTTTTGATACCTTTGAAAAACAGACTGTTCAATTGGTTTAATTCTTTCACTGCCTCTTAGAGCCATGAGGATATTTTTCCCTGGCTCATCTTTTGTCTGCAAATGGGTTTTCTTACTATAATGATGAGAAGTAATTGTCTCTCTATATCAGAGCTATTTCTTTCTGTGGTGCTCGTCACAGAATTTATTTCATCAAGCTGTAAAGTAAACAGGATTCTCTTATCCCTCCTTTCACAGGTGAGAAACTGAGACTAAAGCCAAACATTATTTGCAAGCAGCCACCTTGAATTCACTCAGCCTGAACACCAGTAGCTCTAAATGAATTTCTGCAGACTTCAGTTTGTGTATTGTGGCATGAAGACTATCCTGCAAGAGTAGAATTCAAACTCTTTTTTAAATTTTATTTTATTTTAAGGCTGACAGAGGCTTATGGCTTCTACTTAAGCCAGGCATTTGAACCAGCAATTAAGAGGTGAAGGTCTTTTTATGTCCTTTTTGATATCTTTGCACCAGTCAAGCTGTTTAACAAGTCTTAAAAGTCAAGTGTGGCAAACAGTTGAACATATTTTTCTTTTTCACTGTGCCTGTCTGAATAACTGCGGTTTTTTTCTTGAATTTACAGCTTCTGTCAGTCCTGTACTCTTAAGAGGCAGTTTAGCTGATTTAGGGAGTGAATCAGTAGATTTAATGGACTATACTGATCTTACTTTAAACAGCTAATTTCCAATATCCTTTGGGCTATTTGAGACAAGCAGGAAAAGTGCTGCTGATCTGATCTGATTACATTTCATTGTGGTCTCCAATGATTGAGTGTTTAGTATATTTGAATTGGGAGAAGAAGTCTTTTGGTTTTCAGCCTTCCAGTTCATATGAATTTCAGTTTAGTAAAAGCTGGAAGTAGTTTGTGATGTCTTCATAAAGTTACGTAGGCGGAATCCAAGTGGCTAAAATGAAAAAAAGAAATAAGAAATTAAGAAGACCTAGCCAGCCAGAATGAAAGATGTTGACTTCAGCATCATCTGAGGGCAGAACTAGCTGCATTACTTCACAGCTTGTGGTGCACCTAATCAAGAGAAGGACTGTCAATCTGCTCTTATTCTCATCACTAAGATGATTTTAAAATATAGCTATGTGCATGTCTAGCCTACATCTAATGTAGCCATTTATTCTGAGATGATTCTGTTGTAAGAATTTTCATGTCAGTAACCAAGCAAAAAGAGTAGGGTTTTACTCAGTTGTATGTGAGGTACTGTCCTTGTTTAACCCCAGCAGCCAAACCCCACTCAGCCGCTCACTCACTCCCCCATGATGGGATAGAGGAGAGAACCGGAAGGATAAAAGTGAGGAAACTCATAGACTGAGATAAAGACAGTTTAATAGCTAAAGCATGAGGTGCTAGTGTAAGCAAGGGATTCATTCACCACTTCCCATGGGCAGCAGGTGTTCAGCCATTCCCAGGAGAGCAGGCCTCCATTACCTCTAAAGGTTGCTTTGAAAGACAAACTCCATCTCTCTGACTGTCCCCGTGTTCCTCCTTCTTCCCCCAGCTTTACATGCTGAGCATGGTGCCATGTGCTGTGGGATATCCCTGTGGTCGGTTGGGGTCACCTGCTCCAGCTGTGTCCCCTCCTGTGCACCCTCAGCTCACTGGCAGGTGGGGTGGGGTGACAAGCAGAGACGGCCTTGGCACTGTGTGAGCTGCTCAGCGGTAATGAAAACATCCGTGTGTTACCAACACTGTTTGCAGCACAAATCCAAAACATAGCCCTATACTAGCTACTATAAAAAGATTTAACTCTACCACATCCAGAACCAGCACAGATATATGTGAAAATAGCTATACCATAGGAAAGCATTGCAGAACAGATTTTCACATCCCCTTTCAGTGGTGATACTCCTTCTTATGCTTATCCACATGCAACAGGAGTGCTCTGTTACTCCAAAAATGGATAGCATCAGTTCAGAAAGTTGGAATGTCTAATCCTTCTGCCTTCTGATGGCTGATAACGATCCCATAAACTAAATTTTTCCAGGTACTGTCCCATGGTAGTAAGGAAGGTGCTTTCTTCTTGAATTGCAGTAAGATACTACAAAGTGTTTATGCTAACACAAAATGTTAGTGATCTCTATAAGTATAATGAGAATTAAAAAAAAAATATAGTCTTCTTATGTATGCATTAGAATCTTTATTTCTTTATATTTTAATTGATCAATAGATCTTATCTATCATCTCAGGCAATGCCATTCCCTGCACATAAGCCTTGGTTGTTTTATTCTGTCAGTCTATCACAGTGTGTTTTCTAGGTACCTTTATGATTTCTATTGGAAACTGCTAAGGTACTTTCTGGTACTAGTTTGTTTGGATACTACAGTTTTGAAATACTTCCTGTTTTTGACAAACCTCCTCTCTATGAAGCCTTTGTGACGTTTCAGGGGCAAATTAATATGAATTTTTTGGTAAAGATCTTCAGTATGCATGTCTCCTTTGATAGACCTCTTTATGTAGCCTATCTTTAGATACCACAAGTTTTGTTGTACTTATTTTAAAAGCTGTTTAATGTTCAGGCTTCGGGAGCCAAACAACTTTGGGAATAGTTGAGATCCTCACAGCTGTGTGATACCTTTGCATTTAATTAAATCAGCATGCGTCCCTTCTGTTAAAGCACAAGGTTATTTTCAGTGTAGCTTCCTTGAAGCTTCCATTAGAATCAGATGTTAAATTCCGAATTTGCAATCAGAGGGGATAGTCACTGTTGTGTGGGATGATGAGCACCTTTCTTCCTTCTCTCTTCTTCCATGTCAGCTCAGATCCCTTCTGGTTGAAATGAAGTACCAGCTAAGCATAATATGTATAAAGTAGTAAAGACAATTCTTCAGAAAGACCTATGCCAACTCTACTGTCCAAAAAATTCAGTTGCTCCTACCTTGTGAAAGTCTGCTATGTTTGTGCATGTGTTCTCATATATCTTCTGTAGAGTGTTGCCTAATTTCTTTTGATACCTGACTAACCTCATTGCAATTTCCCCAACTGTAGAAGTGTCAGGAAAGTTTTACATAACGTGAACTAATAGCAGCAGGTCTATTCTGTTATAGCTGTTGAATTATTCTGCAACTCTTATTCAAGTCCCTGGGTTTTTGCCATTTATTTGTATGATTGATAGTAGACAAATTAGGCCATGGGCTCAGGACAGGGTGAAGTATTTTCTGGTGTATTTTTACAGCATTTGCTAAGATGAGGTCTTGATCACAGATGAGGTTTAAGTCCCGCTGCAGTACGTATCATTCATTACTGGAATGCAGCGTTGCCCTATTCAGTAGCGTCTAGGACAGCCCTGGTTCTGGCAGTGGTGCAGACCCTCTCCTCAGTCTCCCCATCATGTCCAGTGCGCTGTTCCACAGCTGGCATGTGAGACTTGAGGTCTTTTTCCTGAGACAGCTATGCCTCTGCCAATAGGACTGTGAACATGCAATACGTGTTTGTGTTCTTTGACTGCAGCACATGGTAGGTGAGGTCAGAAGGGCACCTGTTCTTCATTTTTGTTGCCTCTAAGTCTAGATAAATATTTCAGTCATTGGTAGTTCCGAGGGGGGATGATAGGAGTAGGCAAGAAGGTAATCAAATCTAGTTTTTCAATACCTGACAGTTCAGTCAGTTAGCATATCTCATGTATGACTTAATAAGAGGCCTATCTGTGGTGGCTGGGTGCCATGGGAAACTAGCCAGCAGAAAGCATTGCATACCTCTCTCAAGTTAAAACCACATGGATTGAAGGGGTTTGCACCGTTGCTATCTCTCTTTGTGCTAGATAATGAATCTTTTCCAGCATGCTTTGTATTTGTGCTGACAGGATACTTCAGGTCACTAATTACTAATCCTGTTGGAGCTATACCAGTGCTTGTCACTCCTATTACTTCAGTGCTTGGCAGACTTGCAGTTGAAGAACAGATCCGGAAAACAAGGTGAAAGGAGAAAAAGTGAATACAAGGTATCTTCAGCCATGTTCAGATGCTGCAGTGCTTCCTTATGTCCTTAAATGTTACCTGCTGACAAGCAGATGCAGTAATGCCTATCTTAGTCATTTATGTAGCTATATGGATATCTACTAGGTTTTTTCCCCCATCTTGTTGAACTTCTCATGCAGGGTAGATGAAAATTCATCAACCCAATGGTGCTACTGAGTTTCTTGTGAAAAAAGTAATCCGTTTGGAATCATATGTACTTTAAATCATGGATCTGTCAAGGTGACCCTGTTACTTTTGCTGTTTGTCTGCAGAAGCTGGAAAAATCCAACTTGGATAACTGGGAGAACATCAGAGGACCCAGTCTGTGGGAAGATTCCAGGACGGTTCAGAAGCAACGGCGGGAGGCTCTCCGTCTCAAGACAGAGTGACTGAGCAAGCCTACTTTGGTGCCTCTGAAAAAATAAAACGTCTCAGGCTGGACTGTCTAAATTTTTAATCCAGTGTCAGGAACAGACATGGGAGCAGTTGCACTGAACAATTCAGCTGGTGTATATATAAGTAACTGTGAGATCAGTCCAAAAGGCACTGTATTATATGAAGCTCTTTGTTTGCATCCATTTGCGTAGAGTACCACAGGCTGTATATGTGAATTTTCAATTAAAAAAACCTGATTATTCTACTGAGAATATCCCATTGTTTTTCAGTCTCTAACATTCAAAACTGCTTCAGCAAGGAATAACGTTTCAAGAGTCGCTTGTCAGTACCAGAAGTTGTCATCCTAATGAGAACAACAGTGCTGTCATCTAGATGTGTGTGACCAGATAAATGCTGCTTCAGGGAGCCCCTGCATGACTTCAGGCTCTTTAGCTTGGAAGGGGCTCCACAGGCATATGAGCTGTTCAGAACAGTGAGTCCAGTTTTGGCTAAATAATACTCTTGTGTTTCATTTCCAGGGACTGGATAAAGGCATGTTCTGAGTGTCAGCTGATAATCGGTCAAATAACATTTGTTTAGCTGTGGTTAAATTTCTGTGATTAGTTTATTGATACCTTCATGCAGGCAGGCCCTCTGCACTGGAACCTCTCAGTTTAAATTGGAGGAACTCTTCCTCGCAAAGAGCTGTGCTGCTTCTCCGTGAGTAAATATTGTAGCAGAATCTTCTTAAACCTCTACATAGTGGCAAAGCTCATCTTACAGGTGTTATTACATGTATATTTCTGCATGTGCACAGAAATTTTGAATGTCCCAATGAATTCTTCTGACATGTTTGTCTTTTTATATTTGTCTTTGTGTGCTAAATATTTGCTGTTATAGGACATTGTGTAAACATTCAGGACCCTTCTGGCAAGAGAGTTCAATGAAGAAGCATCTACTCAATGTTTCACATGAAATGACACTCTTGATAAGGTGTTGCGACAGACTTGTGAAACTCCTCATCAGAGGAATGGAGCAGTAGAGTACATATTAACATCAGTTCCTATTTTCAAAACTCTCACTGACACCCATATGTAAATCCTTTTGGAACTGTCTTTGGAAAAGGTGTGGCCTTACTTCTCTCTGCAGGATGTGCCAAATGCAATCTGAATGTCCTTTTGGACACTTTTTTAGGGCAGCCTCCTTGCCCTCATGTAAGTCTTCTCTCAGCACTTCATTTTCTTTAGTCTCTCAGTGGTGAGGCCCAGTCTTTCACTCAGGAAGAAGAATTAACACTGATTTTTAGGGAATCATAAAGCATCACATGAAAGATCTTAGGCATGTTTTGTGCATGTTTTCTTCTGATGGAGTTGTGAAAACCATCAGAAAGTGGTGGATGAAATCCGGAACAAAATTGGAGCTGTGTGTTTGTGCATTTCCCTGTTCAATGCCATAGATATCTCTGCTTCTAAATTGAAGTATGAACAAAATAAACCACACAGGAGAGGAATAAGAGGAACAATACAAGAGTAGGTAATAATAAATGCTATAGGGAAACCAGTGAAAGACTAGAATGCAGAGGCATTAAGCTGTGCTAGACCTAGACAAGGAGGAAATTGGTATAATTGTTTTGCCGTTAGGCAAATAAAATATAAATATGACAAATAAGGATTAATAATACTGCATAACTTTTAAAGCATTTTTTTCAACTCTTAAATTCAAGTTCAGGTGCAGTTCCACTGACTGCAAGATTGATCACTCGAAGGACATCAGAGCTTTGGCTACACTGACAGTGTTCTCTCAGGACTCTTGCAGCATCACTGCTACTGTTACAGTGAGAGCTGAACCATTGGAAATGTGTCTTTACATTCCCCACTGGTGTGGACTCTGCAAATTCACTGACTTTTTGAGAGGATGCACATCTTCCTTTTCCCTGCTTTGATTGAAGGAGATGGGAAGCTGCCATTGCTTTGCATATGGAGAGGCGTGCTCAGCTCCCAGGCTTGCACGATGGCTCACAGTATGGACCAGCTCTGCTCCTGAAATAAACACATGGCTTTCTAAGAACAGCATGTGTAGGAGAAGCAGCCCCTTCCCCCAGGGGAAGAAGCAAAGATATTTCTCTTGCATGAAGCCTTTAAGCTTATCAGTTTTGTTGATGAACAAAACACTCACTGAAATATCCTGTGTATTTTTAGTAATTTGATATTCTGCAAAGACTATTTTGGGAATGGTCATCTTATTTCAGCAGGTTTGGAATGTAGTTGTAAATAATTACTTATATGGAGCAATTTCTTATGTCCTAACTTAGGACCTGGTCTTAATTGATTGTTTGCTGGTTGTGGGGTCCCCCTGCCCTTCCCTTTTTCTTAAGTACTAAATCCTGTTGTTTCTGAGGGCATATTTGTAACTACTTTTGAAGTGGCCTCTCTGGAAAGTAATGGATTTATCTTAGCATCTCTGAGAAAAAATGAGATGCAGTTGGAAAACTTTCCAACTTGCCCTTCTCTTCAACTTCCATTTTAGAAGACAGCCTATATTTATTGATTGTCCACTAAAATAAAAACCCACCATGTTTTTTAATGCTGAATTATTTTAATAATTTTTTTAATGTTGACTCTGTGAATTAAAATAAGAAAAACAAACCAATAATAGCTGGTACAGAAGCTGTACTTTTCATAAAATGAGAAGAACCATTTCAGCAATTCATCTTTATTGCCATGTACTTGAACAATGGCTTGATGTTTTATGCTGTGCTTTTCTTACCCATTGAATTGGAAGTAATGCTTTTGAAAGGCGTGTTGAGAGCCAATTAAGTCTCTTAAGTTGTCATGCAACCTAGAGTAGAAGGCACTCCAGAAATGTGGAGAATTATAGTTCATAATAGTAGCAGGAGAGGCAAACTTCAATTAGTTCAGAATTCATGCTTAGTTTGGCTGCTTATTTGAACTATCCTTCTGAAAGCCAGTTAGAGCACTTCTAGTTATCTCTAAGGCTCCTGAAGACAACTTTGTTCAGCTCCTGAATGATAATTCTAAACATCTGTGAGTGAAAGGGGTTGGAGGTAATTAAATACAATTTTCAGTCTGAGACCGATTGACATTTTTACATCCTCTTTGGTAACTGGCCTACACAGGTCTGAGGGGAATGAAAACAAGGCTTTAGTGAGAGGTGTTCAGTATTACAAAGGTAAAAGGACTGAAGAAGCCAGATCTTCTAATCAGTGTTGCTGAAAATAGAAATAAAAGAAAGAAGTCTGGCTAGGTGTCTGTGTGTATGTGGGCTGAAAAATGTTCTGACAGTAAAGGAGAAGGTGTTTATCTCTCAAAGAAACTGTAGCAAGGTTGGTCTTTGGGATCTTCCATAACAAGAAAAGCAACAGGACATAGAATTGGAGGAAATCTGGGGCACCTGTCTTCCAGGGACAGGAAGAGGTCAGCATAGCACCGCAGATACGTGGGTATCTGCCGGGATGGTTCCCGGTGGCCGCTGTCTGCAGCTCAAAATGCTGCCCAGACCTCTGTGTGAGATCTGCCATGTGGATCTTGCTTATTGAGAGTGGTTCTCCTACAGCACTTTGGATGTGCAGATGCATGGGTGACCCAAAATGCTCAATATCTCAATTCAGCTGTAACAGATGAAGGAGAGCCTTAGCAAAAGCTGTAGTTACTGTGGTGCAAAAAAGCTTTCAAAACTACTGAATAGCACAGCAGTTGAATTTCAAAGTTCCTAAATACATCTGGATGAGCAGTTGGATATTAAAAACTTAGAGAATCAGAATGCAGAGAGCAATCTTGTTCATAGTGATCCTCCAAGGTCTTGAAAAAGATAGGTCATGGTGTAATAAGACATGAGTGATGGGAGTTTGCGATCAGAATATCGAATGCAGAAACTTCTGAAAAGCAACTTAAATCTATCCCATCATCAGCTGGGGACCAGTCCCAAAAAGCAGAGGAAGAAATCCATTTCTTCACAGAGAAGCAGCAACTTAGAGAAATTTAAAGGTCAGTGTTCATTGGACGTTTTACATGGATACTTCGTGTTTCACTGTGCTTGCCTGTGTGTAGGTGAAACTCAAAACAGTAGTTTTCACCTTGTGAAATAACTACACAGACCTTTGTACTTCTTGATGATCTTGCATTTGCTCTGACTTGCTGTTTGCATTTCCAGTTTGAATCCAGGGCAAGTTTCATTTTATATTTTGTATTTTTCAGAGGCACTTATTTCTGCAAGAAATGGGAAAGCCTAATATTATCCTTTGCTGCTAACTATGTCCACTTGAAAAAAAAAATAAAATGAAGAAACAGAGAAGGGCATGATTTGAAGTCTTAGGAAAGCAGAATAACTATTTTTACATGAAGATGGTCAAAGAATTTTCCTTAAAGCTTTTATGGTTAGAAGGGTTGCTTATTGCCAGTGTTTTCAGTGGAAAACCACCTTTCATCCTTCAGTGGAGTAAGGTTCAAAAAAAATTTCCACTCTTATTTTAGACTAGCTAACTAGAAGGCTTTTATCGAAGGAAAGTAATTGCTTAGTGTTAGGCCTTCATTTCTTACAAGGACTTGCAACCAGACTCAGCCAACACACAAATAGTCTCTAGACTTAGAAACAAAAACTCCATACAGATGTTCTTCTTAAAACTTGTACTCTCTCCAGGAGCCAAAAGCAGTCTTTCATACCACTGGAATCAGACTGACCATATTTTCTTGTTAAACATGTGCTTTAACTGCATGTGTAACTGTTGTGCTTAACAGAGGCAAAGAAAGTTTCACCCTCACCATTTCCGTGCTGCTTGGGACATGTGTTAAAATTAAATGCAACCAAAGCAGCAGGTGGTAGTGCTGCAGAAAGGACATGTGAAATATGCTTATACATTGCAAATGTGAATAGTATATGTGTCATAGTCACACATCCCTTGAGAAAGAAAAAGAAAAAACATCAAAAAAGTCCCCCAGAAATAAGAGAGTCTTGTGCACTGCCAGTGCCTCTGTAGAAGAAATTCATGCCCTTTCACTCAGCATATTTGGAGCCTGGCATGATGTGCCTCAGTTGGTGGAAAATACGACCATAGCTTTTTAGCATGTCTGCTTCAAGGTAGTTGATGAGCTCCTTGATGTTCAGTACCAACTCCATTGTGTGTGTTGGGTATCAAATCCATTATGGTCTCAACCTCAAGGAGGCCCAGTGGCTCGCAGGAGTATGGCTGATCCCTTGAGGACCAGGGGCAAACCCATCTCTCTGCCTTACAGATCTATTCTCCCTCCTCTTTCTGTCCTGTCTTGCAGTGTTCCTCCCAAAAGGTAACAATTCATTCTCTGAGCTGCTCTATTCTAATGGAACTGGCTGTAAAATGTCACCCTCTTTTTTTAAAGTTCACTGTCTACCATGAATTGAAGAATAGTTGTTTCTAAATGAATTTGAATTTCAAGCTCAGTGTTAGCTCAGAACACAGACCCAGTATTATATCGCCGAAAGGATGGCACCCAGCATACACTAGGGTCTCTTTCTATCTTCAGACACACAATGCTGTGCTCTCTATTTTATGTACAGAGGAAATTAAATGTACTTTTTTCTTTAAAAGATGAGATCTTCATTTATCTCCAGCTGTCAGTTCCTAATAATGTTGCCTAGAGAAGTGTTATCTGTGATTTTGTGGCTTTAGTGGACTATCTTTTGTTCGACAGAGGACAGCAGAATAAAATTTCAGCGTAATATAGCTCTTTTCTAATGCCTTCTGAATAAACAGAGGAAAAGAGGAGAGCAAGAGCAAAGAATCTTGGGTTCCAGACTCAATTTTCTTCTGCTTTTTAGAAGATAGGGCATTTTAAGAAAGGAAAGGAAGGAAAGTAGAAAAAAAATAAAAGAAATACGGAAAGCAAAAACGCTTAGGGACAAAAATAGTAATAGAAAACAGTATTTTTTTCTGACTGGTCCCTCTGGATAGAATAGAAAGGAAAATTATTTCTGTCTCAGGAAAAACGTCTGAGCTCAAAAAATACTCAGGTCCAAATGAAAAGTCAGATACAATATTTTGCAAGTCAATGGTTTTACAAATACTTTTATTTGGGTGAAAGACAATGTTTTATTTTGTTTTTCATGTTCTTCCATTCTTGATTCTTCTTCCTCAGGTACCTTAACTCTGGAAATGAAAAGCCAGCACTAATCTTAAAAATGTAGTTTTGACTTAAAAGATTGACAGCACAAAATGCTTCAACAGTTTTCAAAACTTTTCACAGAAAGTGTTCTCAATAAGAGTAAATCTATCAAAAATAGGTCTTTCTCAATGAACAGATTGCAAAATATCAATCAACCAGATTAAAAAAAAAGATTGTAAAAGATCTTTTTTCAGGGTTCACCAGTCAGTTCCTCTGTTAGTTGGTGGGTGCTGATGCTGTTTACTGATGAGGTTGTGACTGCACAACCCTGTGGCTTGGCATGCCAGCCTTCTCCCCACCAGATGTGCACACCTGCACTCAGAAAGTGGCACTCTTGCAATTTAACAGAGCATTTAGCTACTCAGTAACTGGTAAGAAAAGGCCTACCTCATATTGCATTCAATATTCTGCTATGCCAGGTAATGACAATGTAAGTTTTACATGAACTGGTGAAGTTTCCTCGAAAACAAGTTCCTTTTCCTCTCTGCTTTTGCTTATTTCACAACCTGAATTTATTTGTTTAGTTCCTGTTAAATCTTCACTTTTTATTAGATATTCAAACAGCATGCTCATATGTCATGATACATTAAGAAGAAACCAAACATTTTTCCCTGTCTAAAAAAAGACATCACAGCTGCTTACATGCTTGGTTCAGGGTTTCCACAATTTTAAGCTACCTGTCTAGCAACAAATTGGCAATCAAAGATGGAAATACTTCAGTCCTACTCATGTTCATGTGTATTTGAAGTGTCTACAGTCCATACAGTTCAGGAGTCATGTCTCACCATTATTTGGTTATCCACCCCACCACTGCAGATGCTCTTTTGCCTTGCAAACATCCTGACTCAGATGCAATTAAAGATGTGATTAAAGATAAACACATATTTTCAGCACAAAAATCTGAGATTGCACATTCCCTATAACAGCCCTTTTGGGCTGAGTGCTCCCTGTGAAGTACAAACACCCTAATCGGCTATGCTGGAATAATAGACAGCAAAAATTGTAGGTTTTGTTTTTATCATCCCTTAAATCAAGATGAGCTTGAATACAGTTTGATCAAATTTTTAGAAGTTCACCCTGGCCCTGATATGGGTTTTTGGGGAAGATTTAAAAGACAGTTATGACAGATAGTGTTTTGCAACTTAGCTTAGAGAAGGCATTGCAGAGAAACAGCTGGGAATATTCACAATATGTTTCAGTTAATGTAAACCCCCCTATATTTTAAATAAGCAGAAATTGAAATGCCTTAAATATTTCTTTCAATGTTTGAATTTTAGTGTGTCTTTCAGGACCAGTGTAGAACATGTCAGTTTTTAAGTGGGCTGAAGTTTCTGACTTTGCAAGAAAAAGCTGGATATGGAAACTTGTACTTTGTATGGACAGACCCAGTTGTCTGGGCAGTGATTTGGAATATGAATAGGAGAAGGAGACCTTTATCTCCTATCTTTCATCTACTCAAGAAGATTTCTTACCCCTGTAATGAATTATTCACAACAGAAATTAAAAATTGAGCAGTCTTTGTCCCTTGAAGCTACACAGGGTTGTGCAGTGTTACCTGACAGGTCCATTTTTCTCACACATACTGCTCATGATCTTAAAAGTTCTGTCACTGGTGTGCACCATCCACTTTAACAGCCACATACTCCATACAGTCTTTATGTATTTCCTTTTCTGTGTGTTCAGGTAGTGCCAAGAAACTAGGAGGAGAACAGGTGTTAGTTCTGTGCTCTCTGCCTGGAGATGCTGTGATCTAGGAACTGCTGCAGCAGTCAGTGAAGGTGTCTCTGTGCCTTGTTCTTTTGTCCTTGGAGAAGTTTCTTTTGCCCTCGGAGGATTCATGACTCTGCTTTCTTTGCATAAGGGGTGTAGCAGAAGATCTGAAATTTGAAATACATAATACCTTAAAGTCTGTTATGTGTTGTCATATGACTGTAAAGCTGTTTTTTAGAGGGCCTGCACTATATATCAAATATATGTGTAGCTAGAAACACACATATTTAGGCAGCCCCAAAGAATGTATTTTCCTCTCTGTACACACACAGTGGGGAGCTGGAGCATAATGTCCCTTCACCATCAGTGCCCTGCCAAGGTGGGGACTTCAGGGATCACCTCTGAGGGATGAGGATGGTTGCCTTTTAGCAGGAGCTGGCTCTGTGCAGTGATTGCCTGCCCAGGTTACACAGAAGAGAGTTCATTTTCCCACTTCCCACTGACACGTGGTAGCTCCATAGAAGTCAAGTGTCTCTGCAAGTATTTACATCGAGTCACGTGCAGTGATCATCTCATTCAAAGGTAGATGTCTGCCAAGGTGGGTGTTGAATTGTGCTCTGCTGCTTCTCCCCTTCTACTGATCTTGGACAGCTCTTGAGTGATGAGCTTGGTTTGCTTTGCCTTTATAAGTCTTGTTTTGGGTGAGCTGGATCCTCAGAAGTCTCCTCGTTTGGCTTTCATGGATGTTAAGACCAAACTTTGGGATGAGTGCTTGCAAAAACAGCAAAGACCTGTGTACCTATGTAAGTGCTCTTGGCCTCTCTCCCTTGACTCTGGTAACAGGGTTGTCAGCTCTGAATGAGTTTGAAAATTTGGGCAGCTCTGATGTTGCCATTTTTAAAATATTTATTATTTCTTCTTTCTCTTGAAAATTTGATGTGTTTCCTGACAGCTTAAAAAAAGATTCTCTCAGTAAATTCTTATTACAAAGATCAATAAATATCTTAGTGTGTCACACTGGTGTTTAGATAGAAATTGCAATTCTAGCATTGCCTCGTACAGAGACAATGTATGGAAGCTACCTTTCTGACAAAATCTGGAATATCATGGCATGGACAAGGGGAAGTCATATCATAGGCAGGACTGAACGCAGTCCTGTCTGCTGGATGAAATAAGATAAGGAAATATATCTTTCCTACTTCAAAAGCAAAGTTTTCCTTAGACCATCCTTCAGCCAAAGCTCATGTTGTATGGTCAGAGGATCCACAGTCTCCTCTAAGTCATCAGGGAGCAATAAAAAAATACTTTCCGCTATTAAAGATAACCTTGTGTACAGCAAGGTCACAAACAGAGTGTCAGCAAACTGGCCCTGTGAGACTACTTTATTGATGCTGCTTCAGGATTCTTGTAACATGCAAAACAGCATTATTATTACAGTAGATAACTGCAACAGACCTTTCAGGATTATGTATTAAGAGCAGCAAGTCAAATACCATCTGCCTAACATGATAAATTCTAAGTATTATTCCAGAGAGGTTTGCCTGCATCTCCTCTGCAGAGGACATAGAGGCAGCTGCAAGTCACTTTTATCCTCAGCCCCTTCCCCATCATCACTTCTTGACCTTTTGGCTAAGATCAGTTGTAGTATCAGTTGGAGTCTTGGCTTGTACTCTCTTTGGGGACTCTATAATGGCCTGGCAGCAGGCTGGGCTCAGTGACCTCCTAACTCTTCCCCATCTGTAACTGCTATCATTTCTGCTCTTTAAGAGACCTGGCAGCTTTTAGAAGTCAAGTCCCGTTTAACATGCCTTGCAAGTACAGCTGAAATGCATTGCCCTGAATTACTTCTGTTTCAAAAGGCAGGTGGGTCTCGGTGTTCTAGAGTGGGAGAAATTGTACTGTAGTTTTATTCCCTTCTGTTGAAAGCCACTAAAAACATTTCTCTGCAACAGCAGATTCTTTACTTTTTTTAAGGTTGCTGTAATTCTTTGAGGATATATAACCCTAACATTTTTGGAAGATAACCACAGGTAAGTTCTTTGAGAGCTTTTCACCTCTGCATGAATGGGGTTCAGGGGCCAGGCAAAAACATCTCTGATGTAGGAAGACCTTAAAATACTGTGATTAAATATTCGTATCTGTCTAGGTTTGTAAACTTCCTAAATCCAGAGCTAAGTACGCACAAGAGACACAGTAATTGCCAGACAGACTTAGTGCCTGAAAACCTTATCTAATCCTGGCTTTTATACACAGATCTTTGATCTGGGTGGTTTGTTTTGTTTTGTGTTTTTTCCCAAGTCACTTGTGGAACCAGAAATAATATATTTTATCTCTGGAAGAGACCATAAAATGATACAGTGGAACCTTGTGTGAAACTCAATTAAAGGCATTTCACTCCAGCATTCCTACATCAAACACAGTAACTACAGGATATCTTCCAGTCTTTGTGACAGCAGAGATCACTTAAGAACTCCACCTTTGTCTCTGCAGCTGTCCTTTGTAAAGGAGGTACATGTAGGATGCTGTGAATTTGCCTTTCGCCTAGGGAGGGCTGGCCATGTGCCCTCCAAAGCCACTTGCTGGGGCAGCACCAGCCAGCTCTTTGTGTAGAGAGGGATGTAGGGGATTTCTGCTGCAAAAACCTTCTGTCTGGCTTTTATAGAAAGGCAGCAATATCTTCCAGAGTGTTAGTCTCTCAGCTGATTTTGTCTCAAAGATCTGTCTGGTCTAATGATACAAATTGTGGGAGGCCAGGTTTTGTTCACTGCCTCTTGCTGCTATTTTTGGGATGTGATTTTTCTATTTTGGTTGGCTGGGTGTGGAGGGAGTGTTGCTATGCTTTAGGGAACACTGCAATTAGATTCACTCAAAACAATCATGATTAATAATTATGACTGGTTTGTGACTAAAAAAGGAAAAGGTAGAAATAAATAATAGCCACAGTTAATTTGAAGGCAATCTCTGTCTCTCTCTCTGTCTCTTTGAAGAGCTTCGAGTAGACCTAGGAGCATTTGGGCTCTCCTTAGGGGATAGGAAAGCCCTCATTTCTGTACGTGGTGGTGAGCCTTGCTCCAGTGTAAGTAATCCGAGGAGTTCTCGGATGGAAGAACCTCATTTAGCAGTCGGTGACTCTTGTTAGGTGAGTCCCAGATAACTGCAGCATCTGGGCAAATCTCAGCTGTGTTCCAAATAATTAGCAGAAGTATTTGAATCAATAATGGCAGGGAAGCCAATGAAACAGCTTTCCCAAAACAAATCGGTGAATAAACACTGAGAATTTTCAGTCCAAGTGAAATCTGTTTAGCCAGGATAGCTTCTTTCTTCTGTGAGTACATGGCCTCAGGCCTGCGATGTGGAGTAGGAGCTGTTACTACCTGAAATCGCACTTCATTATCCCATTAGGAGCTGAATAGAGAAGTGTCACACTAGCCTGCAGCCCTGTTGCCCCTCCTGATGTCGAGGCTAGGGGATGTCTTCATGTCAGGAAATAGTGCTGAGCTGGGAAGCTGCTGCCTTGCACTGCTGGCTTGGTGCAGAGCCTCGGGCAGGATGGGGTAAGTGATGGAGGCAGAACAGGGACCCTGTGCGCTGGGAGGGCACTGCCGGCTGCTCGGTGGCGGGGGGAACACTGCATTTCTGTAGCAATGGAATATACCACGGAGGAGGGGCCTGGCAGTGTTGCTGTCAGTCTCACAGATGCTGCAGCTCAGTGCCTGGGTCCTGGCGGCACTCACACAAGCAGTCTGTTCAGGGGGCGGGGGTGCAGGCTGTGCCGTCTCCTTGTGGCAGCAGCTCCACAGAATGTCTTTGGAGCTTTTTGAAACTGTCTTAGTTTTTATTTATATATATACACACACACACGCATATTATATAGTCAGTTCACTTTTGACTTTGTTTCATAGGAGCTGAAGAACTGTTTCAGTTGATTCAAGCACATGTGAAAGTTCTTTAAATAAAGTAATCTCTTAAAGTAATGAATTCTTATATCCTGTAGTTGAAGCAAAAGGTCATCTTCTCTCTGCTTAATTTTTCTGTAGAGAGAATTCTCGTTTCTGATTTTACTAAGGAACTTGCTTCTGTGTTCCCAAAGGAGTGATTCCTTAGCCCTTAATACAAATTCTATGCTTAAACGATCTCTTGATCAATAACTACAACATAAAGCAAATGTGCTGGGTTTGTACATAAAGATGTCTTCACTATGAAGTTTTACAAGGCTTATGTGCTGCTACAAAATGTCCACCTCAAAAAGCTTTTCTCATGTGTAAGAGTAAATGTCTGATTTTAAGAGAATCAAAAATTTGGGGACAACAAAAAATGCTTTCAGTCAGCCTTTTCTTCTATGGCATTTTGAAAATTTTGGAGTGTGCATTTAAACAAGTATCTTGCAATATTCCTGTGCTTTTGTCTGTACAAATCAGAGACATAAAGACATTTTTTTTTTTTTAAAGAAAAAGAAAAGCTAATGTCAGTCTCTAACTTGGGGGATACCGACAGTGATCCTGAGTAGAAATGTTTGTATTTTCTTAATTGTCCTAATACAGAAGTATTTCATAGAATCTGTCACTTGAGGGGAAAATTTTCCCTCTCACAACTGAGGTCTTGTACCAGACTAATGTGTCCTGGTTTTAGATAAAAACCACCATGTTACTGGGTGTTCTTTCCTTTTGATCTCCTGTTGTTGAGATTTACTGTCTGCCGTTTATAGCATTTCCAGCTTGCAATTAAGACTTCTATTCTGAATACCTAATTCATAAGCAGGAATTACCATAACTTAGTATTTTGATATGTCTTTCAAACTGCAGCAAAAAAAAAAAACATGCTTCAGATGTTACATAAAAGCATTTAAAGCTAGATAAAGTTTATAGGGACTTAATGTTATATGAACAAACTGTGATTTTATTAAATTCTTTCCCATCCTTTAGAAGATCTCCCCTGCAAAAAGTCTGTCTGATATAATCTATAGTCTGATTTTTAAATTTTTTTCCCCAAAGAATTGCAAGTGCATTGAGCATTTGCAGCAAGGAAAGTTTAATGTTTGTATAGTTAACCCTTTGTTTTCTTAAACCCTCTTGGTTTTAAATGCTCAGCTGGCTTTGTGCAGGAAAGACTGATTGGGCATTCATCTCTGGTCTGGAATGAATATCAGAGCACCTGATATCTATGCATCCATGTGCCCTATTCCCTTAGGAAGGAAAACTTACCCAGCCTGTGAACTGGCCCCCAAGGTCAACCTAGGGGTGTTAGGCAGTTGGCAGGACTTTCGTGGTGCCCAGCTACTGGAAGGCTTGTGTTCTGGGGGAGTGTCTGGCTGCCACACATGTGATGAACCTGGGCTCTGTGTGTCTGCTGTATCCTCAGCCTTACAGCAAGGAAGGGGCTGTGAGGACCTCAGAGAGTAGCAGAAGTGGACAACAGCAATGGCAATTTGGATGCTGCTGGGCTAGAGCTTTAATCATGCTGTGAAGGGCTGGAAGACTGGAGGATGGGCAGGAGAAAGGTTCTCTCCCCTTTGGCTGGGCTAAGAGAGTGCTAACTAATGGTCATCCAAAGAACTGGACTGGACTCTTAAGTCTGAGCCTTGGTTGATAGTGTTGTGTAAAAGGAGGAGATAATGAAAATAAAGCAAAGGTCTTGTCCCTCCCCACCCCACGCCTTTCAGATTAAATCACTGTTTGTGGCTAATAGGGAAGGTGGAAATTTTGTTCCACCAGTGACGGGGGAGTGGAATGAAAGCCCGTGTGTATTTTTAGCATTCCTTGTAATCATGTCACCTTTTGAAATGAAAGCATCAGTGCATTAGAGCAGAGAAAGTGGGGAGAGGACATCTACCAAGAGAAATGTCAAGCTCAGGGTGGATTGACTGAGTCACACATTGACTGAGTGATATTTGTGCCGGCCAGGACAGACCCATCTCCTCCCTGCTGCGCACTTCCTCCCTCTTCCAGCTCCTCAGTTTTACGTGGCTTCCTCCTTCGTGCATCTCTGCTGGTTGTCTTCTCACGCATCTCTTCCTAGGTGATTCTACTCTCCAAATTATATCCAGCTAGAAGAAAACCCAGCACATGCAACATGCTTCGGGATGTTCACCCAGTTTCCTGCCCAGAGGGTCAGCAGCACTGGCAAGGTGATGTTACATGCCTTAATGGGAGCTACTTAGCAATGCCTTTTTCTTTTATATTTTCTTTTTGCCTATGAAAAAATCATACCTAACACAAGGAAGAGAGCAGGGTATCTGTTCAACTATGAATGTTTACTTGCTGTTCACCTCTGAAATGCCAATGAGCATTTGTGCTGTCTAGTTTGAACTGACTATTGGTCTTGGAGAAATTACTGATGTTGCTTTTGAATGAAATTGTCTGTTATTTTCTAAGGAGGTAGAAAAAGTCTGACAGTGTCTCCATTTGTAGTTAGACACATCATGTCTTTACTCTGCTACATCCAGGAAAAGGGAGTAATTCCTTCTTATTCCTAACCTTTGCCTAGCCTTCATACACTGGTAAGAAGGCAAAACCTAGTTCACACTACCCAGAACAATGATCCTCTGCAGTGGATAAATTCCTTGGTGTTGATAGCAGGCAGCTCAAGTGGTTAGAGGTCACTTGTGGCTGTTCACTCTGTTCCCCCTGGCTCAGCTTTGGCAGGGAAATGGGGGCACCAGCTGTGAGAATTAGAAGAGTGGTTGGCACTAAATTTTAGCACATTTTTCAGTGCTGGATGGGGTGCTTTCGCCCCTGGAAGGTAAGGAAACATGAGGGATATGAGTCATGCCGCGTGCCCAGGCCATTCACTGCCCCTCTCTGTGCTTTGGTGAAGGTGTCATCTGTGGCTCATCTGTGGCTTCCTAACTGAACAAGGTGGATGTGCACTTAGTGCTGTAATCCTTTAAACAGGTCCTGTTGTTACAGAGCATTCTTTAGGTGCCCAAAAGTGTCAGGCAACCCTCATCTCTCCCCCTGTCCTCCCTCCACTTCCTTCCTTGAGCATTGCATTAAATCCCTTCTCCACTGTACTGGCACCAGAAGTGTGTTGTTTCTGCAGTGTGCCAAGACTTTGGTCTCATGTTTACACTTCCTTCTGCTGCATGGCAGTCACCCATAAGATTAATTAAGCCACGGTGCTGGCTTTCTCCTCTTTCTTGTATATTTTCACTTGATATCCAGCTTCATGAGTTGACTGAAGGTAGAAATGGAAAACTTCATGCTAAGAGTATGGAGACTCTCTGAGAGCAGCCAGCAGCCAAGCCTGGCAAGCAGGCATTAGTGGAGAGAGCTGGGCTGGGCTGGGCAGCAGCATGATCCCACAGCCTCTGTGCTGCCCCTGGAGCTCCTGAGACAAGATGTGTGTTCGGCCCCTGTCTTCCAGGGCAAGGTGATGCTTCTTTGGCACCTGGGGAGGGGTGCAGGTTCAGAGGCAGTCACAGGGAGGCTGTGGCTTGCCATGTGGTGTTTTCTTTAGCCTGATCAAGGATGAAGACATTTTTCAAAGACTAAATGTGGCTTTAAAAGGTAACTTATTCTTTTTTTCCCAGGCAGCAGGCCTATCAAAAGGATTAGCATAGATCTCCCACCCTCTTTCTTTTTTCATCATACCTTGTTGTTAGTGATGACAATTTCTATTTGCACAGAGCTCGCCTAAGGACCTCCAGACATTTTTCTGAAGGTGGATATCTATTTTTAACCTAATTTTATAGACAGTGAAACTGAGAAGTAGATGGGTTTATGCAACAAACTTCATGCAGCACATCTGTGCCGAGGTGGGAAGAGGTGAGCTGCCTGGCCGCTGGAGCCATGCTGCCAGGTGGAGAGGTGCAGAGTTGGTGGGGAGGCTTTAGGGCTGCCCACTGCAGTGTATGGATGGGACTGGATGGCCTTCCTCAGCCTGCATCTGTGCCCCTACCTCCCCTTCTTTCAGTAAGAGTGGGTTATTTTCATCCAGAGTTGCTCTCTTGGTGACTTGGGTTCATGGTATGAAATTGGAGCATGGCTTTGTCATCCACTTGTGTGCACAGCAGTATGGCACCTTGCTAAAGCATCCCCAGTGCCACCCAAGCAAGGCCTCTCTGGCTCCCCAGTGAGTCTTGGCTGAGTTAGGGAGCAGCCCTGTGCACACATAAGCATTTGCTTTAGGGACTCACCCGTCGGTTAAAGTGGAATTACATGCTTAACTTACTAAATTACTCTAGGCTTTGCTTAAGTATATAATTAAGGATTATGCACTCAAAGCTAACCATTTGTAGGGTTGGGGCTTGCTGTCCTGCTTCCATTTTCCTAACAACACAGGCAAGTTACTTGTGTTCTTGTCTCATTGTGCCTGGGCAATGTTTCCAGCTGCTGGGATCAGAGTGTTACGGAGACAGGAGGAGAGACAGAGCACACAGACCCACAGGATCACCTCATTGCTCTGGGAAGCCATCTCAAAACATGGGAGCATTTCAGAGGTCCCAATATAGCTGAAGAAGCTTATTTAAATGTTCCACAGGGCCAAATCCTGGCTGTCTTCCCACTCAAAGTCTTTCTTCAAGGCATCTTTGTGGGTGGGTTGGGAAGGAACTGGTGGCCATGGTTGCCCTCAGCCAAGCTGCTGGCAGGGCTGTGTCCCAGAACTGCTGCCTGGGCAAGGACTCTGTGGTGTTTAGCAAGCTCAGCTTTGCAGACCAAAGCCCCTGTGCACCTCCCCTGCCAGTGGTTTCTCTCAATTCTGTCAGCATCCCAGGGGACAGCACTGGGGCAGGGCAAGCTGCCCCTTCCTTGTGGTTAAACCAGCATTGAAGGCTCCGAACAAAGAGGGCTGACTGGGCACTGTGACCACAGCCTCCTCCTGGAGACGCCCATCTGCAAAGTGAGCCCAGGAAGACCAGTTTGCTTGGATACCCAGACAGCAGCAAGCAAGGAGCTTCTGAGTAAGAATGGGTCTGAACCAGTAGCAGTCACAGGCAATTCCCTGTATCCATCAGTTCCTATATGCTGGTGTCTCCCAGCAGTGCTTTTCAGCAGGAGAGGTTCTCTAGTCCCTCTGTGATTTTGGGAAGCTTTGGGTATGGCATGACAGCAGTCAGAGGAAAGCTGTATTGCCTCCTAAGGAAACGAGTGTACTTTGGTGATGCCCACCACTGTCCTTCCTTACCACCCCTCTCACCTTCCTTGTTTTATCTGCATGACCTGTATTTGTAAAGATGGAGAATGCCGGTTACAGAGCTAAAACCCATCTAGTGTTTATGTGTTTTTTAAATACAGAAGACAGTTTGGGGGGTAGTTTTTCCTTATCTTCTAATGATTTGCACTGCTTTTCCAGGGCAAATCTGCCACAGTTCAGAAAAGGTCTGCTTTGGGTTTTGTTGTTGTTTGTTTGTTTGTTTGTTTTTGGGTTTTAAAACCCTTTAATTATGTTTGCTTGCTCTCTGCTTTTTTTCCTCCCTTGCCCAGACTGGACCTGATGCTTTGTGGTGCCTCTTGCACCACTATCTTCCCCTCTGGGCTCCTCAAGATGTTACCGCAGGTGGGATGTGGTGGTAGGCAAGGGCTCCTGCATGGTTCCTGCAGGCAGCTCTTCCTCTGCCCACATTGCAGGGGCAGAAAGATGTGCAACCACCTGAGCAGAGCTGAAAGAGATGTCATCCTGTGCACATGCTGTGCAAACAAATAGCAGAGGTTGTCAGAAGTCCTCTCTTCTGAAGTCCTCTCTTCTGATATTGTCATTGTCACAAAACCTTGGAAAAGCGTTGTACCTCCTCCAGGCTGTCTTCTTACACAAGTCACGCTATCTAAACACATTGAGTAATCCCCGCCTCAGGCTCAAAAACTTCTGCTTGAAATAGTGTAGATCAGTTAAAAATATAAGATATTAATTTTAACATCTTAAGTTACTGAAAGCTTGCCATGTTCCAGAATGCATGGTACCAGAGGCTGCTTGCTCCCATAATGCAGTATTTGGGGCCTGATTCTATCCACTTCTTGGCTGCTGTCAAATGTCACTTGTCTATGCAGGTGCTTCCAGGTCTAAAATCCCATGGTCCCCTAGGAGCTTTCTCCTAGGCAAGTCCAGTGATGGTGACCTCCCTTTATCTGCAGAAACATATTCCTCAGTGGTATTTGGATGCTGCCTTCTCCATGGTGGCATGGCTATGGCTAATGAAATCTTTGCTGGGCTCCTTCAGACCTTTTCATTTCTGTGGTGGAAGGAGTGATTCTGGGTGGTTTGTGTAGTTTTATGAAGTTGTTTCTTTGACTCTTGGGAGAAGATGAACTGCATCATGGCTGGTACGTACCCTTGTTTCTGCAGCAACAAGCCGTTTACAGTTTATTTTCTCTATACTAAAGTGCTAACCAGCTTGAACAATAAATTAAAGGTGTCATCTACAGTATGTCTAGTATCTAAGGAGAATCAAACCATATATCTAAAAATACGTCTTTGGAGCAGGCACTCACTACAGCCTAAACTGGAATGAAAGATCCTGGCCCACAAAATAAGTGCAATGTTCAGTGCCATTGGACTAATCTGGTTCTCACAGTAAACCTAAAAATGCAGTTTCCACTATTCAAACAGAGGATTACCTGCCCACACTGAGTAATTTCCACTTCTTTTTTTTTTTTCAGTACAGAGATCCCAGTGACAAACTTTGTGTTGCTTCATTGTTATTGTTCATCCTATGCACTCAATTCAGTCTTCCACAGCTTTTAGCAGCACTGTTTGAACACTGCTTCATCCCACATCTCCTTCCTGCATAACTCCTCTGTGAAATAAGCCAGGGAAAGGCAGGTTTGTGTGTGTCTTTGAATGAGAAGCAGCTCTTTCCAAATTCCTGCCCATCACACAGCTGTTCAGCAGCCATTCAAGTGTTTTTTTTTTTCCAGAGGCGCCTCCTTGTCTCTGATCTGATAGCAAATGTCTCCTTTCATGTCCTACATCAAGGCTGCTACTTTGGCCTCCTATTCCATTTGCTCTTCTTTTTTAATGCTGTGCCAAACATACTAATGTCAGGCAGAGCTGCCCTGGATCCCTCAGCATAATTCCAAATATAAAACCCTCCCTTTGCCTAGACGGCCAGGGCTTCACTGGGCCGGCTCCTTCCCAGCCCCATGTGTGGGCTGTAGTGGTGGCACCATTCAATCCATTGCCTATGTATTGTCCTGTTTGTTGTTCTCAGCATCCAGAGGGCTGGATGCCCTTTCGGCCCAGCTGGCTCTGCTGCATCCATCTCTCAGGGCATCTCGCTGCCCTCTAGTGAGAGCTGCCCGTGGTCCGAGCCCAGCATTTGGGACCAGGAGGAGAAGGGGGCCCGTGGAGTTGAAGGTCTGCTGTGCAGACAGGGGTGTGCTGTCAGAGCAGGGTGGTGAAGGGCCTCTTGCTGCCCAGTTCCTTTGAGTGTCCATGCCACCTCCTGCTCCAGGCTTTGTAGGTACTGCTGCCTCTGGTTCACCTGCTCAGCTTTATCCTCAGGCTAAACAGACTGCAAACCCGTCGAAAATCAAGAGCAGGGAGTGGGGGAAGGGGCAAGATATTTGACAGGTGATTATGGTTAGGGATTTTCTTCCTATTTATCCGGGCGTAGCTGCATGCAAGCCAGTTGAAATGCTCACTACGTGCCCTGGTGAAACTGAATTTTGCTGCGTTGCTCCATTGCAATACTGAGGGAGAAGCTCCTCATCATCCACACCTCTAGTGCACAGGAGGGGTTTACCCAACCCGAGTGATGCCCTGCCACACACGGCTGATGCCCAAGTTGTTAAGTCAGGGGAGGATCCGGTCACTGCATTACTGACAGCCCCCCTGGGCAGCCAGAGCACTGCGCAGTGTGACAGCTCTTGCTGGCTCCGGCTTAGCTGGCAATGAGTCACCTTGAGTGCCTGACTTCTTGATAAATCCTGGGAAAAACAGGGCAGTTAAATGTCAGCCAATGGGGAAAATTTTCAGCTGGGGTAAGTTAAACTAGCTCTGCAGCTGTCAGGGACACTTGGCCACCAACCACCCACCTACAGACATGGCTGGTTCAATAGCACTCATCTGCCATGAGTCTGCTGGGAGGAGGCTGCTCAGGTGGGCCACAGGTTTTAAGGAAAGCCTGAGATGCTGCTAAGGTTTGTTCTCTCCTGAGGCCTCAGAGTTTGTCTTGTTTTTGAGGCCAAGGAGGTAAAGAAAGAGGCTTTGTCTTCCCCTGCTTCTCAGGAAAGTAGATGAAGGTAAAATGAGAAAATGCCTCTGTTTTTGCCTAATGTATGGTTCTTTCCAGGTTCTCAACTGTCTTTTAGTCACTTTAAAAGCTGATAGGAATTATTGATCTCATTTACCCTCCTTATAGCTTGACTGATTCTTTATTTGGAAACTGGAGTCTTGAGATACAAAGAAAAAGCAAAGCTCATCTTGTGGACTGGAACAAAAACGCACTTTAGGATATCCGAAATCTGTCAGGTGGCTTTGTGTTTCTGTGCGTTGTGTTAAAATACCAAGTCCCGAGAAGTGAGGGGACTGTGACCCACTTCTGTGCTGTGGAGAGGACTCTGGCCTCCTGGTCCTCTAGAGAGAGGCTCTTTTGCTACTGCCCTCGTGTGCTTTTCCTCAGCTTTCCTGAACCTGCAGCTCTGGGGAATGGCAGCTTCTGCTAGGAAAAAAGGAGGAAAGCTGCAGCAGCATTTCTGCCTCTGCCCAGGCAGCTCTTGCCCTTTAGGGTTGATGGTTCTAACTGTGGTGTAAGATACGGACCTAACCTTTCATTCCCTTCCTTTCTGCAAGGTTAGCTTTGCACAAGCTTCCGTCAGAGCTGTACCTCTCATTTTAGGTCTTTTAAGTGGGCTTGATGGTCAGTCGTAAGAGCACTGTGGGAAAGCACAGTAAAGAATATGGTTGACTCTTTAATGCTAGAAATGAGAGCCACCTTTTCCAAAAGCTGTGCTCAACAGCAAGAAGTTTCAGATGACTCACCTGCAGGAAAGAAAAAAAAAAAAAGTAAAATAATTCCTAATTCCGGACACTTCTTGACCTACTTCCAAGCCATGTTCCTTCCCCACCACCACCCACTGTGAGAGCACAAGCTTTGCAAGGAAAATTGCTGTGTGACTGTTAATAGTTAAATGCAATTTTGTTTATTGGATGTTTTGGAAAACATAAAAAACAGCTAAGTGCACAGACAGACTGTTGCATCCAAAATGATTTACTGCTTTGCCTTTTATAGCTCTTGATTACATCAGGTTGCTGCATCAGTATCTTGTCTGTACAGTCCAGCCTGTTGGGGCAGCAAGGCAAAGAATATTGTTGCTGGATAGTTTTCCAGGTTGTGTAGCAATTAAAATAGCTTTCCTGGGGGATGTAGGGCAGATCACCCAACACTGAGAAGCAATTTAAACTCATGCATGTTCAGATGCTTGTCCAGCCCATAGACCTAAAATAAAAGCACACTGTTTTAATGAAATATTTGGGGCATTTTGGCTTAGGACTGCCTGGCTGTACTTGAGCAAAAATCTTGCCTATTTCACTACCCCTGTCTTTGCTCAGGTTGCAGTCTAGAAGTACAAATAGCTGTCCATAGCAAGGGATGAGTGAAGGCTGTGAACTCAGGTTTGGACTCTGAAGCCTCTAGGATATGAAGCTGTTTGAATCCAGTTCAGAAATAGGCATTGCTACTGGTGCCTTTCTCCAGGCTGTGATTCACAGGCTTTATCTCCTTCAAAATATCAGTAGGGTAGGATCCAGAATGTAGTGCCCCAGTGCCATGTCACGGCTGTCTTTGCACCCGTGAGTCTCACGGTCCTTGTAGGAGAGTGTCCTCCTGACTGCCCAACAACTGAGGAAGTGAGGGATGGGATTTGACTTCGAGAATCCAGCAAAGCCCACAACAGGAACAGATTCCCAATGTTCTGATATCTCTTGCAAGGCCAGATCTGAATCCAGAGATTTTTTTTCTTGTATTAGAAAATCTACCCTTGCTCTGTTGTGGTCCCACTCCCTCAGCAGACAAACCAGCTTTTCCTATAGGATGCAGGAGGCAGCAGAGTAAAGGTGACTAAGGTGGTATGCTCAGTGTATTACCTCCACGGTGGCCCAGAGCAGCTGGGACAGGAGGGAAGAGGGAGGGAAAGGGGGTCAGTGCACTGAAAGAGGTTTCCTCACAGTGGACAGGAAAAGTGGGGCTAGAAAAGCAAATACTAAAGCAGTTCTCGTGGTGAAAGAGGCAATGGTTGTGACCTTAAGCCCCAGACAATATAGAATGGGGAAGGCCGTGAGAGGACAAGGAGGCTCCCTGGTGAAAACCATTTTCATCAAGATTTCAATTTCCTACTGTAGCCAGAGCTTGTGCCTGATGAGTGTACGTCTCTAAATCAGATACACTTCATACTCCTGTTCTCTGGCTGTGCACTAGACACAAGGAGTGATGGCAGGAAATTGAACACAGGACTGCACGTCTGCAGCTGTGGGGACTGTGATGGCATTAGCAACCCGACCAAGAGTCTCTTGCTGGTGGCTCCAGAACTCACGGAAATACAGTACAGAGCCTCAGATCCAATTTCCTGCTCCCCTTTATCCTGGGTGTACATGTCAGTCAGAGCAACCTCCTGTCATTATCAAGTGATCCATCATATTAAAACAAGGGGGAAGGAAAAACCACAGCAGAAAGGAAAATTAATGTGTTGCAGACTTTGAAGTACTTCCCCTTTCATCCTAGCCCATAAAACTTTGAATTAGTTTTGTATCCTGGCTCAAGGGCTTCTCTCTGTCCCAGTACTCTGATCTGATCAGTCTGGTTTGGACACTGGTGAAAACTAAGCAGTACCTGCACCCACATGTGCTAACCTGGCCCAATCTACCCCTCCCTTCTGGACTGGGTCAAGGCAAGTGCCCTGGGGGACTGTCACCTCACTCATGCTCGCTAACAGCATTGCATGCAAGGGAAGCAGGTTCATTGTTGCTGCTTCAGGTTTGTGCCCCTTCCCCTCCAGGTTTATTAAACAACAAACTGTCAGAGTATAATGCCAGGGAGAACCGTGACCTTGTGCCAGGCTGGTGTGTGAAGGAGGAGGACCTGCAGCATACAACGGGGATGCAAGCTGTGTCAGGGAGTCTCCATGCATGTTGTACTCTTCTTGTTGAGAGGGTCAGGCAGTGCTAGTGGAACTGCAATAACTTCCAGTCCAGTTCAGGGTCAGGAGCAAACCAATGGCCTCTTTCTCTGTGATCTTGCCTTTTAGTAGCAGGCATCAACTAAGCAGTGGTTATTAAAAGTCTGTTGTGCTCCATGAGGGGGCTGGTGGCTGTGACATTCTGATCAGAGTACAGATTTCATTCTGCTTCTGTGAATTCTGCTTGGAAGGCATTGGATGCAGCATGCTTTGCTTTCTGCCCTTCACTGTTCTGCACTGCTTCTCCTGGCTCTTCAGCAGCTCTCGTAGAGTGGTGTGGACTATACTTCTCACAGTGAAAAAGTTCCAGCTGATTTCCATAGGATCAGGATTTGGCTTGATCTCCTCTGTACTCTACTCCAGGGACTGGAGGCTCCCTGCACTGCCCTCCATGCACTGCAGTAGCACCAGGCTGCTTGGAACCTTGCTGCACTTGTCCCTGTGAATGCAGAGGGTGACAGAGGTCTCACATTGGCAGCTGTGGATGTGGGTGAGGACGGATTGTCTGCAGGTCCTCCAGCTGTCCAAAGTTCAAGAGTTTGTGTTTCCTGAATTGGTCTTACAAAATGTGGGGACCCTTGACCTGGCCAAGAGCAGTGAATGCTCAGACAATGCCTGGAGGCTGAGTCTGGGTGCTTAATGCTCCACAGCTGAGCACTGGGGCTCAGAGCTCTGCCCTCTGTTGCTAAGAGGTGCAAGAGCCAGAGGAAATGTGAATGTGTCTTATTTACTCTGTGCTGTTGAGAAATCTGTGAAGGGAACTTTCCCCTGCTCAGTACCTCAAGCACCCCGAGACATTTCTATAGCAAGGACTGGCACTTGTCTGCCTGTTTTCATCAAAGTAAACTGGTGACCTGGTTTGGACAGCTTTGTCTCATCCTTCCCCAGTGGTACCTGGGGTAAGGGGGGAGACTCGGTAGCTGAGAATGAACCCACAGCTGCAATTGCATTCAGAAGGTGGTTTCGCATCCCCATCTTCTGTCATGAAAACCTCTGTCATAGAATTAATCGGTGATTTCACACTTCCTTATATACTATGAAAATGATTAGACACAGCAGCAGCTGGGGAAGTGATGGGACTCAGTGAGGCTTTGCTCCTTCTAATAATATTTTTTTCTCTTTTATTTTTTTCCCTTTTCTGAACCCACATTTGTTGTTCATGGAAACTGACAAACGACTTAAAATTGCAATATACCTACCAAACAAGTCCAACAAGGGAGCCGTTCTTGCAGCCTGTCCATACCACATGGCAACAGCTCTGTCTCATCAAGGCAGTAAAAAACTGTAAATCCACCAATAAAGAAATGAGGAGGAAGCTGTCTATGCAGAGGCTAGATAAAAGGTATTTTTTTGGTTTTTGCCTTTCTGAAGGCATGATGAAACAAGTCTCATCTCATGGCTCTGTTGCATGCTCTTGTCACTGCTTGCTGTTACAGGGATGGGATTAAAATCCTTACAGCATGTGAAGTGGAGGCTATGCCCTTCACCCACTTTGGGAGAACAGTGGGTCTGTCACTGACCTGAGCCAGAGAGCTGCTGCCAGGCTTCTAAGGTGACAGGTGTCAGCCTGGATGCCTAGAGGCATGGTGATCCACGGGATAGTGTTGGGCAGAGGGGAGATGCCAAGGGGAAAATGCTCTGCTAGCCAGTGGAGAAGAGGAGAGCATTGGTCTTTTCCCGAGGGATGGCTGTGGCAGCTGATGGCTTTTCTTTCCCTAGTTCCCCAGCAGCAGTCACAGTGCTGTCTGTGCCCTGTAGGACGTGGAGCCATCCCTACACTCTCCTTCTCAAGAAAGTACTTGAGGGGGCCCTAGAAAGATCTTAAATAGAATACCATGGGAATATAACCATCTAGAGCAAGTGAGGGCTCAGTCCATTTCTAGATGCAGCTGAAACCAGTGAGATGATGGCAGTAGGGACAGCAGCTGAAAGAGGAGTGCAGTGGTTCATAGCAGAACCAACTGAAAGGAAATCTTTCAGTTTACTGAAACCCTGCAAGAGCAGGGTTTACTGCTCTTGCAGTGTAAGCAAAACCACATGATGCTGGAGAAGGAGGCTGCTTGGTAATGCTGCCACTCCTGGGATGCCATTTGCTTGCCCAGTAAATACTGCTTCTGGAAGGAGCCATATAATGAGTGTGCTGAACCACACCTTCATCTTCTGGACTGCATCGCATCCAAGGATCAAGCAATTAGCCCTTGTAGTGGCTTTGAGAGACCAGTAATGCCCTCTTGCATTTGAGGAGTTGCCTGGCCCTGCTGAAGCTCCTGGAGTAAGCCTGGGCAGGGCTGCGACCAGCAGGTCTATCCCTCCTATAGTTCTGGGACTCGCTAACCTGCTGCAGGGAAATTTGGTACCCAGGTAGCAGTTTCCAAAATCCTAATTTCCCAGTTGTGAGCAATTGGGCATGCGGAAGGAGAGGCTTGGACTGCCCAGTCTGTGGAAAGTACATGGTACGTTAGGGCTCTACGGTGAGACAGTGAGTGCTGCCAGCTGGGTCTTGTCTGCTGTCAGCTGTGCTGAGTGATGCTGGATCATTCCTGTCGTGTGGCTCAGGTGGCTGGTACAGTGGTGAACCCTGACAAATCTCTTAGTGGCATGTGGAGATGAGGTGGGTTTTTCTACCTTGTTTCTGCTCCTGGCCTTTGGGGTGAGGTTGGCGTATTTGGTAAACGATGTGAGCAACTTGTTTGACTAGGATTTCTGGAAGCTACTGCTCTGTAGCTGCAAGATGGTCACCAGTGCAGAAATGAATGTGAGAAACCACACAGACCACAGCCTGTGCAAAATGGCCATAGCCTCCCTCTGCCAGGAGCGCCCTGATAGCCAGAGATTGGCAGCCCAAGACTCTCCAGGCTGAAGTGCTTCTGCCATTCCAAGTTATTCTCCCTGTTATCTCCAGAGAAAAACTGCTTCTGCACATTCTGGGATACAAATCAATTATCACAGAGAGTTACTCCAAGCTTCCGGTTTATGTGGAGTGTTGGCAAAGAGCAACAGCTTAAACCCATGTCCCCACAGGAACAACACGAAGGGGGGCTTAAAGAGGGTGTGTGGTGAGAGGAACAAGGGCAAGAGGTACGTGTAGGTGGGAGACAGTGTACAGAATGGGTCAGAGGAGAGGGCAGAGACTGAATGTGGGACTTTGTTCAAAGTACAGGACAAAATACACACTGTGTGTAGAAGAAAACCCTTTAGAAAGAAACCTCAGTCTATGAAAGATCACCCTATTTTTTGCACATAGCTGTGTCTTTCTCCTCCACAAATTAACTTCTTTCTATCTGAATTCTTTTGACTGCTCTGAGGGTGAGATCCTTTTGTCGGAGCAATCCTGTGGGACTGCTTCAGGTTGTGATGGCATTTCTAGGGCAGGTAGAGTGTGTTCAGCAGGATCTAAGCATGTATAGATATATAGGTGCTCTAGAATGACCCTGCTTGAGCAGAGAGGTTGGTCCAGATGACCTACTGTGGTCTCTTCCAATCTGACCCATTCTGTCATAGGTATATGCTGAATGTGCCAAAGTCCTTTTGTGGCTGTGCACTTTTTAAAAACAAGAGATAATATTCTTGTAAATTCAACTTTTAGGTGAACCTGAATAAATTAATATCTAAAAGGATAGCCAGTGTTTTACCATCCACTTAATCCCGAAACATATGGCACATATCAGAAGGATGATTTTGCAACACAACTAGATATTTAAAGTCGAGTCTTCAGTGCTGAGGGAGGTGGCAGGCCTTGTGTGGTGTCCTGATGACAGGCCTCTTCCCAGGGAAACTGCCCCTGTCTTACCACCATCATCAGAGCAGTGTGGAGTCAGACTTTGCACCAGAAGCACTCATCCCATATGTGTTTCCTGGATCCTGCCAGATCTGGACAGAAGCCACGTGTATCCTAGAGACGGATGCGTCTCTCTATGCACAAGCTGCTCACTCCTTTAATTAAACTGCTAACTTTCATTAACAGCTGATCTTAATTTACTTTATAGATATTTCTCACACACACACCCTTCCCCCCCCCTCCCCAATTTTTATAAACCAGGATCAGATTCTCCTGGAGGGAAGCATGGCTTTCTTCTAACTGCTCAGGGGGAAGAGACAATCTGGCACTCTTCACTTTGCCCCAGATTTGTAAAGGAAGAGATACTATTCCACAGGAGACTTTTTTTTTAGTAGGTCTCAGTTGTTTTGCTAAGAAAATTATTATACTGAACTTAGGGGAATTGTGAAATTTTATTCTATCTTTATCCAGCATTTATTGTTATCCCCATTGGATACTGCTATCAAGGTCTGTAGCTGTGCTATCTGGTAACATCCCCTGAAGATGGGGACCTTCAGCTCTGGCATTTTGCATACTCCAAGTGGAGACAAATGACAGCGTGAGGCCTTGTTTGCCAGCCCACCAGAAGCTGTTGTGACATTAAGGGAGGGGCGCCCTCACCCACACCAGCACTTGCTGCCTGCGAGCTGAGCACCCACAACCCCATGGCAGGCACTGCTCGTGAAGGTGGGAGGCTACAGGATGGCTGTAGGAGACTCTGAATTGCTGTGGAAGACCCTTAGGAACTGGAAGCCAATACAGAGGATGACGTGCTCCTGCTACTGATGTGCTATCCACAATACAACATAACCCAAATCATTTTTCATTGCAGCACAGTTTTAAACAAAAAGCTGTTAGCAAACCCGCCAGCCAGGGAGTAACTTACCTAGAATGTGAAGGCACAGGATGCAGAAGGAAGGGTTTGAAAGAGGTGTAAGAAAGCCAGCCTTTGTGTGGTGCATGGCTGAAGCACCAGGTACTGCTCTAGAATCGCTGTGAATCCTCCTTTCCACGAAGCACTGGCTTAGTTTAAGAAACATGGATTTTTTTCTTTTCATGCTATTAGCCAGCATATGGTGCAGGAAGCAGAAAGAAACACCTTGGTGCCAGTGTTTAGCAGGGAAACCAGAGTGGTGGTGGTGCAATTGATTTTTGTCTTTGTTGGGTTTCAAAATCAATGAAATATGAACTTTTCCCATTGATTTTTTTTGAATTCAAAATTATTTTGGGAAGCCATTAAATGAATTGACAACTTTGTGAGCTAAATCCTCTTCTACGCTTTGTAAGACACGTGTGAGAACCCATCAGAATGCGCTGATGTGCTTACAGGCTTCTTGCCATGTTAGTATTTGTTGCTGTCTTCTGTCATACCAAACCTCTTCCTCTGAGGCCAGGTTCCTTGGTCCTCAGTGAGAGTTGAGGAGGAGCAGATCCAATCCACTACTGTAATCTGAGCCTCGTGTTCTTGTTCTGCAACTGAGAAAATGGGTGTATCTCTAGCGGTGTTGCTGCTGGTTGCTCATTACTAGACACTGCAGTTGAAATGGCCTTTTTGAATGTGCCCCTTGTCCTGGCACACAGCCTGATGCTGTAAGCCACAGAGTCCTATTAGTCCTTCCTGGAAAAAAACCCTCAAAAAACATATAACCTAGTTTGTAGAAGAGTTGCTATTAAGATATTGCTCTAAGACACCAAAAATAAGGAAATTTTCAGAGCTCCTCAACTTGAGAAGGTCCCCCTGACCACCACCCATGGATGGCAGTTAAAATGCTGAAAAAAAATCCCCTTTGAATGAGTCCTGTTTCCCACCCTAGGACACACTGGCTTGCCAGGCCAAGCCCCGGGGTGTTTGTCCTGGGCGGAGGGTATGCTCCACCACAGATGTCCACTTCTCTGAACCTGCAGTGGTCAATCCATGGATAAAAACAGTTTCTGAAGCCAATGCTAAAATGGAAAACTTTGTAATTAACATATTTCCTGGATTCCACCATGATCAAAATCTGGTTGTGGGGTGTACCCTCATTTTCCATTGTCAGGTAGATTCTTTGGAAGACGTCACTTCTCATCAGAAGTTTTCAAGGGTTTGACTTGCCCTGAATTCCCAGTGACTGGTTGCTATCTTTAGTTAGGTTTTTTATTTTTTGAGGGTTTCTACATGGTGTCTGAATGCTGCCTAAAGTTTCTTTAGGTCCATGTTCACTTGCACAGAAAACTCTTGGCAAGCCCAGGCCGGGACATGTTTGTTGTATCAGTCACCTGCGTGCGGGCTTGTCTCTACGTTACTCTGCAATTGCTTGTGATAGTGAAGATGACTGCACAAAGAATTGCCCTTCCTTATAAGCCAGACCTGAGGAAGGTGGCATCTAACCCCAGAAGGAGCTTGTCTTTTGGAGCTCTAACCCTGTTTACAAAACAGGCTTTCATGGGAGAAAAAAAATAAAGAACAGAATTATACATTTGAACTGGGTTCATTTGCTCTGTAATCATGGATAGGCTTGAAGCTGCCTTCTACATGATAGCTCCTTTTCTCTTTTACCTAGAAAGTAATTTTTTCTCAGATTCAAAACTTCATTTCAAGGCTCTGCAAGTGCATCATACTAATAAAACGTCACATTATCTCATCCCTTCTGACACAAATGTGAGCAGGCACCTGATGAAAGCTGATGAGGGAGGAAAAGCAAAGCTATGGAAAATAGCACAAAACACAGATTCACCAAGATCAAATCTTGAATGAGAGAAGGGGCTGTGCCAGGCCATTTTGTACAAACTTGAGGTCAGGAGCAGTCAGCCTGCTTGTATTCAAGGAACAAGGGCTGATACAGTGTTTGTGGCCATTCCTGGGTCATTAGACCAAGGGCTGAAAGATTGCAGGAGGACAGCAATCGCGGGAGCAATTCCTAAGGCATTGCTCAGCTAGGAATTTTCCAAGGAGGAGCCAAGCCTACAGCTCATAATGTCTGCCATAATAAAATGATAATATGGCCCTATCCACCTGGAATTTTAGATGGCAACTGTGTAAAATTCTTATCCGTATGTGCGAAGTGCATAGCTGTTGAATGAAGGGGAAAGAACTGGTCCTTTCAGACTCAGCTAAACCACTCCCAGAGTTTTCTCTGGAACCTGTAGGAGACTGGCAGGTTTTTATGTCAATAGATGCTGTTGGCCTGGTAGAGCAAGTCAATGCCTGTTCTGCACATTGTCTTTAACGACAGCACTGCTGTTGACTACGTTCTGCTGTCAGCATCTTTATTATCAGCCAGTAGAAGGCTGATGTTATGGGATGTTGAAACTATGGATTAAGTTAAAAAAATCTTCTCTAGTTTTAGGCGGACAAGGAAAGCAAGAGCAAAGCCTCCATTTCTTGTTCTGCTTCAAATCTCAAGAGCTTGGAGACAGGTTTGAGAGAAGTATTAAGGTCCTGATTGTTCATGGGAAAAGTCCCCATGCTTTTATGAGGAACTTCTTTACTGTGAGTGTAACTGATCAGTGGAACAGTTGCCCAGAGAGGTTGTGGAGATATCCAAAAGCCCTCTGTACTCAATCCTAAGTAATGTGCTCTAGGAGACCTGTGTGAGCACGGAGGTTGGACCAGATGACCTCCAGTGGTCCATTCTAACCCTACCCACTCTGTGTTCTTTTAATATACTAGCGTTTGGTAGACTTCCAGTGGCTTTGGGTTAGAATCACATAGTAGTTTGAGTTGGAAGGGATCTTTTAAAAGTCATCGAGTTCCAGCCCTCTGCAATGAGTAAGGACATCTTCAACTTGATCAGGTTGCTCAGAGCTCCATCCAACCTGACCTTTAATGTTTTCAGGGATGGGGTGCTTACTATCTCTCTGGGCAACCTGGGCCAGTATTTCCCCACCCTCTTTGTAAAAAACTTCTTATATCTAGCCTAAATCAGCCCTCTGTCAGTTTAAAACCATTAGCTCTGGTCCTTAGGTGAGGTAACACTTGAAACATCAAGTGATCTTGGTATTCATTAAAAAACTAATATCCGTGCCTGTTTAGTGAGATTGTGCTAAACAGCCCAGGAATTTGAATCCCCTGTATTTTAATTGTTAAAACTAATATAAACAAGACGTGGTTGTTTTTTTTGTGATGTTTTGGGTTTTTTTTTAAATGTTAAATGGTATTTTTATATAAAGAATTTGGTTGCTTTCATCTCAGGTTCGTACTTTGCAAGCACACCTTTAAGACGAAGGAGATAAAAAATTTCATATACTCCCTCTTGTGATGAAAAATTTCTGCCTGAGCTGAGCAATGTAAGATCAGGCCCATATGGAAGGGAAGGAAAGAGGGAAATGCCTGGGAGCATTTCTTAAGTGTATTAGGCATGATTTTATGTACTGGGATGAGGTGGAATGAAACATCTGTGTACCATAAAGAGCTCTGTCTGTCTTAAGTTATTGTCAACTGTAAATTTGTGTATTGCCCCCAGGGCTTGCTCCTGCTGATGAGCATTTTGTAGTGCAGTTCCTCAGCTCCAGGCCCACTCTTGCTGAGCCTTAAATACCAGCAGTTGTTTGGAACTGCCTGATGATGAGCTGTGGTTTGGGAGAGTTTCCCTGTGCCAACTGGGGTGGTTTCCTTTGCTTGGTGTTGGAGGTGACTGGAGAGCTGCCACCCTTAGGGGCTGTCCTTCCTGGCAGAGGTGTGCGGTTTGGAGGTGGCCACCTGGAGATCGGGTGACACTGGCCAGTGCCAGAGTCCCTGCACCCACACGGACTTGGGTTTCAGCCACTGATGCTGTGCTGTTGATTTTATCTGTTGATGTCAGTAAGGGTTCTTCTGCAGCTTGGGGGAGACTGCTGGGCACTTTAATGCCATGGGCCACCTATGCACATGTGCCTGTGTTCCCCCAGGCAGTGGGAAGCCCTTCTCCTCCCTGACATCACACAGGAGCATCGTTCAGGGTTGCAGCCCTGTGCAGGGCTGCCCAGCGCCCTGAGGACAGGCACTTTCGCACATGTTGGATCTTGCCATGTCTCTTGGCCCATGTGCATCCCATACCACATTCCCACCTGGTAAGCTGCCTTGCTGGATTATTTGAGGACAGCAGGAGTGGCAGGTGGCATTTGGGGAGATAAAAGGCTGAGTCTGGGACCCACAAGGCATTCTGCCACCACCTTTTGTACTGCCATCTTGTACTTATTTGCAGCAACTCTGTCCCCTTGTGGCCTCCTCCTGCTGCCTGTCTGTCCTGGACTTCCATGCCCTGCTCTAACTAATAACAGTGAGTAGCCAGACCAGAATGGATAATTGCTCTTCCAGGTCTCTGGATCCCTTCTGTGCTGAGGTGTGGGGCCAGAGGCTGCTCTTATTATGGAGCCATAACGGTTATGGAGCCATAATTGGAATGTACCAGCTGACTTTCAGGGCCTTAGTGGTCTGTGCTGTTCTGCAGGGGACCACAGCCCATTTGCAGCTTTTCTTACCCATTTTTGGCAGCATGAAGCCAGTGCAACTCTCTTACGTGTCACCTTCCCAGTAACTATTTTGCCTTTTCTTCTTCCCTCTTTGTATGTCTGTTGCCTGTGCCTGGCTGAGGTAAAAGTTCTTGCCCAGCGTAGGACTCGGGCTCAGGTTTCTTGTGGCAGTTTATTCAGCTGCTTTTGACAGGGATGGTTTGCACTTGCACTTGTGCTTGGGTCTCACTAGAAAGCTTCTGGGCCTTCATCACCTAAGGGGATATGGGGAGTCACCGGGGACAGCGTCTCTCTGGAGGATGAAACAGACCATTCTTTGGCAGGATAGCCTGATGTCAGGGATTGTTGCCTTGTAGTACCTGGGCTTTAAAGAGGTGAGAAGCCATGCCAGAAGGTAAATCTCCTGGTGGCACATGTCTGCCCATAACTGCTGTGGCAAAAACAGAGGGAATCCTAAGGGGAGACAAACATGTTTGCAAATACCACGATGTGTCTTGTGTGAGGCAAAAATGTACTGCTTTGTTCCATGGTCCTGGAAACCAGCCTCCAGCAGTCTTCTGCCAAAGTCAAATAGCAACTCTGGAGGCAATGTGTATTTTTTACCCTAAAATGACTTGCTGTCTCACAACTTGTTATTTGACTTTGGTTAAAAAAAAATAACTGGGTGGTTTCCGCAAGCACAAACTACAGCATGCAGCTTCAAATGGATACCAGGAGCAATGCTGGCTGTGTAATTATATTGCCTATATTTAATCTCTCAGAAGTGTTTGGCCGATGCCTTAAATTTCAGATATGCAATCAATATCTTCTCTGAGGCTCAACTACCATATTCTTCCCCTCCCTTGCTTGAAATACACAAAGTCAAGTCAATATACTTGGATGGTACAGGAGTGATCCCTGCTCTGTGAGTATATATCTCTATCTACACATACCGATGGAGACCTCGTAGAGGTGTATGTGCGCGTGTTACATGCAAGACGTGCTCTGCCTTTATTTCTTTTGGAAAGGGTTTGCCTGGGTTTCACCGTGCCTTGCTTTAAACGATCCGAAAATCCTCCCCTGGATTCAGAGGAATAAATATGCATGGCTTGTAATTCTGTTGCAGCGCTCGCTCCCAGCTGATAGGTGACGTGGAGTTTGGAGGCTCGCAGATTGGCTTTTTGATTTGGCTTCTTGCTGCAGTTGTGCAAACCTCGCTGGCTCCCAGAAATCAGGCTCAGCGCTTTGCCGTGCACCGTAATGCTGGGAAACCTGCACCGAGCCCCGATGGTGTGAGCGCGGGAGCGGGGGAAGCCCAGCAGATTCAGTGGCAATCTGGGGTACAATCCATTTTCTCTTCCCCCCTCCCTCGACCCCCATTCATCTCCGTCCTCCTCGCCCTCCTCCCTCTTCGCCAGATCTCCCTTCCCTCCCCAAACTCCACCGCACGGAGCTGAAGATCAAGGCTGGTGGATTTATCAACATTTTACCTCCACCCCCACCCCCTTTTCCAGATGCACCTCCCCGCTCTCCCTGACAGCTGCAAAAGGGAGCACAGGTTTTGTAGCGAGCGAGGCAACTTGGACTGACATGCAAAGGCGAACCCCCCCGTACCCGCACACACCGTCGGTGAATCACCAGGAGATGCGATGAGCTCCCTTTA